>NW_004624912.1:791106-859228 GCF_000247695.1 Heterocephalus glaber
TACCACAGCAACGATAAACAGAAGATATGAAAGAAATTATGGTCAAGAAAAACTACTATATATTATTAATTCTATATACACTAACAATAACTTGACTTTTTTTTTTTTTTGGTACCGGGGATTGAACTTGGGACCTTGCTCTTTTAGGCAGGTGTCGGAACCACTGAGCTAAATCCCCAGCCCTAACTTCACTCTTTAGGTTAATATGGAGGATCCAAGAATGAAAGCTTACATTTCTATTTAGGTAAGAATTCTTAATTAAATTTGAGATTGATTCTTTCCCCCATTCAGTCTTTTATTTATCCTTCACTGAAGTACAAACACAGGGGAAAAAAGTCAATGGTATGCTCTTTGAATGAGATAACAAGTTCTCAAAAGATGCACTTGTATCCCCAGTACCAAAAAAGAAAAAAATGCACATGACTTTTTCTAAGCTTCTGGATAAAATAAAAGGAAACTGCTAGAAAGAAAACAAAATCATCAATCACTGAAGATGAAGAAAGATGGAACAAAGAGGCAAGACAATCTGATCGGCACAGTCCGAAGCTACATGAATGACAGCAAATTCACAGAAGACACTTAAAAGAGGAGGATATTCAAAGAAACCTATAAAAATGACAAAAACAGGTGCAATAAAGTGGTGTGGTAACTCACCTAGGCACTGAAATTATAGCAGTTGGGAGGCCCACACTAAGAACACCACATTTAAAGAGCACATATATTTTATCTGAGAACGTTTTGTTACAACAAAAGTTCATGAAACTTATGGATTAAGTCCTGAATATCACTAAAAAAACTCTTCACACATTTGTTTCTATAATTAAATTAATGAAAGCAATGCTTGAATCCTTTCAATTTGTCTGAATTAAAAACATTTACATTTGCATAGTACTTTATACTTTTAAAGGATTATTCACATATACCCTGAAGTGATCCTCACAAAATCCAGGGAAGTAAAATGTCTGGGTTTTCTAGTTACGAATGAAGAACCAGAAAAAAAACCCAACAATGTGACTAATGGTTTGAGCAATGTTAAGCAGCCAGTCAGAGAAGGACTAGATTATAGACTCCTACTGTAGTATGCTACAAAGCCTAGGCATAATTTCTTCTCTAAAACATGCCTGTGACACTGGCATGAGACTACTTCAGATGTTTTGGTTTCAGAATCTAGGGCAAGATATTTCAAACAATGGCATGCCAGATTATTTATGCTAAAAAAACAAGAGTTCACCTAAAATAGTTCCTGTGTCTACTAGGAGAATTAGTTAAATCAGAGCCATTTGATGTGATAATAAAAGCGGACTAAGCATACTATCCTACCAGAAGGCAAGTGAAAAGTTCAATGAACAGTTATCACATGCTGCAAAAATCAAGTAAAAAGAAATGAAAACTGTAAGAAAACTCAATCTAGAAATAGTATGTAAGATCTGTATATATGCCAGAGAGAGAGAGTATTTCAGAAACATTTTGATGCAGAAGAAATGATAATAACCTGGAAAAATAAAAGATACATTAAGGTTATTAGTGAGAAAAAAATATTTATAATACTAACTGGTGCCAAGGCTGGGGATTTAGCTCAGTGGTTTCACCGCCTGCTGTGCAAGCGCAAGGACCCGAGTTCAATCCCCGGTACCAAAAAAACCCCAAACAAATATTAATTGGTGCCAGAGTTCAAACTAGGTCTAGCATCAAAGGCTCCAGAGGAAATGAGATGGAATTTCAGAAGCTACTTAAGTGAATAAAATGAAGAAATAAAATGAAATAGAAATGATGATCAAGAAAATGAAAAATAAGTGAATAACAACCTGAACACGGATGTTAAAAATTAGAAACCAGTACATCTTAATAAAAGAACAATTTGTCAGATTTATGTTTATTACTAAGATGTATATAATGATGATAACCTCCAAATGCAAAGACTCAAGAATAGAAATCAAAAGGTAGTTTTTCTGTTACAAGGAACAGAAGGAGTAAGCATAAACAGAAGGCCACTGAAAACTTAACCATATTCATGGGCATTAATAACGCATGAAAAATACACACAATGCCAGTAACTTTGGTTTTTTTCACCACATACAAACTCATCAAACTGCACTTGTAAAATTTTCTGTACCTATTAGTGTATGAGAAGCACCCCTGTTAATGTTTGAAGAATCAACTATCAAATGTGTTTAACATGTAAGAATATTCTTTAAATGCTTTGAACTATACAACTTCTCTTTGATCAGTCTACCCTTATGTATTTCACTGAGATATTCACTGTTTTTTTTTTTTTTAAAATGTTCTGGCCCTGGTACTGTATTAAAATTTAACCTGGAAAAGAGCTGTAAAATGGGAAAATAATCATGTGACTCAAGAGAAAATCAATAATCTGAAAAGAAAATCTAAGAAATCTTTATCATTTAAAGTAAAGAAAAGTTGGGCAAAATAACTATAATCTTCACTTTCCTTTTGTTAAACTACTGTATTCTTATTATTCTAAGAATGGCACCACACAAGAAAACAACCTATCCTGCAGCTATAACTGCTCATAAAGTGTCACTCCACTATTATTTTTCACTGTCCAGAACTCGCTAAGTAAGGCTACAACTGACAACTGCACACTGAAGATTTGATGTTTTCTGTCTCCCCTTTCTCAGTCTCTACCTTCTGGTGCTCAGCTCCTTAAATAAGGAAAATGAGAATCCAAAGCTGAAGTACTTCTGACCTCCTATCAAGTTTCCCACTCCAGGTTGAGGTACGCCTGGTTCCCTTTCTCCATTTGGATCAGGACTCTGTTGCTGGCCACTTTGCCGGTTCCACTCTGGTTCCTAGCAAATGCCAGGCTCACCTGGAGAGCAAGTGAAAAGAAAGGCTCACATCAGAAAAATAAACCCAGATATCAAACTCTGCAGAGAATAGTGCCTGAGTCAACTGAGCAACCTCCCAGGAAAGGCAGAGAGATCAATGAAAATGGGAAAAGGCATAGGAGGGTGAAGGCTTACTGCAGTTTATCACATTTAGCTTTTAGAAGGGATAGGAAAGGTAGGAAAAGAGGAAACTTAGCCAACTTATTTGAAACTTACAACTTTTAGTGGAGTATCTATTTCTAGACATTTTTATAAGCTTCTATTAACGTTTGGTAATGCAACATCTTAGCACTGCAAAAGACAGTACAAAGATGCAGGGCCTAGACTAAGAACCACATAGTGACCCCACAATAACATACCACAAAGTGGCCCAATCTCACACCAAAGGCTCAAGTATGGCTGAGACTTACATGTCACTGAGCTCAAGAAATGCTCTTAAATAAAATCCTACATTCCATCTATGTTCCCCTTCAGTTTGAGGACAAGTGAGTACTTGGGTAGCAGTACCCCAAACAGTCATTTTTAGCTCCCTTGTTTGAGGCACCTCACTGATCTGAGAAACCAGAATCAGAATGATGAAACCCTTTACCAGGATTCAGTTCCTTAGCTATGAAACAAAGAAATTAAGTTTGTCTGTGGGACTTATTTCTGAGTTAAGCCATCAAATTTCCTCTTGGCATCATAGTGTTGGCTCTCTTTCTGGAAGAGAAATGGCAAGAGCCCCACTCCAAAGATGTATTATTTGTATCCCTTGTAAGCAGGCAAGAGTATCAGAGTAGCTTACATCCTATTCTTCTCCAAGAGGACAGGAAGGAGCACCCTCCAAGCTTTTCAGAGCACATTTAATTATTGAAAACAAGGCAAAGCATGAACTTCCCTGGCTCTAAGGGTCTGTGAATTTTCTTGTTCCCCACTGCTTTCAGAGTGGCCAAGGTTACCCACTATTCACACTGGAGAGAGAATACCATGCTACACTTAAATGTGCCCAGAAGGAAAGTTGGAGATGACAACTGTAATAAATAGGTAGGTTGTTTCTCAGCCTTAGAAATAGCTATGGTGAAAATCATGGGGTGGTCAATTCCAGAAGCATCATTTTAAAATCATTCAGCCTAATTATTTTTTTTTCAGCCTAATTATTAATGTGTACAAGGGTGGAATCTACACCCTCTGTACAGACAGTAGAGTTTACATGGGGTTAACACAGGAAAGGGCACTGTCTGAGAACATACTATACTAATCGTGTACATCAGTACATGGAGATGGGGAAAGATCATCTCACTTTTTTCATTTTAGGTCTGAAAATTTATACCTTCCTTTTTTATGCATAAGAACTGGACCTCTGCAACCACCTATAAGAAATGCTACACTCAGGAGTAAAATCAGTATTCTCAACTACACTCATTCCCAGAGATAAGACAAAAACATTTATTCCACCATGAATAAAATGATAATTTTCCCTACCTCCCGCTTCCTACAAAGCATTTCAAATGATAAACTGCAGTAAGTTCCTCATTTGCTCCCTCTGGTTCTCCTGGCAGGCTGTTTAGCTCAGGCTCTGTTCTCTGCAGTGTTGGTTATCTGGATTTCCTTCTTTCTGAGCAAAGTCTCTCTTCCCTTGCTCTCAGGGTCAATGTGTTTATTTTCAGGTTTCTGGTGATTCTGGCCTTAGATGGGGCCAGAATTACAATCCAGGAGGCAGCTAGCAAAACAGAGTCTTAATTCAAATAAACATGGGGACTAGTTAGTTATCAAACTGGAGAAGGAAAACTGATGGGACACGGAAGTACTCTACCTTTTCTGGATTTCTTGCTTTTCCTCTGGAAGGAACTCATCACCGCAATAAAGATATAAAAGGAACAAAGATACAGCAGGACAAAAGAGAAAATATCAAGACAAAGCATTAAGACTTATGAATAACCTAACCTACAATAGTCTTGCCAGTAAAGAGCCAGGGGACAGGGATTATTTATTAAAATGCCCTGGTCCCTACATGGCACCAGCAAAAGCACAAAAATGGGAGAGGAATCTTTATGATTAACTTGTTACTGGCAAAAAATTACTTGGAAAAATAATCCCATTTTGTGTTCTACTTGGTACCTAGCCAAATTTTATAGCTGCATTCCCCAAGTATCTGACCCACTCAAATTAGACACTACAGAAAGAACTTACAATAAGATCACAAGTATTTGTTGATAATATAGATACTGTACTGATTCAGCTGGCTACTTCAAGGAAGCCTAGCTACTGAACATTTACCACCTTGCAAAAACTCCAACTTTATTGGGGTTAAAAAAAAAAAAAAAGTGTACAAGAATGATAGTTTTCAACTGGTTCCTTTTACTATGAGAATTATCCAATTCAGAGGTTGGAGAATTTCCTCTTGGATTCCTGCTGTATTATAGTATTTAAAGATTAAATGGACATAACCAGAGATACACAGATTCTCAACAAAGCTACCTCTCCTTGTCAGTTCTTCTAGAGTAGGAAGATTAATTAGGACCAGATTTATAGATTACGGAGTTTCTGATCCAGCCATGGTATACACCATCCTGAGAAAGCCAACAAGTATCTACAAATTCTCCGAAGCCAAATTTTACATAGTTCACCCATAAGTTCTTATTTATAATGGCTCTTATATGCAAGCATTTCCCTATTACTAAGTATTATCCACAATAACAAAACATCTTAAAAGATTAAAAATACAAATTCGAGTATAATCATGACTTTACATATCACCAAATCTATAAAAGAGTTTGCAAAGTACTTATGAGGAACATCATTATGAACAAACTTAATCCTTCATATAGAAAATTCATATACTAAAGTTTTTTTTTTTTAAATTAATACATATTTGGGCCAGGGATGTGGCTCAGTGGTGCCACGCCTGCCTGGCAAGTGCAAGGTCCTGAGGGTGATCACTGATACCACACACAAAAAAATTAATTAATACATATTTGCACTAATACATACATAATGAATACATTCACCTTGGGGAGTTGATACCTACACATATCACATCTTAGTCTTTTGTACTTTCCCTCCCCCACCACTCCCTCCAAAGTAAGTTTTCACAGAAAACTAAGTTATGAGGCAAGAAATGAAAATGTTCCGCACCTGCAGTGTACAATTCTCTTTTCGTTTGAGGAATTCCACAAACCTGGCCACAACTCCTGGTGTGCTGATAACTTCATCAATAGGAGGGTTAGGTTCTGTTTCCAAATAAACAGGAAAGAAAAAAATAACAATCCTTTGATTTCAATACAAGCACTTTATAGCTTAAAATTACTTCATAATACCACTCCATTTACCAGCTCTTTCACTTTAAAAAATCTACTAAAATAAAAAGTAAAACTGGGTCTAGTCATTTTGAGACTAGGATAGTTCAACAGGTTTCACACAAAGAACATATGACTTAATATGAAAATGAAGAATAGGCAGAATTGTTCCTTTGTTCTGTTTTTGTAGTGGAACTTACTTTTTTGTAGGGACACAATTTTTTTCAGCCTTGGAGATGAATCCAGGACTTGCACGTGCTAGACAAATGCTTTAACTGAGTTATACTCCTAGTTCCTATGAATTCTTAAAAAATTAAAATTCCTGTGGCTACTACTTAAGGAAACTTAAAAAGCAAGGCAAAAGACATCCAAAGAAAGTTAATTACTGTTATTTTGTTATACTTTCTTCTCCTTCTTCTACACATGATCTTTCAGTTTGTTTTTGTTTATTGTATATTGTCTTTAAAAAACTGCAGCACAGAATTCTCTGTGGTTACCGGACCTTGATTTAACACCTGTAATGCTAAGTAGAGGCAGCAAGAAATTAAGACTGACTTACCAAATTAACCTCATTTTCTTTTAGGACAACACAGTATCTTATAAAAGAAGTCATTAAAAAAAAAAACTATCACATGAATAGATAGGAAATATCAGCTAACCAGACTATTAATGTTAGCAAGAGAACTGACAGTTTTTGGTAACATGCGTGTGACAATACGAGAAAAATGCAGGTAGATCAGAATACCATATAGATTCTTAGCAAAGTCAATGGCCTTATTGAAAAAAGGCACTAATAGCTACATATTGACTTGTGACAGAGAGGGCTCTAATGACTTATCCTTGTTCAACATTTTTCTCTCTCCTTCAAATAAATGGTACAAAGAAATTAGATAACAACAAATATAAATTAGTATAATATACTGAATTACAGAAATGAAAAAGTAAAAACTGGCAACAAAACAAAATAAAACAAAATTCACAAATGATTTTTCTGATTTTTAGGGGATGACAGCTCAGTATGTTGGAGAGTCTGGCCTTTAATACTTGGCTCAAGTGATCCTGTTGCCTCAGCCTCCCAAGAGTACCTGGGATTACAGGTGTAAGCTATAGTACCTGGCTTCACAACTGATTCTAAAAGGCAATTTTTAAAACTCCATATCACTTACCAATAATCTAACTATACTTCATGAAGAAAAATGCTAGGAATTTAGTGTGCTGAAAATTCAATGAAACATTACTATGTCATGACACCAAAACAACTAATTAAAGAGTAATTATTAGAATGGACAGTCTTAGGACAAAAAAGGCAAACTCTCATCATGCCCATCAGTAATAACAAATCTGGAGTATCTTATTCTAGTTTGCACATTTTCAAGTGGGATGTCAGTAAACTAAAATACAAGCACGAAAGTAGTAAAGTGGTAAAAAGACATATTATGTGAGAAAACCACTATTCTCAACATGTTGAAAGAAGACTTTTTCAGAAGAGTAGCAAGATACACCTTTCCTTCATATACAGTGGACCCTCAAGTTACAACCAGCCTGACATACAAACGAGTTAATTAGGTTAATGGGAGATTCATCTGCCTCTTGTTCTATAGCGTGTACCCAGGTAAACGTCCAGACCTCAGCTCTATTAACTTACAACCAACTTGAGTTACAACCAGCCCTCAGGAACCAATAGATTTCGTAAATCAAGGGTCTACTGTATTTAGTAAGTTGCCACATAAAAGACACATTTGGTGTGTCATGATGGTAAGTTTTTATTATGTTAAGTTTTTAAAATCACTAATGATTCCAAACAACCATAACTTACCACGTAGTGTAGGGGTAGGATGAAATATTTACTATTAACATTTTAATAAGGTTCAAATTATCTTTACTTGCTCAGGGTGACAGTATCATACTCCATTCTAAGCATACCAAAAGGGTAGTGAGCTATCCTATCCAGTAACAAATCCATACTTAAGTTGCAGTGGTAAATTGCTAACATTAAAATAAACAATTACTGCTTTCTCAAGAAACATTATAAAGAAGTTTTTCTATAAGAAGAGTGGAGTTTCTTAATGACTTAAAATCTTGATTATGATTCACTAAGGTCTTTTGTAAAATGGCTGAAAAACTGGGCCGGGGATTTAGCTCAATGGTGCTCCCGACTGACTTGCAGCAAGCAAGTTCGAGCCCCAGTACCAAAAAAAAAAGATGACTGAAAAATTAAAGGTAAGATCTCATCAACAGCCAGGCATGGTGGCACATGCCTATAATCCCAGCACTTGGGAGGCTGAGACAGGAGGACTGCCGTGAGTTGGAAATCACCCTGGTCTACATAGTAAGACTCTGCCTCAAAAAACAAACAAAACAAAAATCTCATAAACACGGCCAGGGATTTACCTCAGTGGTGCTGCACCTGCTTCACAAGTGCAAGGTCCTGAGTTCGATCCTCAGTACCAAAAAAAAAAAAAATCTCATAAACAAGTGAAAAGCCATTATTCAAAATTATGCATGTGTACATGTATCAATTTTTTAACTGACTAAAATGGACTTCAAGCCAGGCGTGTTAGTGCACCCCTGTAATGCCAGCACTCAGGAGGCTGAGGCAGGATTCCCATGAGTTCAAGGCCAGCCTGAACTACACTTTGAGATCTTGTCTCAAAAACAAAAAACAACAACAACAACAAAAACAACTTTAATTCTAAAAATACACTTCAAATCAAATCATCTGAGACATGAAAACAGATTATGGGAAGGAATATTTTATAGAGATGAAAAGATACACTCATATTTAGAGCTCACCTTTTGAAAGCAGTTTTCTGAATTTCTGTGTTGCAGAAAGTTGTTGCTCTGGGCTATTAGAAAATATCATCTCAATCATGTCAGAAGTAATAACACCACCCTGGGGTAACAAACACAAAGTAAATGTAGTGAGACATTAAACTTAACTGAGAGAAAAACAAAGATAATAGAAGTTACTGCCAGCTACCAATTTAGCCATATTTCTCCAGAAATTTCACACAGGTAGAACAATATTCACACCCAAAAATGTATAAAATGATTAGTGATGTAATGAAGCCAAATTCTTTGTTTATTATTTAAAAAAGGTCTTACTAATGAGAAAGTAATCTCATTAGTAAATGCTAAGACAAGAAGCTTATTATCCCTCCTCTTCTTGCTTATGATTTGGCTGGCTGTTGTTATTATAGAAATTAAATGTTAAGATCTAAACAATGGTTTTTCATGACCTCTAAACCTCAAGCAGCTGCTCTAGCTCTACCACGTCACCCTATCTAAATCCTATGCCCAGCCAACTGTGATCACTTCTAGATATTTTTCCTGATGATTTGTTAATGTCTGGGTTCCCCCATTTACTGTAATCTTCTTGAAAGCCAAGACCCCCTTTTCTTTGTATTTTTTCAAATTAATTTTTAACTGACACATAAAAACATTAACAACTACATATTAATGAGATGCCATGTGATGTTTCAATACATGTACACACTGTGTACTGTTTAAAGCAAGACCCTATCCACCTGACCACTCTATCACTAATGCTGGCATACAATCATACAAATGTTTGGCTCAACCAACACGGAAGAAGTACACAGTGGTATTGAATAAATCATAAATTCTAGCCACTGCCAAATTCAACAGCAAACTCTTAAAATTCTTATTTTTCTTGCTTTGTTAAAACTATTTTCTCACTTTATTATAACCTGGTGCGGGGTTGGGGGGTGTCTGGTACTAGAGATTGAACCAGGGCCTTTGTACTCAGCTACAAAAGGGTCTTGCTAAGTTACCCAAGCTGGGCTAGAATTGTGACCTTCCTGCCCCAGCTTCCCAGTGTGCTGGGATTATAGGCATGTACCTCCCACCAGTATTTTAGTAATTTAACAGACATTTTCAGTTTCCCACTATTTTCTTGTTTTATTATTCTTCCATTTCATACTAAAACCCATGTCCATTATCTTCTCAGGATCATTAGTCACAATGAAACAAAAGTTCTTAACATTAATTCGCAAGATGAATTGTAAAACTGTCCTGCTGAGTGTAAATGGTGAGTGTAAATCCTGGGTGATTGGTAAGCAATATCTAACACTTAGGAACACCTATAGGGGAATATATGAAGCATATGCTCAAGAGTGAGAGAAGTAATTCCTGTCAAAGTTCCAAGACCGACTCCTAAATAAACAAAGGCACCTAAAGACTTATGAATATCTTTAAACGCACACCCACACACCCAGCTATATACATCTCTGTGTGTTAAAACATTTATATTTACATAAGCAATTATCTTTTTTTTCCTTCTCATATTGTCTTCTCACATAAGCTGTACTGATTTTACATCCTGGTATTTAAATTACAGGGCATCAAGAAAAGGAGTGAACATTACCCAAGAATTTTGCATCCTCTTCTTCTGGAAAGGGTTGATACATATTCAGCTACATGCAAGAAAGTGCTATCATCTTAGAGGGAAGAATAATTTTGTTGTTTCTTTGAGACTTGGCATGGTGTTAGATGTGAATGAATGCTAAATTGATAATAGACTTTAATTTTATGTGTTAACTTGATTAGGTTATGGTAACTAGTTACCTGGTCAAAACACTCACTAGTTTAGATGTTACTCTGAAAACATGTTTAGTTAGCAAGACCCTGCCTCATCTCAAAATAAAAAATTAAAAAGGGGTGGAGGGATTAAGGACGCAGCTCACTGTGAATTCCCTGGTTCAATCCCCAGTATGGGGGAGGGGGGGAGAAAAACAAAATGTTGTAGATGTGATTAAAATTTAACTCAGTTCATGTGAGTTAAACAGATTGCTCCTCATGATGTGGTTTACATCACCCAATCCGGTGAAGGCTGTAAGAGCAAGGACTGAGGTTTCTCGAAGAAAGAATTCAGCCTTCAGACAACATCAATTTTTGCCTAATATTCCAGACTGCTGATATGTCAAACAGATTTCAAATTTGTGAGCTAGCAACCATGTGAGCCACTTAACTCTCTCTCTCACTGGTTCTGTTTCTCTGAAGAACCATAGTACAGTTCATAAAACAATATATTCACTTAATACCCAATATACAATACATAACAATATATCGACTTAATTTTTAAATTGGAAAGACTAAATTTCTGAAGGCCCTAGAAAATGGCAGTGTTGGCAACAATGTCTAAATCAACTCCAAAAGGAATATACTCCCTTCTCAATTCCAAAAGAAAATAAGTACATGTAACCAGAGATCTATGAAATGAAATAAAAAAACCCAAAACTATAAAATACTGTGCATAATATGCCACCATTTGCACTAAAAAAAAAAGATGGATAGGGAGCATTTCCTTCACATACAAGCTCTATAAAAGAGAAAATAAGAACTGAGTAATCATGGTTGCCACTGAGGAAAAATACTGGATGACTATGTTAGATGATACTTTTCTCTAAAAAACAAAAGTGGGGCCGGGGATTTAGCTCAGTGGTTCTGCTGCCTGCCTCGCAAGCATAAGGACCAGAGTTCGATCCCCGGAACCAAATAAATAAAATAAAAAATAAAAAACAAGTGTATATATGATCTATTTAAAAATTATACAATTATAATACACAGAAATACATAGGTCTCATCCACACAAAGCATAATTTTTGTAACTATGTAAATCAAAAAAGTTACATGATGCTTTAGAACAGAATATTCCAATAGTTCTGGGGTTTTTTTGGGGGTTTTTTTGGTCTTTTTTTTGGTGCCAGGGATCGAACTCGGGTCCTTGCGCTTGCACAGCAGGCGGCGAAACCACTGAGCTAAATCCCCGGCCCCCAATAGTTCTGATATAGAATCAACTTCTAGGCCAGGGATTTAGCTCAGTGGAGCCGTGCCTGCCTTGCAAGTGTAAGGTCCTGAGTTCGATCCCCCATACCAAAAAATAAAGTTAGAATCAACTTTTAAAATCATATACTTGTTGAATTTGTAATTGTCAGGGTTTTTTTGTTTTTGCTTTTTTTTGGTACCAGGGATCGAACTCAGGTCCTTGCACTTGCGCAGCAGGCGGCGAAACCACTGAGCTAAATCCCCGGCCCTGTAATTGTCAGTTTTAAGGAATAATTTTATTCTTAAATATAATTTTGAGGGGGTAATTTTAATTTTTAAATTGATATGCAATAATTGTAAAAAATTTGTGGTACAAAAGGGGTGTTTTGACATAAATTCTTTATAAGTTTTATAGTTGAACTAATTTTTGTAATTTAATTTTGTTTAAATGTACATTATCCAAAATACAATGAAACAGTTATTAAGAGATAAATATTAAATAGTAAATATATAGCTTCTTTTTAAAAATGAAATGCCAGGACAGGGATTTACTTAGTGGTGCTGCCGCCTGCCTCACAACTCCAAGGGCCTGAGTTCGATCCCTGGTACCAAAAAAAAAAAAAAATGCCAAGTACTTTTTGTAGTTATCTAACCTACCCACTGATTAAAGTCAGGAAGAGATCACATTATCTTCAAAACAAGCCCTTTTGTTTTTCTGGTACCAGGGATTGAACTCCGGACCTTGTGCTTACAAGCCAGGCGCCGGAACCACTGAGCTAAATCCCTGGCCCAAAACAAGCCCTTTTTATTATTTTACTTACTGGTGCCATCTCCATGTTGTTGATCTGGGCCTCATGAAAGCCACCATCTGACATAACTTCTTCTTCTGTTTCTTCTTCTGCTGTAGCAACATTTCTTCGCTTGAATAACTGAAAAATAAGGCTATCAGTAATGCAATTCTAACACAAGGGAGTTCAGCATACAAATACTAGATATTTCATTTAAAAATCAAAAGGAGTGGAGCTCTCTGAAAGTCATCTTTAGAATTCTACAGTTTGTGGTACCTTAAGTCTTACCTGAGGAGGAATAATTTCAGATGTACTGACAATCTAATAGAATTTATTATCACTACTGTATATGCATAATCAATACCTGATGAGATAAAACCTACCTTAGAAGCCTTGTGAGTGCACGATACATTAAAAAAAAAAAAAAAAAAAAAAAGGTTGGAAAAAGGACCACGTGTAGCCATTTCTCACATCTCTCTATACGAAGCAGGCAACAGGATGGTCTTAACCAGGCATCAAGCTCACTCTGCAGAGCTAGTTTCTCTCTCTCTCTCTTCACTTTTTCAAATAAACTTTGCAAAAAAGTGGATTGAGGCGTCTAGCCTTCCCAATCTCTCCAAGAATCAGTGACAACAAATGAGGACTCTTTGAACACTACTTTATTTTAAAGCGTCCACTAATTTGCACAGAGGAAGAACAGTTCTCTCCAAAGTCAGCGCAGTAAGATGCTTCCTGTTTTATCCTTGAGAATCCCATCAGCACATTTACTCATCAAGCCATGAAGGAGAGACAGTAACCTATCTTCCCATCCTAAACAACTAAAAAGCAGAAAAAAATACATAAAATAACATGGTTTAGTGTTGAGAGCTATTCTACATAAATTCTGCGGAAAAATCATTTCATAATAAAGTAGGACTATAGCTATCTAAGGCTCAATGTTGGGTTGTCCATGAGCCGGCTTTGGTGGTAGGAAACAACTCCAGTTTGCCTCTAGTCACAGCAGAGGCCTCAAAGGTCCGTGAGGCTGTGGTGCTCAAGGGCAAGATTACATCAGCTGAAGACATCCTGGTTCTTTGAGAACCAAGTAGTAATACAAAAAGAGAAAAGTTTCATCTGGGGAAGGACAAATTCCTTATCAGCTTAATTCATCCCACCTACTGTTGTGAGAATGCTCTCCTTTTCCCCCTGATCAGCATGAGATTCTGTGGAAGCAGGATCACCACCACCCTCTAAGTCACCCATATGCCCTCCAGTTATTGTGTGTGCCTAATAAATAATGACTAATATGGAGAGTCTTGGTCTTTGCCCACTCTGAGGCACCGACCTCCCGGCCTCCCATATACTTTGAAATTACACAAGTCTCTACTGTCTTTTTTTCTTTAGCCCTTGCCATTTCCGAGGTTTGATCAGCCTCAGACAGTTCAGACATTCAACAATCGATAGCTAGTGAAAGTGATTTCTCAGAAGGAATACACAAGATCAGATCCATGACTGCCTTGGATTACTGCCTGGACAGTTTCCAGGCTGAAATGCAGGGAGGGCAAATGCAAACAGAGCTTACATACTCCTTGAATTAAGAGTTTAGAACTGAGGAGGAGGGCAGGGCATACAGAATTCACAAGGCAGAATAAAAGGAAGGAAATTAACATACAGAGAATTTCAAAGATCTATAGAAGGTTCCCTTTGAGTCTAATTTCGTACTGATCAGTGCATAATTATCTTCTTCCAGAAGACAGAAGCAGAGGGAATACTTCCTAACTCATTCTTTGGGGGCAGTATTAACTATCATTAGTGCTACAATAAAGAAGGGAGTGTAGGTATCTCTGATATACTGGGTTCATTTCCTTTAACTATATACCCAGTAATGGGACAGTTGGAGCACATGGTAGTTCTTTTGTAGTTTCTTGAACCTCCATACTGTTTTCCATAATGATTTTACTAAACATTCCCAACAGTCCCACCAACAGTGTACAAAGTATACAAGACTTCCCCTTCTCTATCCTTGCAAGCTTTTTAATTTTTTGTCTTTTTATTACAGCCATTCTAAGAGGGTGAGATAATATTTCATTATGGGTTTTGATTTGCATTTTCTGTTGATTAGTGATGTTGAGCTTTTTTCACATACTTCTTAGCCATTTTATATCTTCTTCTGAGAAATGTCTATTCAGATCATTTATCCATTTTTAAATCAGATTGTACGTTTTGCTGTTGACTTTTTGGTTCCTTATATATCCTGGATATCAATTCCTGGACAGACAGTTGTGCCTCTTCACTCTGCTGCTTATTTCCTTTGCTGTGCAGAACCTTCTTAGTTTGATATAATTCAATTTTCTATTTTTGTTTCTGTCACCTGTAATTTCAGGGTCTTATCCAAAAAAGGACTGCTTTTACCAATGTGATATATATATATGTTCCAGGTTCCAGTCCACAGTTTCTGGCTTATTAGGCCACAGAACCAAAATTTCTCTTTCTCAAGGACAGTCACAGAAACTACAAGCCTTTCCCCTTTTTGTCCTAAGAGTTGGCCATAAAGAAATTTTCTGGCTTAGCCCTAATAGGTCATTAAGACTCCTCATTCTAGTGGGGTCCTGCCATATAACCTGAATGGAGAAACAATGCTGAGGCAAGAATGCTACAACAGACAGCCCTTGCTGCGTTTCCCCAATCAGTTTATTAGCATGAGATATCGAATGAAGTCTCCATTAACACCCAACAGGATAGGAGTCACAAAGCCTCCAGAGTGGAATACATGGAGGTTCTTTGAGGATGGCCTGCCTGAAAAGAGCATGGAAGTCCTGTGCCCCTTCTCCTATACCTTGTCCCATGCACTTCTTCATCTAAATCCCTTATAACTTTTTATAATAAACCAGTAAACATTTCCCTGAGTTCCGTGAACTGCTCCAGCAAATAAATCAAACCCAAGAAATGGGTTGTGGGAACGCTGATTAATAGCTGGCCATCAAATGGAGATAAAACAACTTGGAGCTTACAACTGGCATCTAACGTGGGGAGGGGGAAGGACATGACGTGGAAACTGAGATCACCCTGTATCTACTTGTATCCAGTTAGTGTTACAATTTAATCACTATTAGAGGATATTCAGCTGGTGTATGTTGTCTGTAGAACTGATATCTTGCTTGCAAGTAGAGAGAAATCCCTACACCTTTTGAGATCACAAAAGTCTTCTATATTGCATGGAATGAGAATAAAGACAGGCAATCTATTTTTCCAAAGTATTCCCTGGTTTCTTCCAATAGGTACATAGTTTCAAATCTTGTATCTCTGATGCATTTTGAATTGATTTTATACATGGAGATGGGGACTGGTTTTATTCTTCTATATATAGATATATAGTTTTCCTAGCGCTACTTTGAAGTGACTGTCCTTTCTCCAATGTATGTTTTTGGTGCTTTTTACTCTATGTATTTTTTTTTTCTTATACCAGGAATCAATCTCAGGACCTTCCACTTGCAAGGCAGGCACGGTGCCACTAAGCTAAATCCTCTATAAATATTCTTGAGATCTGGTATGCAGCTATGCTGAAACAGTTTGATACTTTCGGACCTTTCTTGTGATTTGTTAGGCAGATCTAGAGCAGTGCCAAGTCCAAAGCTAATTAATTTCTACTACGAAAGCCAAGACTTTCCTGAATCCTCCAAAAAGTATGAGTTTTCCTAGTCTGGTTAACGCTAAGACAATCACGACTTGTATATTACAGTTTGTCAGACTATAGGGTGCCTAGACTTGTTAGCCAAGTAAACTGAGGGGAAAAAAATTGACGGAAACATTGGATGTCCACAAGTTTATCAACTTGGTTATTCCAGAAAATATTTTTTGTAACTAAAAATATCAAACCTCCACTCTTAATCACTACAGTTTTTATGAACTTTTTTAGCAAAACCATGTTATATATTATCTTCTCACGCTGGTGCAGCAAGAATCTATGTAATTTAAAGTATTTCAACAGTGAATACAAAGTATTCCTCTTTCTTACATGAAAAACTTTAAGTACTAGCACAGTCAGAATAGTAGCAACTAGTAATCTATTTTCCAAAAAATAAATTTTTAGTTTGGTCTGTCACTATTATCTTGCCAGAGGTGATATATGCACCCAGATAAAAAAATTCTAGTCTACTAAAAGATGTAGATTATCTTTGTGTACTTGACAGCACCATCTGCCATAGCATCCTCAAATCTAGATGCTCAGTTGGCAGAAGCTAGAGACTTTTCCAGATAGATGACACAGCAACTGTGCAAAGATAAATAATTTTGTATTTCCGGATGGTTACTATTTTACAAGTTAGACATGATGTAAGCACTGCTGCGGTATTAGGAAGCCTGGTTGGGGGGTGGGGGATTGGGCAGATAACATTGGGAATTAAACCCATGGCCTTTAAACTCAGCTATATCCCCACCCTTTTAAAATTTTATTTTGAGACAGGGTTTTACTAAGTTATTAAATTGTCCAGGATGGCCGTAAACCTGAGATCCTCCTGCTTCAGCCTCCCAGAGTGCTACAGGATTACAGGCATGAGCCAACACACCCAGCAGATTTTAGTTTCACCAGTTCTCCCAATACAACTTGGCACATATGAAATGACAAAATTAAGTTATTTATTAAAGCCCTAGAGCAACTTCAGATCTCATACAATGAATATGGTAAACTTCCAACTAACTATAATTTTTATTTTGTTTTTGGTACCGGGGATCGAACTCCAGACCTTATGCTTGCAAGGCAGGTGTGGCACTACTGAGACCCTGGCTATTTTGGTTTTTCGAGACATAGTCTCACTATGTAGCTCAGGCTAGCCTCAAACTCATGGCAATCCTCCTGACTCAGCCTCTCAAGTGCTGGGGTTATATTATTTATAGGCATGCACCACCATGCCCAGCTCTTTCCTAAGCATTTTTAAAAGAAAGTAAAGTGAGGCTAAGTCCTAAGTTCTTTTATAGATGCTCTCAGCTTAAAAATAATTTTTTAAAAAAATCAGTGTACTAAATGCCCTTATGAATAATACAGAATCATAAGATACATTCCTTGAAATTTATTTTAAAATATTAGCTAGTAAAAAAATGTAAAGACAAATAGGAAATAAGGATGGCAAACAGATAACAATTACTGAACCCAAAAAACAGATTCATAATATTCTTTATCCTTTATTTTATATACAATTTTTCAAACTGAAATTTATAATGAGACACAAAGTTTTTATGGTCATTTCAGAATTCACTAACAAAAAATGCTCATAGGGGATTTAGCTCAGTGGTGCCGCTGCCTGCCTCACAAGCACAAGGTCCCGAGTTCGATCCCCAGTACCAAAAAAAAAAGCACAAAAATCTTAAGGAAGCAAACAGACCAAAAACTTAAACAGGGTTTTTGTGACAAAATAGAAACCTGAGAGATTTTCTCATTCTTGCATTCCATTTTTCAGTACCTCCTCTTCCCTGTCCAAAAATAGTGTTGGTTTGATAGTGTAGAGAGGAACACAGATATATCATTGTTGAAATATAAATAAAAGAGAACAGTTGCCAGTTTAAGATGGAACATTTCTTTTTTTAAAGAAATGAACAAAGATAGAGGACCTACCTGCTCCTCTCTTTTCTGCTTTCGTAGCTGTAATCCTTCTTCCTCCCTCCTTCTACGCATCTCATCTGGATTTAGAGATTTGTTCTTGTAACTTTTCAGGCGAAAGTTCTCTTTTCCTGGGGTGGTCATGATTTCTACAAAAGTGTAAAGAGAACAGATGAGAAAGCTTATAGTAAAAAAGTTCTCTTATTCCACAAGTTCAGCCTTAAGCTTACACATGCCCAGATACTAGAAATGATTTTTAACAGCTTTGTTAAAATACACAATTTATCTATTGTATTCATAGCTGTGTACAACCATAACCATAATGTATTTTAAGAGTATTTCCCAAACCTCAAAATAATCCTGGGGCTGGGAATGTAGCTCAGTGGTAGAGTACTTGCCTAGCATGCAAAGCATTCAACCCCCAGTATCATAAATTTATAAAGTACAAAAAACCAAAAAACCCAGAAAAAGAAATCCTGCATCATTTAGCTATCATTCGTATTTCATTTTGGATATTTCATATGAACAGAATCATACACTACACAATCTTTCATGACTTCTTTCACTTAGCATGTTTACAAAGTACACTTACATTGTAAAATATATCAGTACTTCATTCCTTTCTATGGCTGAATAATATTCCATTTTACATAGATACACTGTTATATTTATCCCTTCATCAGTGCATGGATATTTGAGCTATTACTTACTATCTTTTTTTTTTGGTATCGGGGATCGAACTCAGGTCCTTGTGCTTGAGCAGCAGGCGGCAAAATATTACTTTTTGTTATTATGAACAATGGTTCTGTAAACATTTGTGGTTGGGCATGGTGGTGCACACCTGTAATCTCAGCACTAAGGAGGCTGAGGGAGGAGTATTCCCATAAGTTTAAGGCCAACCTGGTCTACTTAATGAGTTCAAGGCCAGCCTGAACTATATAGTGAGACCCAGTCTCAAAAAGCCAAACCAAAACAACCAACTAAACACTTGCGTACAAGTTCTTACAGACATGTTATTTCTCTTGTATATATGCCTAGAAGTGGAACCACTAAGTTATACACTAATCTCTTGAAAGAACTACTGAACTGTTTTGCCAAAGCGGCTTTACCATTTTATATGTCATTTGGCAGCATGTAAGAGGTTGCAATTTCTGTACATCCTCACCAACACTTTGCTATTATGTCCTTTTTATTTAGACTATCCTAGTGGGTATGAACCAATGGTCTGATTTGCAATCCTGAT
Source organism: Heterocephalus glaber (assembly GCF_000247695.1). Next base: position 810,621 of record NW_004624912.1, read on the forward strand.
GACCAATAAAATTCAGTACCTTTTCACATAATTATTTGCTAACTATATATGTCCCATTAAAATAGTCTATCCAGATCCTCTGACTATGGGTTATCTTCTTGCTGAGTTGTAAGAATTCTTTTTTTTTTTTTCATACTGGGGATTGAACTCAGGACCTTGCAGTTTCTTGGCAGGCACGGTGCCACTGAGCTAAATCCCCGGCCCTCTAAGAATTCTTTATACAATGTACATGTACCAACTGCCCACAATGAATGTAATCATTACGTACTGTGAATATGTACTAAGTTTTTTAAAGTTTTTTATATATTCTAGATAAAACTATCAGCTATGATCTACAGATATGTTCTAAATATGTTCTCCCATTCTATAGGTTATCTTTCTACTTTCTTGATGGTATGTTAAAGTATAAAAACTTCATTTTGTTTAAGTCCACATTAATCTTTTTTCTTTTTCTGTTCACGCTTTTGTTTTTCTTTTGTTGAGACTTGTAGTTCAGCCTGGCCTTGAACTCACTAAGTAACTGAGGCTGGCCTCAAACTTGTGGCAATCCTCCTGGCTCAGCCTCCTATGTGCTGTGATTACAAGAATGCACCACCACACCCAGAAAATTTCTCTCATGAGCCACCTAGTCTCTGGTGTTGTTATAGCTGCCTGAATGGACTATGAAAACTCTTGTTGACAAACAGCTCAACAACAAAGCATACTATACATATATATACATATATATACGCATATATATGTATATGTATATATATGGTTTATTGACTGTCAAATTTTATTCCTAACAAGCTTTTACCATACAGTATAATATTACCTTGGAGTTTTTCATAGATTTTCTTCATCATGTTAAGCATTTCCCTCCCATTCCTAGAATTATGATCTAGATCTAAAATATTCCCCCTGAAAGTCTTGTGCATTCAGACAGGAATTTTAAAAGGTGATTGGATTGGGGTTGACTATACTCATCAGTGGTTTAATCCACTGATAAAGTCATGTGCTGCTAGCAGATGGGGCTATGTTAGAGGGGTGGATATTGGAGACATGGCCTTGCCCCCAGCTCCTACTTTTTCTGTTTTCTCTCATCAATCCTTCTGTCATGCTTCTTCTACCTTGGAACCATGGACTAAATCTTCTGAAAACCACGAGTTAAAATAAACTTCTTTTAAGTTTTGAGTGTTGGATATTTTGTCCCAGCAATGGAAAAGCTAATACACCTAGTTGTTTAGTGATTTTTATCATTAAAAAGTACTGGACGTGGTCAAGTGCTTTTTCTGTATCTACTGAAATGACAATGTAGCTTTTTCTTTTATTTTACCTCAATTGGTTTTTGGATTTTAAACCAAGTTTGCATTTCTGGGATAAATCCCACTTGGTCATGATGTATGAATATTTCTATATGGTGCTGAACTCAGTTTGCTAGTATCTGCTAAGGAGTTTTATATTCATATTGACTACACAGTGGCGGCAAACCTATGCACATGTGCCACAGTGGGCTGTTTGTGATCACTGAAAGCTCTAAAAGGTTTGCCATCACTGGACTATATTGTACTGTCTGTAGTATTCTTGTGATATCTTTGTCTGAATTTGCTATCAGAGTAAACTGGGCTCCATAAAATGAATGGAGCAATGTTCCCCCATTCTTTATCTTTAGAATACTTTGTGAAGAATGAGTAAAGTATCAATACTTCTTTGTTTGGTAGAATTCAGCAGTGAAATCAGATGGGCCTAGGTTTTTTAATGTGTGTAGTTCTGTAACAAGTAATTCAGTGTCTTCACATCTTACAAGTTTAGTCAGATTACTCTTCATTGAGAGTCTTGGGAGTTTTTGTTTTTCAAATGAATCTATCCATTTCATTTAAGTCATTTAATTTATTGGGATCTAACTTCATAGTATTTCTTCTTACTCCTTTTCATTTTTGTAAGGTCATTAATAATGTCCCGTTTCAAATTTTTTCCCTTCACATTTTTTATTAGTGCATATTGGTTAAACAGATCAATGGATTTCATTTGGGCAGATTTATAAATGCATGCAACATACTTTCATCATCCCATTTCCCCCTCTGGCCCATCCTCCCTCCTAGTTTCACACAGGTGGGGATTTTGTTTCAGATTTGAATGTAAGGACTCTTCCCCTACCATCCACCCAATCTGTTGTTTTACCTTCTAAGGTTTCAGTAACCCAGGATCAGCCAAGGTCCAAACGTATTAAATAGAAAATTCTGGAAATAAATAATTCATAAGTTTTAAATCGCACACCATTTTAATTGTTTTTTTTCCATTTTAACTGTTGATGAAATCTCACACCACCCTACATCATCCTGTATGGAATGTGAATCATCCCTTTGTCCAGTGTATGTAACTATGGTATTTACTTGAAAATAAGATGAGCTCTTATATTAATTGTTGTTCCAAAAGACACAATAGGGCATATTTTCAGGGGATGTCTTACTTTTTCATGTACAACAATCTATGTTTATTCATGTACAAAAATTCTATTATTTATTCATGTATAACATTCTACATTTATTCAAATATAGTCAAGTCATCCCAGAACAATGTCATAGCTCTCCAAATTCTGAATTCTTGCCTGAATTTCTTGCAACTGCATTTCCTATAAAACCACTGACCCCAATCTCTCACTTCCAGCAATAGAGCTGTCCTTAAACGACCACTTCATTTCTATGTAGCCTCCTTGTAGTGCGCTGGTAACACAGCTGTCAGTGATTTTATCCTGTGAATTCCTCTCCTAAGTCATGACCTCTTGCAGGCTGGACTTCATAGAGTTTCCATTAAATCAAGTGTTATCTGAAGACTTAAAAAGATAGGAGTGGCAACAAAACTGATGAAAAGTTAAAAATGATAGTCCACATAAAAGTGATGAAAAATTCCAGGTGCCAAAATTCAGAAAATGTTTATTTCACATGAGTGCATTAAGTACGTCCATTACAACACAGGTTATATTGAATTGTGAACATTCACATTAGATACAACCACATTTACATGTTATCAGGTACGCATGTTGTTTGTGTTGTGTGTTGTGTCTGTACCTGACTTGTCATTTGGCAATTAATCTCAAGTTCACCTGTTTACATAGGCAGTTACCTCTTGTCCAAAGGGATCTGCTTGGGTATTTACAAATACTTAATTGTAATTTACATTATCATTTAAGATTCAATGTCAGTATTATTCAAAACTATAATCAGTATCAGTTATGGGTACTGCTGTAGAAATATTTAAGAAAACATTAGATAAAATTAAGTGCTACAACTTCATCAAGTGTATCAGATCCCAAGAATCAATGATCATTGAGGACTAGGAAATCCATTAACATAATTCACTGTATTTCATAGTTAAAAAGAGGAACAATGACTTCAATAACTGCCAAAGAGGCATTTAATAGAATTTAGCACATATTTGAGATTTTATTCTATTTTATTATTATTATTACAGTTTCTTCGGGTGAAAAGAGGGTATGATAAATGTCATGTTGAAGGCTTTCTCAAAACCACATAGGTACAATGTCAATTTTATAGCTTCTCGAAGAGGCAAAATTATAAACAATAAAAACCTCTCTGCTTCCTGGTCACCAGGCAGTGAGCAGCTTTCCTCTGCCATGGCTCTTTGTCCTACCATGGATCCTGCCTTGGACCTAGCCAACTACAAATTGAAATCTCTACAAACTGTGAGCAAAAATAAACCTTGCTTCCTTGGGGGGCGGGGGGAGCCTGGTGTGTTGGTTCACATCTGTAATCCAAGCACTCTGGTGGTTGAAGCAGGAGGATCACACAAATTTGAGGACAGCCTGAAATACAAAGCAAGACCAGGCCTGACTCAAAAAAAGGGGGGAAGAAAACCCCAAAATCAAACAAACAAAAAAACTCATCAAACAGTAAAAAGATTAGTGGTTGCCAAGAGTCTGGGGGGAATGAGTTGAACAGATGGAGTACAGAGAATTTTATTTTAGGGCAAGGAAACTATTCTATATGATACTATGGCTGGTACACATTACATTTGCCAAAATCTATAGAATGTAAAACACCTAAGAGTAAACCTTAATCTAAACTATCAATCTTGGGTGACGATCTCTCACTGTTGGCTTGTCAGCTGGCCTAATTTGTTTGGGCTGCTACAACAAAATACTAGAGCCTGGGTGGTTCAAACAAATTTCCCACAGTTCTGAAAGCAAAGATGTGAGCAAACAAGAACTCTACTGTACTGCTACAAGTACATAAACTACAAATTGACCCTTGACTTACGAACTAAATTCATTCACGAGGGCTGGTTATAACTCAAGTTTGTCAGGCTTCTCTATACAGCCTTCAAAGCCTCTCTCCTATGCAACTGTAGGCCACACTTTCTTCCAGGAAGATCTCAGTATCCTTAGACAGGCATTGGCTCAGGATTTCTCAATTAACCCCACCCAGGAAAGGATGTTGTAATGTTCCTTCCAGAACTCTTTAAGGGTTAAATCTGTACCTGAGACCATGTGGAAACACAAGGGCTGGCATTCAGGTCATAACTCAAGACCTTGGTCATAAGTTAAAACTATTATAACCCAAGTTGTTCATGTATCAGGCTGGTCTTAATTCGAGGGTCCACTGTAATTCTCTCATCCTATGCTGCAGAGATCAGATTCCTGGGACTATAACTCAGAGAACTTGTCACCAGGTCCTTAAGGATTTGTGATGGCAGAAAGGCAACTCAGGTATCAATTATTAGAGAATAAAAAATAAAATGTGGTAGATGGGCATTATGGAATTCTACACTGACACAAATAAATATATATCTACATACATATACACACATTCAAGAAAAACGGTCTATAATGTTGAGTTAAAAAAAAACAAGACAAGGTCTACAACATCACACTTATGCAATATGTATATCCCACTAAAAATTCATAATGATTCATATATAACAAAATAATGTATCAAATACAATGCCTTAGGAAGGAATAACAGTAGGGTTCAGAAATTTAAGGAAAAAATGAAAGGACCATGTATGATCTGATGAATGTGTCAATAACTGAGAAGCACAACTAACTCTAAAACATTTACTGAAGTTAAAAAAAATAAGACTCCCAGAACTAATAAACCCAGCAAAGTAGTAGGATATAAAACCAATACACAAAAATCAATAGCATTCTTGTGCACTAACAAGGAACCCATGGGAAAAAAAAAAAAAAATCAGGAAAACAACCATTCACAATAGCTTAAAAAAATTAAGTACCTAGGAATTACTCTAAGGAAGTAAAAGACCTCTAAAAAGAATACATTGAAATAAGAGATTGAAGACATCAGAAAAAGGAAAGGCATCCCGTTCCTGAAGCAGAATCAATATTATGAAAATGGCTACATTAACAAAAACGGTATCAAGATTTAATGCAACTCCAATCCAAATACCAACATCATTCTTCACAGAACTAAGGAAAAAAATTCCTAAAAATATGAAAGAGACCTAGAATACCTAAAGTAATCCTAGGCAACAAGAGCAAAACACAAAGTATCACAACCCCACAATTTAAATTACAAAACTACAGTCATTAAAAACAGCATGGTACTACCACAGAAACAGACGTGTAGATCAATGGAACAGAACTGAGGATGCAGAAACAATCCCAGACACTTTCAGCCATCTGATTTTCAACAAAGATGCCAAAAACATACACTGGAGAAAATAGTCTCTTTAATGGTATACTGGGAAAACTGGTTATCCATGTTCAGAATAAATTTAGATCTGATCTCTTACTGTGCACTAAAATCAAATCGAAACAGGTCAAAGACTAACATATAAAAACAGAAGAAAAAAAATGAAAAACTCTTGGAAGACATAGGCAAAGACTTTCTGAATAGAAAATTCAATTGCAAAAGAAGTAACATCAAAAATCAACAAATGGGATTATATCAAATTGAAACGCTTCTGCACAGCAATCGAACCAACAAAGACAACCTTCGGCACGGGAAAAAGATTTTGCCAGCTATTCTTCAGAGAACCAATATCTAGACTATATAAACAACTCAGAAAATGAGACACCCCCCCCCAATAAAAGACCAATCAAGGACTGGGAATTTAGCTCAGTGGTTTCGTCGCCTGCCTCGCAAGTGGCAAGACCCGAGTTTGATCCCCAGTACCAAAAAAAAAAAAAAAAAAAAAAACTCAATCAAAAAATGGGCAATTGAACAAACACTTCTTAAAACAAGTACAAGTCGTCAATGGGTATATGAAAAAGTGCTCAGCATCTCTGCCCACTATAAAAATGCAAGTCAGGGGCCGGAGATTTAGCTCAGTGGCACCACCAGGCCTGCCTCGAAAATGCAAGGTCCTAAGTTCCATCCCCAGTACCGAAAAAAAAGAAAGAAAAAAAAAGAAAAATGCAAGTCAGAAACATGCCTTAAATTCCATCTTATTCCATTAAAGAATGGCTACCATCAAGAAATCACATAATAACAAATGCTGGCGGGGCTCTACATTGTTGATGGGAATGTAAACTAGCACAACCACTATGGAATCAAACTCAGGACCTTGTGCTTGCCAGCCAAGTGTGACACCACTGAGCTACATCCCCGGCTTCAAAATAACTTCGGATTTCCACAGCATCACTGGAGGGAAGAAAGCAATATGGCTACAGTAAAAATTATTTTCAACCTAGAACTTTATACCCAGTCAAATTATTGTTCAAAAGTGAAGATAGAATAACATTTTTTTCAGTCATGCAAGATCTCAGAAAGTTCTGACACCCATGTAACCATGTCTCAGAAAGCTAGTAGGAGACCTACTACATGGAATAAGCCAAGAATATACAGGAAAGGAGAACCAATACAGAAGAAGGGTAAAGAGAATTTATAGATGACATAACAAGAAGGCCCAGAATAACAACTGTTGAAAGCGCCTGGATTGCATTGAGAGGACAAAGGGCTCCTATCAACTCCTAGAAAAACAAACTGGTCAAGAAAGGAAATGATGTAGTACTCCACCCAGTTTTGCAGTGAATATTTACAATACTATAAACACTAAATGTTGACCGAAAAAACACCTCTGATAACTATGTTGAGAAGAGGGGAGAGGCAGTATGTGTGTATGTGTGCAGTGCATGTGTGTTTATGTATTTTGGGGAGGTGGATATGTATGGAGAACCAAGGAATAGTATCTTGCTTAGAGCTAAATGAATAGATAATGACTAAAACTGCTATATTAAGAACAAATAGGGGCTGGAGTAGAGGTCAGTGATAGAGCACTCACCTACCATGCCCAAGGCCCTAAATTCAATCCCCAGCACCAAAAAACAAAAAAGGAAACTGTAATGAAAGGGAGGTATTTATAAGTATGAATACAAACAAGAGGAAATGGCTAAGAGAAAGGGGTAGTGTCTAAGTGCAGCAGCTAAAACAGGAAGCTTTTCAGATATTATTCTAATTTTAAAATTGTATTTTTTAAGTGGTGGTAAGAAACTTGAATAATCTTTCACCTGTTAATAAACTAGATTTTTACAGCATCATTTCAAGTTGCTGAACAAAATACCTCGTTCTAATGGTGAGCAAACAGAAAATCAAGCCTTAATGACTGATGTGAACATAGTATACAAATAGCCCTATGTTTGAATCCTAGCTCCACCACTTACTCTGAGGTAGGGCAGGTAGGTTACCTAATCTACAGTATGATCAGGTATGAGTAAGCACCTCCTCAAAAGGGGTTCTGCAAGGATAATTAAGTATCTGAAATATAGCTGAAATCAAGCCAGGTGTGGTGGTCCAGGCCTGAAATCCCAGCACTAAGGAGGCTGAGGCAGGAGAATCACTGAGTTTGAGGTTAGCCTGGGGTACACAGTGAGTTCAAGGCTACCCTGGACTATATAAGTGAGACAGTCTGGGGGGATATATATGTATGTATCTTGAACTATCAATAGATTTTAGTACTTTTCCTGGGCTTTTCTGTTCCCAAGTTACAAACTCCCTTTCTAACCCCTCTTCTTTGTTGGTCAGAGTGTAGAAAAACAGGGACAGCTCAGCATATATTCCTCTTCATGCTGGAAAATCAATCATGATGATGAAGCACTTATCTTTGTATATGAAGGACAGTATTATTCTTGTTATATGAGGGAGATTATCCCTATTATCCACATTCTGGATTGGTGCCTGCTCTTAAGAATTGTCCCAATTAGTCTACAACACTAGGACAGAGTCAATTTTTTCATTTAGGACTGCTTTATAGGATTAACATCTTTAAAAACAAAACCAAACTGTACATTCATCAGTTTTCATCCCTTCTCTTTCAATGCACATCTTCAAAGTTTTCCACTGCAGGGCCTTTGTAGCCCCCAGTTGCACTGGGGCCACCTCCTGCTTACTGCAAGGGAAGAAAGAATCAGCCTAAGTCAGCTAATGAAAATTGTTTACCATTTTCAATGTACTCTTCCATCATTATAGCGAAATTCATAATCCCTACAAAGTACAAAGCTATCTTAAAAAGAGAGTAATTAGGATTGTCTTTATCACTACTAGGTCAGTCACCTTTACCTGATCTTTTTACACATACAGAGTTACAGAGAAGTACAAGTGTGTTTAAATGTTTTAAGATTTATTATAGTAAAAGACACAGTGCCATTAATGTCAACCTACTACCCCTCTGTTCAGCTACACTTATCCCATTGTTCCTGCCACTTTCTGAAACTGTTATGCAAGTCTTTTTTCATTTTTAGTTGCACTCTCATGGCTGCCTTGATAAAGCCATCAAAATGTTACCTTTCTCGGTTATTTTGATGTTAGGAAAGAGCCAGAAGTTGCACAGTGGGCCAGATCTGGTGAATAAGGTGGATGAGAACACTGCTTCTATAAGCCTCCCTTTCCACTGGATGGCAGCAGCACTCATTGTATTTTTTTTCTCACTGTATTTTTGATCACACCTTCTAAAGATACTCACAAAAGAGGACTTCCAGAACTGCTTAAGAACAAGTGGTGCATAGTGGCGCATGCCTGTGATTCCAGAATCTGGGAAACTGAGGCAGGAGGATCATTGCCAGTTCGAAGCCAACCTGGGCTACAATAGTGAGTTCAAGGTCAGCTTGGACTATATAACAAGACCCTGCCTCAAGACAAGAACAAAAAAATCGAAGCAAAGGGAAGTACGGAGGGGGATTAATGACAATGTGTCTTTTATTGCAATAAATTTAAGTTCACCACATTTTTTCAATTACCTTTTGTATAAAGACTATAAAGTTCTTACACAGGATGGCTTAGAAAAGAAATATTCATGGGAAATAAAAAGTAAAAAATGAAAATTAAAAAAAAAAATCTCAGCACTGAGCTCTAAAAGAATTTGTCTCTAGCTAGGTATGATGGCACACATCATAATCCCAGCACTTGGGATGCTGAAGCAGGCAAACTGCTGAGAATTTGAGGTTGACCTAGGCTAGTGAGTTCAAGACCAGCGTGAACTACACAGTGAGACCCTGTCTCAAAGAAAATAAATAAATAATAATAAAGAGGGCCAGGGATTTAGCTCAGTGGTTTTGTAGCCTGCTGCGCAAGCACAAGGACCCAAGTTCGATCCTGGTACCCCCCAAAAAAAGAACAAAGAATTTGTCTCTAAGGTCTGTATTATTTTATAGGGACCAATAAACATATTAACAACAGTCTTGAGTGGCAATAAAGTATGTTTTGTAGTCCCCTTTGGTATGTATCAATTCTAAATAAAAGTCAAGGTGCATAATATTAAGTAATGGTTCTACAAAGAAACTTCCATGAGGACTGTGTTAGAAAGAACATAAATCAAATATACTGATTTCAGGTGATGCTTTTATTTCTGTCATTTAATTTATTCTGTTTGTTTTTGTTTCAGTGGTGGTGAGGACCAAAGCCAGAGCCTCGCACATGCCAGATTCTACCACTGAGCTACATCCCCCAGACGCACTCTAAGTTTTTATACATGTATGTTTTATTTCCCTGGGACCGTAAATCTTCAAGGCTGATGTTGTCAACATGTGAACTTCTTCTGCTATTTAATAAAGTGCTCTTTTACAGTTTCTGTTCAATTACAATGACTAATGAAATGTCTCCCAGTCAATATTTGTATTGTTAGTCTTTCCTATTAAACTACACATTCCATGAAGATATGGACAGTGTGTCTCAATCTTGACTACATCTCTAGTTGCATCTCCATTAAGCATTTGCTGAATGACTGAATTAAAAATAAAACACAGCAGGACCTGGTAGCACACAGCTGTAATCCCAGCACTCTGGGAGGCTGGGGCAGGACTATCACAAATTCCAGCCCAGCCTAAGCAACGTATCGTTTTAGAAAGAGCCTGTCTCAAATTTTTTAAAAAGGGCTGGGGATGTAGCTCGGTGCAAAGGCCCTGGGTTCAATTCCCAGTATTGAGAAACCAAAAAACACAATCAAGAAATTCAAAAGGAAAAGAAAAATAATTCTTAAAATGGCAGTAATTTGGGGTTGCAACAAGAGCTGAATGACCTTGTATTAAATCACTTCTCTGCCCTTCCATGCTTTTGGGTATAAAACAGGAAAAAGTAACATCAGTTCAAAGTTATATTAAGCATTAGATGACATTTTAATACATGTAAATATTTAGCACATTACCTGGAAAGGAGCGCAATAAATGTTAATTCCTTTACTCCCGCTCATGTCCTCCACCTTACAATCACGTATAACCATAAAATAGTGCCTTCGGAGAATAAACCATTTCAGTAAAAATACAATTGAGCACCTCGCTTTCCTTTGAAAAATTAAACTTTAAGCTCTTCAGTCTTTAAAATGGAAAGAGTAACTTGTGTATTACTTACAAAACATTACAAATGCCAGATTGAGTTAAGGAAAACACAGTGCCAAGAATAAGCCATAGCTAGGCAGGTTTGTTCTTGTCTGTAATCTCAGCACTCTGGAGGCTGAGCCAGGAATATCTCGAGTTCTAGGACAGTCTGGACTATACAGGGAGACAGTCTTAAAGCAACAAGAGAGGAATGTTACCTGCTAAACTGCTGCTAATTGAAGATCTTGAAGGTATTGTTTAAGCGAGTTGTTCAATTGTATGTTTCAAGTTTAACTGTTACTGCTTACCAAATCAGCTGTGAAGCTCTTCACTGTAAGCAAAACACGAAACATTCCCATCACCCCTAAAACATTCTTTCATGACGACTTCGCTGACTCCAATCATCCTAGAGTTTTCTCCTCCCCTTTTGAGCATATCTAATATTTGGCGGTTTCCTTCGCTTCGCGGCTCACCGTCTATGCTGCTGAAGTTCTGTCATTCATATAATTACCACACCCCAGTCCGCCGCCCTCAGCTCGTGTTGTGACATCTGTAAACTGCGGCCGTCCGTCTCCACTCCCCTGGCCCTCGAAGAGCCGGCTCCGGCCCGGGGTGTAACTTGTGGTACCGAGACAGTACCTTCCCACCGGGTTAGGATCTCCAGAGGCCACCTTGGTTCTCGCTGGCCTCAGACGCGGCCCTGGGCGCGGCCACCCGCGCTCCCAGCGGCGCAGGCTCGGCGCCCCGCAGTCCCCGGCGCCGCGTCCACCGCCGCGCGCCGCCCCGCCCCACTCGCCCGGCGTTCCCGACGGCGATCACCCCACCCCCACCCTCCCTCAGCGCGGCCGTTAGGACAGCCGGCCAGTGACGCACGGACGCGCCGCAGGCTTCCGGGCCCAGGAACCCGAGTCCGAGCACCGCCGGCGCCCGCCCTCGCCCCGGGGCCTCTCCCGGGCTCCTGCGGAGGACAGCCGGGTCCGCCGGCGGGAGGGGGAAGGGCTGCGGCCGCGGCTCTCACTCACCGGCTCGAGGCAACCGATCCCGGTGCCACTGCTAGGGTGAGGTGCTCGCTCGCTCGCCGGCCCGCCGTACCTCTCCCGCTCTCAACCCAGAGCTGGTCCGCTCCGCGGCGTTGCTCACCAGGCCTCTCTCTCCGCCGCCGCGCACCGAGCGCGAGACTCAGCTCAGCCGGCGTGCACACTGCGCCTGCGTGCGGTGGGGGGCGGCACGCGCGCATGCGCACGCCCCTTCACCGCCTGCCGCAGAGGCTGCCGGAAAATGTAGTCTATCTTTGGACTGGAACTCGCAGATTGCGCGCGACAGCCAAGAGGGGAGAGAATCCCGCTGAGGAGGAGGTTCGCAATTATTGGAAAAGGCCGGGAAAGTTCTGTCTTCCAACCTGCCTCTACTAGGCTATTCCAGGGCGAACCGACCCCCCTGCGGTCTCTGTATCTACCCTTTCACATAGTAGGTACCCAGTACTGTACAAGTTTACTGATTGGCGGATGATTGAAGGCGGAGGGAGTATTACAGAAGTAAGTACAGCGCTTCACCTCAGAGGGTTCACATGCAGCCTGTTTTCAGGAAGCTTCTAGGTATTCTCTTTTTAATTATTACCCATCCTCTTTGCCTGACAATTTATAAGTACCATAAAGTCATTAAGAAATTAATTTTTAACACAAATACTTGCTTTCCTCTCAGTAAGTACTCTCAAACGAAAAATTGGGGCAAATTGTATGGAATTCTTTTGAGGGAATAAATGAAGTAATGGGTTCAACAAACCAAAAACTGGAATCAGTCAAGCAGAAGTCGCCAATAGAAAAATCTCACGTGACTTGGTTTACCAAAACAAAACATCCCAAGAAACAAGGTGAAAGATGGGATCATCGTGTGTGGTGGTGCATACCTATAGTCCCAGCACTTTGGCTAAGGAAGGCTAAAGCAGGGCAATCACAAGCTTTGAGCCCAGTCTGGAAACCTAGCAACTTAGGGAGAGTCCCTGTCTCAAGATAAAGGACTGGGGATGCAGTTTAGTGCGGGGGCCCCGGGTTCAAGTCCTAGTTATAAATATAAATTGCTGTAATACATTTATAAGTGTGAGGGAGGGGAAAAGGGCCATACTAATTGAATTCTAGGCTATACAATGTTCATTTTCTTCCTTCCTCCCCCCTCTTCCTTTCTCCCTCCATTGTCCCTTATCTCTTCCTTCCTCTCTCCCACTGATGGTATGGTTATGAGAATCAGAGTTGAGTTTCAGCAGGAGGGCTGGAGAAAGGGAAGGTGTTTTATGGGGGAGACTTAGGGGCATGTATGGCTGACCATAGCTAGGCTGAGGACAGATCACCTTATTCTGATCATGAACCGGTATTAAGTATTCAGAGATGGACTTGTGAACGCAAGTTTGTTACAGTTTGCCCCAACTCCTACCTAAGGCAGAATCCTTGAAGGTCTCAGTCAAAGCTCTCAGGGTTTTAGTAGGTCTGACCTCTTTGGCAGGGTCTTCTCAGCTCCAAGAGACAGCCAAAAGCTCTGCTTAGTTTTTTTAGCCACTGCTTTTAGATTGAGCAATCACCACAGGTTTGGAAAAGTGATGACAGATGTCAGGCTCACTTCTCATGGCTTCTCTTTTCTTCCACATCTTACATCCACAAATTCCCACTGCCTGTTACCTCTGCAGTGCATTAATGTTTTTAATATTTTCTCCAGTTAATATAGAAGAGTTGGTCCAGAATAACTGCAGTAGGCCATTGCTGGAAGCATAATTCCTACTTATGTTACCTTTACAAAAATGTTATTATGCCATATGTGGTGTTCTATAAGCTGTCTATACATTGAGAAATTTAAAATTACAGAACAATATTTTTCTATCACAATCAATGTTGTTATTCATAGTCTTGTACCCCTATACTGTGTACAGGGAAACTGCCATATCCTAGGGTGTTGCATCTTTAATGTCATTAGATGTGGTAGGCAGAATGCTAAAATAGTCCCCATGATCTATGCCTTTTGCAGTACCCCTGTGTAATCCTCACATCTTGAGTATGGATGGGATCCCTGCCTTTTAGCCAATAGAAATAGCATGGACAATGAGATGTCACTCCCATGATGACATTTTATTATATAAGACTTTGTCTTAGAAGACTAGAGCTAGAGACTCTCCTGCTGACCCTGAAGAAGCAAGCTGTTGTGTTTTAAACTGCCATGTGATAAGATGGCAGGGAACCATAGATGGCCTCTAGGAACCTAGGTGAGAGCCAGTAAGAAGCCAGGGTCCTCAGTCATACAACCACAAGGAAATGGATTCCACCAACAACCTGAGAGTATGAAAGTAGATTCATCCACAATCAAGCCTCCAAATGAGAAGACAGCCTGACTTATGCTTCACTACAGCTTGGTTAAACTAAACAGAGGAGCCAGCTAAGCGGTGCAACTGTTGGCTCAGAAAAACTGTGAAATAATCAATGTGTTTTCAGCCTTGAGGTCTGTGGTAATTTGTTACACAGCAATAGAAAACTAAACTAGGTATTGCTGGATTATTTTACAAAGTGTTGCCGGGGATTTAGCTCAGTGGTTCTGTTGCCTGCCTTGCAAGTGCAAGGACCTGAGTTCAATCCCCAGTACCAAAAAAAAAAAAAAGCTTCCGCACTGCAAGAGAAACTACCAACAGAGCTAAGAGACAACCTACAATGTAGGAAAAAATTAAAAAAAAAAAAAGTGTTGTACCAACTTTTATGTTCCATGGTGTATAAGGTTCTCCTTTTTATGTATCTTCCTAACATTTGGAAATGTCTGATTTTTAAATTTTTGCCTACTAGGTGTGGAAATAAATAATATACATTGCATATATGTTATTATTTCAATATAAAAATATGAAGAATATTTACTTGAAATTATATATTCTATTATATTTCTTTTCTGCTACATACATGCTATTAACAATAGCAATAAGACCAGTTAAAAGTAGCACCTGGTAATAATTCATAGAAATACCAATTAAGCAAATAAAAGATGTAAGAAAAATACGACAATTTAAAAACAATGTTTCTAGGGCTGGGGATTTAGCTCAGTGGAACAGTGCCTGCCTTGCAAGCGCATGGTCCTAAGTTTGATCCCTGGTACCAAAAAACAAAACAAAACAAAAGATAATGTTTCTATCCTCTGTAAAACAATTTATTTTAATTTTATGGCATATTTAAGTTTTATAGGCCATATTATTCTATATTCTTTTTTTTTTTCTTGGTATGGGGATCCAACTCAGGACCTTGCACTTTCGAGCCAGGCGGTGGCACCACTGAGCTAAATCCCCAGCCCCCTTATTGTACCTTCTTAAAACACATAAATATAAGAATTTTTAAAAGAATGTAAATACAACTAAGTAAACAGATATTACCTATATTATATTATTTGGGAAGAAAGAAAAAAGAAAGAAAAAGATTCCATTCTCTCACTCTCAGCTTGGTACCACAGACCTCATATGTGTGCATGTGGAACCTCAGCCCCCCATTCCTGCAAGAAATCATCCCTTGGCTTTTTTGTTGTTTTTGTTGTAGTGGTGCTGGAGATTGAACCCAGGGTCTTCTGCATGCTAAGCAAGTGCTCTACTTCTGAGCTACATTCCCCTCCCTTGGCCTTTTTATTTATTTATTTTTTTTGGTACCGGGGGATCAAACTCGGGACCTTCCGCTTGGGAGGCAGGCGGTGGCACCACTGAGCTAAATCCCCCGCCCTCCCTTGGCCATTCTTAATGCAGAATATGGCATAATGCAGGAGAGACCAAAGAAAGATGCAATCAAGCACTGAAAGTGGACTCAGCTGTTTCAAGAAATTTGGCAGTCCTGGGTACTTACTAGGTGGCTTACAGGTGAGTAGCACAGGATCTGTTCCTCTTTGCCTTGTGGACTCATCGCCTAGTTGTGATTGGTACAGCCAGAGGAGGGTAGGGATGGGACTCAAGCATGGGTCCCATGTGAAAGGATCTTTCAAACTAGTGTTCCAAAGTAGAAGCCCCGTTGCTCAGATCCAAGGGCAACACCATATGAGAGAATAAGCATGCTTCTTTCAAGGAGAGTGCAGGTTAAGGTAAGACAAGTAGAAAGGTTCAAGAGGTTGAGGGTATGAGGTCAGGAGATTTGGAAGTACAGGAAATAGGATTTGAAAGTTACAAATAGTACCTTGGAATCAAATTTGAGCCAAATCATATTGTATTCACCCTTTATCAGAGCTGTTTTCTCTGCCTAACACACTTCCAATGATCTCAGCTTGAAGCCTTTTGGAGGCTTCTTCCCAATTCCCTGATTAATTTATCCTGCTCCCTCTTAACTTTTTCCAAAGAATCTGTAATTCTCCTTTTATTATATACCTAATCATACTTCTTCTTTTTTTTTTTTTGGTACCAGGGATTGAACTCGGGACCTTGTGCAGTAGGCGCCGGAGCCACACTGAGCTAAATCCCCAGCCCCAATACTTCTTAAGTTGCTGTATCTGCCTTTCAGATTATTCAGATTAAAAGCTCTGTGATGATACTTGCCTTATCCAGTATCATATCTCTAGTACCCAGAAAGTGAGTGAAATGTTTCTCATGATCAATAACTATTTGGTGAATTACTACCTTGGCTTCATGGTGCCTGAGGAGCATTGCTTAAGATGGCTGTATCCAAACTGGAATACTGGCCTTTTGATGTTCTTCCACTTCAGATTCTTTCATTTTGCACATAATTTTTCAGAGCCAGTTACTCAAAGGTGATTTATTTTGATATTTAAAGCACTTTATAAAATTCTCTAGAAAATCTAAAATCATTCTGCTGTCATATTTTATATCATCATTTTAGAAAATCAATGGTTTGGATTATATTCTGGAAAAATCTCTTTATTGCATGTAAAATTTTTGCTATTACCTAAGGTAAAAGAGATGAAAGAATAATGACAAGGAAAAGGAACAGTCTCAAGAGTGTTTTGGTTGGTGTCTTTCTACCCTAGCCCCAAGAAATAAAGACAAAGGTGAAAGCACTAAGATCCTACTACATTGCTGGTCCTTCCAATAATCCAATCAATCCAAATGGACGACTCATTTGCAATGTTCAGACCACTCTTTGAGTCACTGGTGGTTATGATTTAGTTATTTCCCCTAAACCAAGGTCATGTGAGTCATTAAAATGATGTCAAGATTAGTCAACAGAGCTGCTTCTTGAGAATTTCCCCCAAGGCTGCTGTGAAGAGAACATCACTGGTCCTGATGAATAATCCTGTGACTGTTCATGATCCTGGGTGCATATCCACAAATACTGGGGCATAGCCTGTGTGCCACTAAAAATAACAAAGGTTTCAGGGCTGTACATATTGTCAACCATACTATCATGACCATCTATGGCTCCAGGACTCAGTGGTAGAGGGACAATATTTAATTGATGACCCTGGCAGAAGGAGCCTGTGAGTACATCAGCCTCAAACACATAGATCAGCTTATCGGTGGCAGGTGTTTTCTTGGCCTTGTCTGCTAGGTTTTTGAGGTTCCTGGTGAAGTATATGCCAGCTCCATATTTTGGGTCTAATAAAAGAAAAAAAAGATTATTATTATCTGACCAATAATATGGAATATAAAAGGACAGAAAGAAAGCAGGCTTGCTGCTTCACTGTCTCTGGCCTAGCCATGGACAGAATTATCCTCTGTGACACCCCTCTGCCATGCTACCCTGCCTTGGAGCCAACTAACTATGGACTGAAACCTCTACAACTGTAAGCAGAAATAAACCTTTCCTCTTTCAACTTTGGGTATCCAGTATTTTGCTTCAGCTCCAAGTAAAGTAACTAAGACAGGTACTAATATGTATTGTATGCTCTGTCTCTAATTCTCCAAATAATCCCTTCCTCTCAGTCCCAAGTCCCTGTGTCTGTAGCCAAGACACCCAAAGTTTTTCCCTTGAAACAAATTACTACTGACACCTGCATTTAAGGACCTCACTGTGAGCCTCCAAGTAATCCCAGTTCAAAACCATGTCTTAATTAACATCACTTAGAACGGTTGGGAGTGTAGCTCAGTAGTAGAATGCGTGCTTAGCATACACAAGGGCCTGGGTTCAACCCTGTGTGCTGAAAATAATAACCTCAGAGAGAAAAAAAATTAAAACTTCTTTGAGGCTGTATTTTCATTCCTTCTTTCCTTCCCTCCCTTACTCTTTTTCTACACTTAACAATACCACTTTAGGCTACAGAGCAGCACTGATAAGTAGAAACGCAATATAAGCTACATAAGTAATCTAAAATTTTCTAGTAGCCACATTTAAAAAGAAACAGATAAAATTAATTTTTTATTTAACCCATAAGATTCAAAATGTTCTCACATCTCAACATTTTAATCAATATAAAATTATTATAGAAATATTTTACATTCTTTTGTAGTAGGTCTGAAATATGGTATGTATTTTATATGTATTGTAAATCTCAATTTAGATGAGTCCCAAATAATCCCATGTGGCCAGCAGATACTACACTGAACAGTGCCGGTCTAGAGATTAAAAAATGATTATTTTCAAACTTCTCAAAGGTATCTCTACGGCAAGGTAATATTTCGAGATAAAAAATCAAAGATTTTTCTTTCTCAAGAGTTTCTTCTTGAACTTTATTCCTCCTTCCCTCCTTACATTGAGTTCTTGTCACTTATCGTCTCCTGGGCAAAAAAGACAAGTTTAGCTGGCCTGGTGTTGTATACCTGTAATCCCAGCACTCTGGATGCCTGAGCCAAGAGGAGTGCAGGGAGTTCAAGGCCAGTCTGGGCTACATATGTTACGTTGCTTTGTTTTGTTTTTTTGAGTTAAAGTCTCACTATGTATTTCAGGCTGGACTTGAACTCAGTATGTAGCCCAGGCTGGCCTCAAACTCACAGCAATCCTCCTGCCTGAGCCTCCAGAGTGCTAGGATTACAGGTGTGCACCACCACGCCTGGTATAAACCTAAAGGATTCATAGCATGGAGTTTTAACAACAGAGGAAAGAATAATATAAAATACTCTAGAGCAGTTTTCTCACTGCAAGACAAATAAAAGCTCTCTCCAGCTAATGGAAGGAAGAATCAGAGAAGATGTAACAGGTCTGGAGAACTTTGCAAAGGGCCTTGTTTAACTGCTCCACTGCTCAAAAGGACCCTGAGAGTCAGCATATGCAGAGTAGAAATCCCCCATGTGGAGGGAATACCCAGTACTGAAGGGACCATTGCCTGACTTCTTCGAGCAATCTCTCATTCAGCCTGGTACTGAGTGGAAAATAGCAATGCTGGGGAAGGCTCCAGAACAGGTAATGATAGTTCTGGTAGTAAAGTGTACATTAGATGGGGGTGTGTTTTGAGGCAAAGAAAGGATCTGGTAATAGTATAAGCCCAAGGGAAGATAAACTAAAGGAGTATGAACAAAGGTGGGAATGCTCATTTTAGCAGCATATATATGAAACAACAAAACTGGGCTGATCTTTATGAGACTGAATAACTAGATCCAGGTAACTACATAGATATAAGGGTGAAGCAGCTGAGTGCAGAGACAGAACTCTATAATCCCAGCACTGTATGTGGCTGAGGCATGGGCATTGCAAGTTGGAGCCCAGCCTGGGCAACTTAGTGAATCAGTGAGACCCTGTCTGAAAAAAAAAAAAAAAAAAAAAAGCAAAGGGAAGAATGAAGGATGATAATAGTTTAGCCTTGGGAGACCAGGTAGGTAGATGGTAAGGGTATTAGAATCAGAAAACAGAATATATTTCTTAAGTAAAAGCATAACCAAGAAAAGACATCAGGGTGAGGTGCCTATGGTACATTTAGGTAAAGATGTCCCAAAGACAAAGTAAGATATATGGCCCTGCACATCAGGAAAGAAGGGTTTAGAGTTAGGGATTTGTAGGTCGTCATCATTAGAACTGAGGCCAAGGGAATATATATATAATCACCCAAGGGGACATGGTGGAGGAAAAAGAAAGTATATTTCCTTTGGAACTCAGGAAAGCACCACCTTTAAAGCATGAGATCCAGGCGTGGTGGTGCACACCTGTAATCCCAGCACTCGGGATCGCTTCAATTTCGAGGCCAGCCTGAACTACACAGTGAGACCTTGTCTCAAATAATAAATAAAGCATGGGAACAAATGGGTACACAAGATTTTAAATTATAAAGCCAAGAACTCTGTGGTTTTTGTTTACTGGTGTATTTTTTTGCACCCCTAGCATAAGCCCTGATTTATAGAATGTGCTTAATAAATAACTGCAAGGGACTTCCAAGAAAATGGTGGAGAGGTAAGCAACAGCTCTGCCTCTCCAAGATTCACAGTCCAGACACTGGAAAATAATAACTTGGGGAAGGAGAGAGAGAGAGGCGGCGGCGGGGAGGGGGGGAGATCCCTGGCAACCAGGAGAGGTCTGACAGAAAACTAAAACCTACAGAGAAACTGAAGAGACAGAACACAACATGGAGAAGGGAGGAGACAATCTGCACTTTCTCCCCGGCCCCCAGGTGCAAGGTTCACATGAGAGACTAAATCTACAAAGACTAAGTAAAAGCTGAGGACTCCAGAGAGTTCAGGGAAAAACACAGTGGTGGAACAGACAAGCGGTTTCTGTGAGCTGCAGCAGGGTCTGTCCCCACAAGAGTCCTTCAACAGGCAACAGCTGGTGAGTGACTCCAGTCCAAGCACGTGCCATATTCCCTGGAGAGAGTGCTTGGTCAGACGCCATTCTGGGGAAGGGCTGATAGTCTGACTGGGGACTCAGCCACAGCACAGCTTCAATACAGGGCTCCCAGTGTTACACTCCCAAATGATTGGGTGAGAGACAGCCATGGTAGACAGCAGAGATGGGGAAGCCACAGTCAGGCCGGAAGGAAACCCCCTGACAGATTTAAGCTAAAGGACTAAAGGACTCAGGGCCTGAGCTCAATTCCCAGTACCAAAAAAAGAAGCTAAAGGACACAGGCCCTGCCCCCACAGCCAGAGGCCAGGCTCAGTCCAAGTTGCTCTGGATTTGACAGTCACAGGCCCTGCCCAGATCCTGCTGCCTGTTGGTGCCTGCACCGAGCGCAGATCTGGGGTCTGACTGCCTTCTTTATCTACCAGTGTGAGCAGGAACACATCTTGATTTGGACATTACCTTAAAATTGTAGACCCTGGAAGAAAATCACAGATAAATTTTTGTTTGTTTGTTTTGGTTTTGGATTTTTGTGGTTGTTTCTGTTTTTTTATTATTTTTTTGTTTTTATTTTTGTGAATTCGTGAATTGTTTTTAGTTTTGTTTTTTCTTCTTTCCTTTCCTCCTTTCTTTTTCAACAGTTTACAGGAGATTGGAGAATTTTCTTTTGTCCTTCTTCCTTGCTTATCTCTTTTTCTTTATTTTTCTCTTTATTTTTCCTCTTTAAATTTTTCTCCCTTTAATTCTTTCTCCCTTATTTTTACTCCCTACATGATTTCTTTTTTTCGCCCTCTTTTTCTTTTATCTTCTATTTGTCATTGGTGTTTTTCTTTTACCTTTATCTAACTCTGTAAAGACCCTTCTACTCCCCAACAGGATCCTTTGTACCGCTTTTCTCTCTTCCTTTTCATAGTCTCATACTTTAAGGTTTCAGTTCTTTTCCCTTGCATTCTCCCAATCCCAAACTCCATATCTCTAATAGTATAACTATTAAGCTTTGTTAATCATCTGATAGTTAGTTAACTCTATAAAATTACTGTTGAATTCTTTTCCACCATTAGCAGAAATACACCTTTTGCGTTTAGTACATATTATCTTTAAGTCAGTACCTTAGTTTTTACAGCATAATTGTGGATTTCTTCTCTACAGTTAGGGGTGGAACATAATTGGTGCTTATGGTGTGTTAATATGCAACTTGTCTTGGACAATGCTACTGTAGCTGATTTGCTTGATATTACCACAGTCCCATAAATATCACTCTTTCTCTGTAAGCCAATACTCAGATTACCTTAGTGACATTAGCAATACTAGAGTACATTCCCAGAGAACTCAGATATTGGGCTAATTACACTGCAACCTCCCTTCCCAAATTAACCAAGGTGTCAGATGTTGGGGCTGACACAAAGGATTATAGTTAGCTGTGCCCAAAGTACATCACAGAAAAGCAACTAAAGAGATCTTTATAATAGCCGCAATGTCTTTACATTATAAACATCCACAAACCTCAGCATAAAAAGCAAACCAAAACAAACAGGCAATAGAAACATGAGAAGTCAAGGCAACAAAATACTTCCCCAAATTCCCAGCTCCCCCAAAGCCAATGCAGGGGCACAAAAGAGCAGAATATAAGACACACACCCAAATTACTTGAAAGGGTAATGGAGGAGGTTAGAAAACAGAACAAAGAGGTACTCAGCAGGATCACAGAAGATATAATTAACAGAAAATGGGGCCGGGGATTTAGCTCAGTGGTTCCAGAGCCTGCCTCGCCTGCCTTGAAAGCACAAGGTCCTGAGTTCAATCCCCGGGACAAAAAAAAAAAAAAAAAAAAAAGAACAGATAATGGAAGTAATAACCAAAATGATCCAGGAGCTTTCAGAAGACACTAATAAAACACTACATAAGCTAAACAGAACAATAAAAAACATGAATAACCAGTGTCACTGGAGCTTCTTTAAAATTTTTTTTTCTTGTTTTTGGAGACGGTCTCCATATGTAGTTCAGGCTGGCCTTGAATTCACAATGTAGCCCAGGATGGCCTTGAACTTGATGTGATCCTCCTGCCTCAGCCTCATTAGTTCTGGGATTGCAGGCATGTACCACCATGCTTTGCCAGGATAGCCTCTTTAAGAAATGGTGCTGGAAAAACTGGTTACACACATGCCTAAGACTGAACCTAGACTCATATCTTGCACCATGCACAAACTAAAATCAAAGTAGATCAAAGATATAAACATTAAAATACAAGCACTTAATCTCCTGGAAGATACAATAAGCTACAACTCTTTTTTTTTTTTTTTTTTGGTACCAGGGATCGAACTAAGGACCTTGCACTTGCAAGGCAGGTGTGATGCCACTGAGCTAAATCCCTGGCCCTACAACTCTTGAAGGCATAGGTATAGGCAAAGACTTCCTGACTACAAACCTGCACTTGATCTTAGCCAAAACGCCGAGAAGCAATCTGAATACAACCCTGGTTGCGCAAGAAATAATACCAAGAATCAACAAAAGAAATCATATCAAATTAAAAAGCTTCTGCACAGCAAAGGAAACCAGCAACAGAGTGAAGAGACAACCTACAGAATGGGGAAAACCTTTTGTTAGCTACACCTCAAAGGATTAATATCTGGTATATCCAAAGAACTAAAAAAATCAGGCCCCCTCCAAATTTAAAGACTGAATCAAAAATGGGCATCTGAAATAAACAGACACTTCTTAGATAAAGAAGTACAAACTGCCAATAAATACATGAAAAAAATGTTCAACACTACTGGCCACTTGAAAAACGCAAATTAAAACAACACCGAGATTCCATCTTATTCCAGAAAGAATGGCTATCATCAAGAAATCAACCAATAGGGCCAGGGATTTAGCTCAGTGGCATCACACCTGCCTTGCAAGTGCAAGGTCCTGAGTTCGATTCCTGGTACCACAAAAAAAAAAAAAGAAAAGAAAGAAATCAACCAATAAAAATGCTGGTGAGGCTATGGAGAAAAAAGGAACACTTCTTCATTGTTGGGAGTATAACCACTGTGGAAATCAGTGTGGAGATTCTTCATAAAACTTTAATTATAAGTTCTATTTAGCCCAGCTATTTCCTTTCTAGGTATCTTCCCCAGAGTTAAAAGACATCATATCACAGTGATGTATGCATACCCGTGTTTATAGCAGCACAATTCATAATAGCTAAATATTGGAAGTGGCCTATATATTCATCAACAGATGAATGGATAAAGAAAACATGGTATTTATACACAATGGAGAACTGCTCTGCATAAAGAAAGATAAACTTGAGTCACTGGTAGGAACCCCCTTGTAGGAAAATGGATACACATTGAGACCATAATGTTATGTGAACACACACAAGTTTAAAAATCAAATGGTTTCTCTTATAGGAGAATAAATAAATTGCAATGTAAAAGACAGACAGTGGTAAAGAGAAAAAAAGTTACTGTAATCTAGCATTGATAATGTATCTAAAAGTGTACCTTGATTTAGTATAATTGTCTTACATGTTTTAGATGGTTTGGGCCTGTTAGTCTGGCTGTTAATCTGTATTTATGATAATTAACTTGATAAGGACATATAAAGTAAATGATGCTGAAAAAAATAAATAAATGAAGGTGGCCAAAATATTTTAAAACAGGGAGGTAGAGAGAAAAGGGAATAAAAAGAATTGAATTCTATGTGTACATGTACCAATTCCCCACAATGAACGTGATCACTATGTACTGCAAACATGACTAATAAAAATTTAAAATTAAAAAAGTAATTATGGAATGAATGAATAAGCACAATAATGGAATTGCAAGTGTGTAGACTCCTTGCTTCATTCACTGAAATCCTACAAGCAAGAGATGAACTCAGGGGCCGGGGATTTCGCTCAGTGGTTCTGCCACCTGCCTCGCAAGTGCAAGGAACCAAGTTCGATCCCCGGTACCAAAAAAAAAAAAAAAAAGAGATGAACTCAGGATAGAACTGGCTAGAAGGCAAGCATAGAATAAATGAAAGAAAGAAAGAGAGAAAAAGAAAGGAAGGAGGCAAGCTTTGCTAACTGAAGCCCCTTGCCTGTGGCTGGCCATCTAAATTAACTGAAAGTCCTATTATTTAGAATACTGCAAGTCTGAAAAAGCCAGGAGATTTGTACTCCACATGACAATAGCATCTATGGCAGTGAGATTAGCATCTCTGAGGCTTGCTTAGCACCATCAGTTCTGAGTTCTCTCCATGCCACAGAGATGAGTCCCTTGGCACAGGTGACTTTACAGGTAGTGTCTCCCCATGAAATGTACTATCTGAATTGCTCCTAAGCAATTGCTGTTAAGCTAAGGGAGTTTGCAGGTAGGCAAGAGCAAAGAGGCCCAAAGGAAAAAGATGAAATTCTTGAGGCTTAAAGGCTATATGGAAACAAGATCTTTGGCTGAGTTTAAGGATGTAAAGTTGACCAGAAGTGAGTAGGCCTCATGCCTGCGGTTTTTTGGGATTTTTATTTTGTACCAGGGATCGAACTTGGGACCTTGCTCTTGTGAGGTGGCGGAACCACTGAGCTAAGTCCCCGCCCCTGAGTTTTTAAAGGAACCATATTGATGAAGAAATCACAAACCTGGCTGTACCAGCCTGAGCATGTGATAGCCTGGGATGCAATCCATGGTCCCCTGGTAGATAGTGGGCCTACAACACATAAGGAATATTCTTCCAGAATGCAAATATAAAGGTTTTACTCCTCTCCCAGAATAGGAGTCCTTACTACTCTTGACTAGTCACACATGATAAGTAATGTGGGCCAGTGACTATTGCATGTGTGTTTGTGGTACTTAGGATTGAATTTAAGGCCTTTGCACTGAGCTACATCCCCAACCCTATTTTTGAGGCAGGGTCTTGCCAATTTGCCCAGGCTGGGCTTGAATTTTCGATCCTCATGCCTTGGCCTCCCAGAATGTTAGGATTTAAAGGCATGCACTACCATACCCTCTCTTCCCTTTCAAAATGGAAATTTTCACTGCACATTTCTTGTTCCTTCTGATATCATTATCTAATGAGTATTTGGGGGTAATTCCTTGCCTTTAATCCTTTTTTTTTTTTGTTGGTACCGGGGATCGAGCTCGGGTCCTCGCGCTTGCACAGCAGGCAGCGAAACCACTGAGCTAAATCCCCAGCCCGCCTTTAACCTTTTAGAGAGAACTGCCTAGACTTGAGGCTGATGATGAGCCTAGATAAGACATTGGGACTGTCTTCTTTGGGAGGGTGGTGTATATCATAGATGTTCTGGGAGGAAAGATGTGTATAGATGTTAGGTAGAAAATTAGCAATGTTGGGCACAGGACTAAAAAGCGGGTACTCACCTGATTAAGAAAACAGGAAGATACTGATGATCTTAGTGAAAATAACTACAGAAGCTAATGAAGAAGCAAATGAAAGTTGTAGATTTAAGACTTTGGCAATGAAAGGAACATACTGATCATCCTATCTTTGGTTGCACTCAGATTTCTTTGTAATGGTAATTCATTTATTTTTACCTCTCGAGAGTAGTCTATGTTCAATTTTTACCCCTGGTAATGACTATGTTCTCTCTGGGACAAAGAAAAGATGAATCCAGACCTGTTGCTTTCTAGAAACCAAGACTGTTAGAACTGACTCCATAGCAAAGGTCATACTGCATGTTTGAAAGATAAAGATCAAGAGCCACTATTTAATGGATCGGGTGAAATGAAGCTGCACTGCTAGGTTCCCCTGTGATTATTGCTAAAGTTCTTAGCCTCCTCAGGAGAGATCTAAAGCCAGAATTTTTCAATGATGACTGAAGAGGAAAGGGTACCATATGGCAATTAAATGTCTCATTAATTTTATATAATTGAAGAGAGACATGGAAGCTACGCCTAAAACTCCACCGGTTGAGAAGAATCTTAAGATGTTACTTGCTTCACCTACCATATCTAATTCACTCACTAGTAGGCTACAAGACATAGAGGGTAAAAAAGAAAAGACCAATTTTCTTAAATTTTGGGAAATGTCCTTTTAATTCAGGGCTGAGGATAGCTCAGTAGTGTTGACAATAATTTTGAGATTAGTAAGCCAAAAAAAAAAAAAAAAAAAGCCCCAAGGTGCTCTCTTCTGATAAGACACAGAAACAGAAATGAGGAAAAAACAAATAATAGTGAACTGTAGAGCCTACCGCTTATACCTTCATCAACGTAAAATCCATCATCAACAACAGATGTGAAGGAAAAGTCTAAAATACAACCCTTTCCAAAAAACTTTACCTCTAAATCCCAGTGGCAAATGATTCCCCTCCCCACAGGATGAATGCTTTTACTGGTGAGCCATCTGCTGATGTCTGCTTGCCAATTCCCACACGAGTAGCCCTGAGGATGAGGGGCTGACACCTACCGCAGGGCACAGAGTACAATCTCTGGAAACCGACTCTGCATACCGCGTTGCAGAACTGACGTGGGACTTGCTGAAACAGCCTGCGGCTCACAGGCTCCCTGTGTGTTCTCCCTTCCATCATTTTCTTCTTTCTTTGGAAGGCAGCCGTAAGAACCATGTTTTCTATCTTCTCCACCTATAACCCAAGGAAAAGAAAAACTCAAAAAGAGACTGGAAAACAGTGATTTAAACTGCCTCTTTTACTGCTTAAAAAATAAGGGTGCTTCTATGCTTACTACTTTACATATAATTTGTTTTTCATATAAAGTTGCATAAGATTCTCTCCTGCCCCTAATCTTCTCATTGTTTGACTTCTATCTCTTCAGAATTCTCTGCTGTTTCTTCAATAGATTCATTTAATTAAAATTCACTGAGCAATCATGATGTACCAAGCACTAACAATGAAATGGTCAGCAATAGTGTCTGCTCTCTTAACAACTTAGTGATCCAATTATTTAAATACAAGATGTGGGCCGCGGATTTAGCTCAGTGGTTCCACCGCCTGCCTTGCAAGTACAAGGTCTCAAGTTCAATCCCTGGTACCAAAAAATAAATAAATACAAGGTGAGCAAAAATTGTGTATTTTTTGTTAATTTTTATAAAATAATATAACAAAATATACAAATGTCAATTTTATTCAATAATTTTTCTGTGTATAGTATATCTTAAAAAACATCCAATACACAATGCAATGTTGCAGTCTGGACAGGAGAATCTAGTCTCTTTACAAGTTCTTTTTGCATTATTGTTTTTGAACAACACATTTTACACTGCTGTTTTGACTTCCTTTTTTTCTGTGAGTGGTATAATTTCAATAAAATGTCTACCTACTAAATGTTGGCATTTTGCTATTCCATATTTTTCAATTATTTGGTCTACTAGACCTAATCTAAATTGTAAATGACTTTCTGAACCTTGTTTGGAATCGATAACAAATGAGTTCTATATTGTTTAGTCCAGAAGGTGCATAATACTTTATAATACTATTTTTCCTCGCTTTATGATTATAGGATAGCTTGTTAGATGTTGGTCAACTCTGTCAGCACCACCCATAGAATTATTACAATCATTGACCACTGTTGGAATTTTTTTAGTTTCATTTCTTCTTTCAAGTTCTGTCATTTCTGTATCATGAATAGTTGACAATAAGATGTCTTTTCTTTCCATTTCATAACACAGACTTTTCTTCTCTAATATGCTAACATTTCTCTCTTTTTTCAGTTTTTTCTTTTGCAGATCTTTTAGCACTTCCTTCCTATCAGTCTCAGTGTTCCAAACATGTCCATTTTATATTGTTAAAGAATTTCACTGAGTTCTGGAGAAGAATAGAAATTATATCTAATGTACTTACATTATGAGTTTTTATAGATTGTAGCACAAAATTATAGGTTATTTTTCACAAATAAAATAAACACGAATTAGTAAAAGAAGATAACCAGAACTTGTTATTAAATTTCACTAGAAACAAATACCAAAGATGAACACAACATTCTAAATAAAAAATATGCAAAAGATAGTCGATTTAAAACAAATAAACAGACATACAAGTGTATCTCTTACAAACAAGAATTGACTGGTTGAAATGACACTGGCCCAAGTGATGGTAATAGGTTAAGTGATTAAAGCTCATGGTTTAGTAAGAAGTAAAAATAGGTAACCAATTACAATACACTGTGATAAACACTATTTCATTTTCTTTTGTATTACTCAAACGTGAGCAGATGACTGGTTTCCGGATCTTAAATCTGGCTTCTCTATGTCCTAACGTGATTTCTTCTTCCTGATTCCAACTCTGCTCCTGCCCTTCTTTCCCTTCCTTGACTTCCCCGTAGGATCCCAGGTCACTGGGCAGCTAGCTTAGAGTCATTTGCAGGTGTCTTTTGGCTCCAGAACCAAGTTAATTAGTAGCAAGACGAGCCAGTCCCCTCCATAATTAGGTATACCTTTATAACCAGCAAACCATGTTTTTCAAACTGTTTCTTTTGCTCCTCAAGTTCTTGTGTTAAAAGCACTGGGAATCGCAGAAACAGGATCTTCACTTCCTTCACTTCATCTTGGGGTTTTCCTTGCTGATCAGTCCATTGTCCTAAAAATGAGTAACACAAAACTTTTGTCTCAATGCTCTGTAAACAGAAAGAAGTTTTAAAAGAAAACAGTTTCTAGAAATTTGGAGAAAGAGTTGGCCATTTTAAAGTATATGCCTCATGCTGTTCAAGACTTGCAAGGAGAGCTACAGTACAACCAGAAGTCACAGGGTAAATTGGAGGACAGACCATTTGTCCACGGATGATCTTGATCATGAGGCTGGGGGGATAAGAGAAAAAAAGCATTGTGTATAATCCTTGCACTACAACAAGTGCTCTAATGGCAATATGATTGTGTTACAGGAAATGTTTGTTCTTTCTCACCAGGATGACTCTCAGCCAAAAAGAGACAGGTATAAGAAAACATGAAGGAATGATGGAAAACAATAGGACATTTATATGATATGGTAAAACTTTCAGAGTTCACATTTATACTTCATTTGATCATCAAAGCACCACCACTGATATAGTTGACCCAATTTCATAAATAACAAAATTGAAATTCAGAGAAAGTAAGTAACTTGCCCAATACCTCAAAGCCTAAGTGAAGACCTAAAATCATAAAATTGGCTTTCATCAGTGCTTTCTGTACAGAGACAAGGCAAAGTACAGTACTAGGAACATGTATCATTCATGTAAGACCCAAGCAAGAGGAACAAATTTCGGAGACTAAGAATCTATGGTGGCCTTCTTTCCTTCCTTTCCCCTTCCTTCCTTTCCCCTATTCTTTCCTTCCTTCCTTCTCTCCTTTATAAAATTCAGTGGATGACCTGGTTTTGTTCAAGCAAGTTTTTTACTGGACAGATACAGGTGGAGAAATAGAAATCCCCCCAAAAAAGCTTGCTTCAGTTTGTTTTTAATTTAGCTTAAAACCAAATACACTAAAATGACCCCATCCCCAGTACATTATCTAATTGAAAGGGCTCAATTTAACCACAAAAGGCCCCTTCTCTAAAGGTCTGAGTTGTAAATAGAAGAAAGCAAGAAGGAGAAAACTCCCATAGCAGAGGAGCACCAAAGCCAGAAAACTTCACAGGAAGACTATAAATTAAATTTGGAGACCAAGAGTTCACATTTATAAGGTATAATATTAGAGTTAAGTTTACTTGAGTTCAACAAACATTTATCAAGTTCTTTCTACATGCCAGGCCCTGGAGTGGGCACTGGGGACCAAAAGGTCCACGAACTTCTGCGGTCAGTGGTGCTCACCAAGAAGGATAAAAAAAGAATAGCATAAAAGAGGGTGAGACCTAACTTCTATTTTTCTTGAACTTTTATTGTTCTGATGAATATTTGACGTTCCCTATATTAACAGCATTTCAAAATTATCCATTTTGTTAATACTCTAAATTTAAATGAGTCAGTTTGCATGAACCTCTGAAACACTGCTGTGAAATAATGTACTTGCTAAATGCTTACTCAAAAATGCTATTTTTTTTCAGTGCTAGGGATCAAATCTAGGACTTTGCACATGCTAGATAAGTGCTCTACCACTGAACTACATCCCCAGCAAAAATGTCATCTTAGGGCCTGTGACTTAGCTCAGTGGTTCCGGCGCCTCCCTCACAAGTGCAAGGTCCCAAGTTCAATCCCAGATACCCCTTTACCCCAAAAATGCCATCTTGCAGTGGAACAAAGGACTTACCTTCACTCTAATTGCCAGTTGCTGAAATAGTGGGTCAACCTTATGAATGCAGTTAAAGTAATGCCACAAGCTTTATAGATCAGTGTTTCTTTGTCTTCTGTTCTCCTGAACTAAAACCAGTGTCAGTTTAAATAACTACATTTATTATCTTTCAGAAACTAAGTTGAAATCATAATCTTGGTTGTCATGCTTGTATAATATTTTTATCCATTTTTTAGTCACTGAGTTTTCTGTGAAATGTGAACACAACATGTATTGCAAACTTGCACTCACTTTGATCATTTCTTCCAGACCTTTTTTTTTTTTTTTTTGGAGACAGGGTCTCACTATGTAGTTTAGCCTGGCTTTGAACTCACTGTGTATCCCAGGCTGGCCTCAAACTCCTGGAAATCCTCCTGCCTCAGCCTCCTGAGTGCTGGGACTACAGGTATGTACCACCACACCCAGCATTCCTGACTTATTTTTACAGACACATGAAAATAAAAGGTCCTATGAAATTCTGCATCTGAGTTGTTTTTTTTAACTTCTTTTATTGGTACATTTTAGGTATACAACACCTTTACATTTCTCATTGGGATCTTGTACTTTTACATGATGCATCTTGTTTCTTATTTTTTCCCCATTCCTAGCCTTCCCTTCACCCCCTCCACCCTTCCCTATTTACAAAGACTTTGTCTCCATTGTTTCCCTTTCTCATCATTTTTCCTTTCCCTTCTTTCCTTTCCCCTGCCCCTCCCACTACCCCTTCCCCTTTGGACCTTTTCTTCCTATTTTGCATTATCAATTATTCATTCTAATCATTGGTACATTTTAGGTATACAATATAATGACATTCATCATTAGAAATTTGCACCTTTACATAATCTCTCTTGGTTCTTATTTTTCACCCTTCCCCTGCTGCATCTGAGTTTTTGAACCTCTTCTAACTCCATTCTAAATCCATTACAACCAGAGAACTTACTAAACACATTTGATCTTTTCTTAAAATCCTCAATGGTTTTTCATTTGCTTAGGAAGACTATGAGTGCTTTCATGAAGTTTATAAGGTCTTATATAACCTAGGCTCTGCTAATAACCTTATTTCTAGAGACTTATTACTTATTACTACTTATTACCCTATTTATTACTCAGTTCTCTGTTTAGGGAACCTCCTGTGAGAAGCCTTCCTCTGACCTCCCAGTTCTGGGTGAGGTGCTTCTCTTCAATGCTTCCAGATTGCTTTCAATTTCCACCATCATAACTCACCTGCTTGCTTGCCTGTTAGTTTTCCCAATTAGAATTTGAACAAAGACAATGTCCACCTTGTTTATCCCTATTACCTAGCACAATGCTTGGCACATATCATGGGTACAGTACACAATAGTTGAATGAGTGAAATAATCCTGTTTCCCAAGATGGCATTTTAAATGGTATAATTTCCTGGTTGGCTCTAGGGCTCTGCTGCAAAGATCTTCCAGAACCCAAATTTCTGGTTATCCTGATGAATCTAGCCACAAATGAACAGGAGATACTTAAGTGTACCCTACAGTACCAATGAATACTTTTGTTGATGACAAGGCTCAAAGTAAGAAATTTTACTTGGGTCTCCTATTGATGCCTCAAATAAATATAATAAAACTCGATGAAAGAAATAATCAAGCGGAATGTGTCTATATTTGAATGCTCACTTTGCAGAATTAGGGGTGTACTTTCCCCCCATGGCTTGGGCTTAGGCTTTACTCTAGGCTTTCCATATAATAGCCTCTAAGGCAACCCAGGTGTTCCTCTCTCCCCACCTTTCCCCTCCCCTCCCCCTCCTCCCCCTCCCTCTGTGTGTGTTTTATTGTTAATAAATAACTCAGATGATAGAAAGAGAGCCTAAAAATGGCTCACAAAGCTTATGACCTAACATGGAAGTAGAATGGCTTGCTCTTTCCTCTCCCAGTCTATCTCTTATCCACACAGGTACAAGCACACTCACACCCAAAGAAGCACAGTGGGGAGAGCTGACTTCCTAAGTTAACCAGAAGCTACGCACCTGACAAGTTCTTAAAACCTTGCTCCTTTTTTCTTACAATTTCCTCCTGAACTTCACACAGCATACGTTCAATCTTCAGAACCACCTCAATGCAGTCAGTCTGAGCTCCTTTAATCTCCAATTTTGCCTTTTCCAGGCTGATAACTTCTGAGATGCAGACACTTGTGGTTGTTTGGAGGTCAGACAAAAATTCATGTTCCTTTTTCCCAAGGTACAGAATGTGATTATTCTCAATGATGTGGTGGTCCTGGGAGGTCAGGATCTTTTGGATCCATGCTTCAGCCTCATGCATCTCTTCCAGGTTGAATCCCATAAGATTGACTCCAGGGGATCCATCTTTAAGCCCATTTTCTCTTTGGTCTTCTCTGGTCCACTGGTGGGGGACTAAAACAATTATTATAAGCAACCATGGCAGGCTAGGGTTGGTTTGTTTGTTTGCAGGACTAGGGGTTGAACCTAGGCCCTTCACACTGAGCTACACCCCCAGCCTTTTTTATTTATTGAGACAGGGTTTTGCTGAGTCACTAAGTTCCCCAGGCTGGGCTTGAACTTGTGATCCTCCTGCTTCAGCCTCCCAGAGTGCTATGGTTACAGTCATGCAGCACTGTGTCTGGATGTTGGTAGATTTTAAATGATGCAGAACAAAGCACTCAAGGATACTGCCATCATTGTCAACAGTAGCAGCTCCAATTAAATACCTATCTCTAAAAAAAAACACCCAGTCTCTAAATACCTATCTCTAAAAGAGGCATTGGATATAAAGGCAGTCTACATGTATAATTTATAGCCTCCTTGGGAACACAGAATTTAGCTTGTGAAGGGGTTGGTTTTATCATATTTGGCCTCTGTTGTGTGGCATTTGTCAATTCACAGATGTGTTTACCTTGTAAACTGGGAATGTGATTTTCCTTAACCTATTGCTACTACTATGTTTAAAGTTAAACATCTCTGAAAGCCAAAGACCTTAACGAGTAAAAAATTTTTTTAAACCAATCATGAATTTCTGATTATATAAATAACACTTTTATCATTGGGAAGTTAGAAAATTAGCAAACTATACTGAAAGAAAGAAATATCTATAATTGCACTAAACAGGATTCCTTACTATACCTTATCTGTGTGTGACAGGACATACAGACCTCCTGCGGTTTAAGGGTGGAGCTGGGAAGCACCCTTCACCATTTCCACAACAAGCATTTGATGCTTATATCCCAGCAGAAAAGGACAGGGGACCTCCTTTTAGCCATCCAGATCTACCTTCCACAAGAAGTAGAGGAGAGAATCACTGATGAAACTCCGAAACTGAAATTGTAATGGATTTGAATCTGAGATTTGCAAAAAAAAGGACAATGGACTAGTTGAGGGGGAATCAATAAGTGATGCAATACCTAGGACATGTAAAGAATTGCCTTGAATTGTTAAGAAAAGAAAGAAACCAGTCACCAGTTGCCAGTCTTTCCTTTCGCAGAGAAGGAAACACAAATTGATCATAGTTATACGACAAGGGGCTTATCTTTATTAGCAATCAGATAAATAAAAAAATCACCCACTAGGATGGCAAAAATTCCTACGTGTAATAATATGGGAAGGATGCAGAGTAACTGAAACTCCTATATTCACAACAGATATAAAACTGGAACAATCACTATATTATTTAAAGAAACTTTTGCACTTGTATCAGAAGAATACAAGAATGTTCACATTCTTTTTTTTCTGCTACCAGGAATTGAACTCAGGACCTTGCACTTGCCAGGCAGGTGAGGCACCACTGAGCTAAACTCCCAGCCCTTTTCATTCTGATCAGCAACAGCACAACTGGAGTAATTACTGTCCTTCAATGATGGAGTACAATAGTAGTGAAAAGAAAAGAGCTTTACATGGATGAATCTCAGAAACATAATCTCAGACACATATTTCAAGGAAGAAAAGTAAGTTGAGCACTGACTTTGTTGTAGGCATTATTCCAAGGGCCTACAAGTATTATTTAAACTCTGTAAGTACTATTACTACTATCTTACAAATGAGAAGAATTGGTTAAGACTCAGAGTCATTAAATAACTTGCCCGTGTGTATAGGACAAATTAGTGGTGGCCACAAAGCTAGGAGGTGTGGGCATCTGATTCCAGTGTTTACAGAGTTCTGCCTCCCAGTAGTGATGCTGGGACAATAGGGTAATCAGCAACTTTCTCCTGGTA
The DNA here is from genome assembly GCF_000247695.1 of Heterocephalus glaber. Next base: position 845,403 of record NW_004624912.1, read on the forward strand.
ATTAGGTGGCTCCAGGAGCTATGAAAAAGCACTAAGACAGAACTAGACAGAACTTCCTCTGAGTGAAAATAAAAGCCAGTGTTTTACACAAGAGTAAAAAGTGGCAGGGATATTTTAATTACAGGCATACTTTTTTGGATTTTAAACACTAGGGCTGGGGATTTAGCTCAGTGGTTCTGCTGCCTGCCTTGCAAGCGCAAGGTCCCAAGTTTGATCCCCGGTACCAAAAGAAAAAACAAAAATCAACCCTTGTTATTCCAGGGAGCTTATACTTACTTTTGGGAGAAAATAAAAATAACGCATAGTGGTACTTAATTAATCCGTCATTATTAAAAGAAGAATTGTTCTTCTAGAGAAATTGTTCAGATCACTAAAGGATGCTCTTCTGGCACCAAAACACATTTAATTTTAACTATTTATTTGTTGGTTTAGACAGGGTCTCACTATGTAGCCCAGGTGGGCTTCAGCCTCCCAAGTGCTGGGATCACAGCTGTGTGCCACAACATTGGGCCTAATTTTAACTATTTATTACCTAAATATTTCCAATGAAAACATCCTTCTCTGCCTTCTTAACTAGTTTAACCTTTCCTTGATATTTGAGATCATCATCAATTATTACGTCAATTACTGTCCTATGCTAATTCTTTTACAGATGTCCTCAAGAATCACTATTATACATAATGAGGCTTGCCCTATGATTCAGATTAATGACATGCAGACCTTTGTATGTTCCTTTTCTCTGTGTCTGTATGTTCACCCAAAACTCCCCCTCTTACCTAGCCACTCTGTATTCCTTAATGTTCCCCAGAAATGTCCTGCATTTGTTTGCTTCAGTGGATTTTTTTTTACCTTGGGTGCTGCCCCCACAAACGCATACCGCTGGCCACCAGAAATCCTGCTATCCTCAAAGCCCAACTTAGAATTGTTCTCGTCTATGAAGCCATTCTTGACTCCCTTTCTGTCAAAAGTAATCTCTCTCTCCTCAAACTCCTGGGGAGTTTGTCCATATTCTCATTCATTATCTGTGCCTTGGTGTTTGTTTAATGTTTTGTAATTTATAGAATATCTTTACATACATAATCTCCAATTATCCTCACAATACTATTATTATCATCACTTTACAGACAGGCTCATAAGAGACACAGTCCTAGGCCAGAACTCTTAAAGTTTCCCCTTCTTTGCTGCCAGCACTGCTGAGCCACTGAAGATTCCACCTCAGTCCACTCAAACTCCACTATAGGAAGGAAATTATGAAGCAAAGCTATCCCTTCGCCAGCCCCCAACAGCCAGGATTGGTTTAACCCAGTGATCCTAAATCTAGCTCAACCACACAACTGACTAGGGGGCATACAGAAACTGCATTAGAATAAACCAGATTTCCTGAATCAGAATCCCTACAAGTGGAACCGATACCCCTCTTCTCTGTGTCTTAAAAGTTTCCATCATGATCCTAGCAATTACTTAGGTTTGAGTTAACAACCCATGTATCTCGTACTACTGAGATGTGTTTTCTGTAATTACTAATGAGTGACTCCATTTAGATATTTGGAACAGTGTCTGATTAGCTAACCAGCTTGGGAGGACAGAATTTTTTATTAGAAGAAAAAGTATAGACCCTATCTGTGAAGGAATGAACTACCCACATTATGGATTATCTACTGCAATTTAGTTTCTCTCTGGTGACATCATGAAATGAGACTGAGCAAGAACAGAATCATGGTCAGGAGGTTGGTGTCCTAGCAGAGGCACAATGAACCATTTGGCTTATTTATTCTTCTCTCCTGCATTAGTTCAGATGATCAAATGGAATGAGCCTGTGGTAGGAGGCTCCACTTCTAGGCCTGTGAACTTCTTACTCACCTCTATGACTGTTGAGACTCAGCATCTTGGATTTCTTTGCCATTTCAGCACTGAAAGCCTACAATAAGCATAACAGAGCAGAGAGTCATAAGCAGGGGTTATAACCATTGTAACCAAAATCAATCTCTCTTTCTCTCTCCATCTGCACATACCACCCTTGACCTCATCTGCTCTGTTAGTCTCCATTCCCGCTGTCACAAATCTAAAGAAGTCTCCAGGAAAGCCCTAGGGAAAAGCAAGTGCACCACCACAATCTATTAGAACATGCAGGGGAAACAACTACAGGGAAAATGGGAAGAAAACCAGAATCTGGCCTTAAAAAAGAAGACTCTATGTTCCAAGGAAAAATATAATTATCCATTCATTCCTTCATTCAACAGCTATTTCAGACACTATTATGTTATGCCTGAATTAAAGCTGTGGATATGTCATTGAGACAAATAATGGGAGATACTCCTGTAATTAATAAAATAAACATTTATTTCTAAATATTATATGCTCACCATACTTTGTAGATAGCTTAATTTTTAAAAATAAACATTTATAAAAACAAAACAAAACAAAAAAACATTTCTAAATATTATATGCTCACCATACTTTGTAGATAGCTTAATTTTAAAAAATAAACATTTATTTCTAAATATTATATGCTCACCATACTTTGTAGATTGCTTAAATGATCTGCCTTATATGAGCTAATTCCTGTAAAGTACTTAAAATTGTAACTGGTATGTTACATTCATTCATATACGATAACTATAATTATTATTATATGAAAGTCTATAGAAAAAGAGTTGTGCATATTTGCACGCATACCCCTTAACATAGTGTCCATGTGAAATAAGTCATCTCCTCTATGATCTGGAACCATCTCACTAAGTGTCTTCCTTGTTCAAAGTTGATACAATTGGCAGTAATTATTTTATTCAAAAGATGGTTATTACTGGAGTAAAGACTAGAAATTGCTTTGTATCTCAGCTTTTAAAAATGATGTTTCTTAATTTATAAGATATTTTCTTCGTAAATTGTATTTGCAGCTGCGTTTTCCAGAGCAAAAAGCCCTTGATCTTGCCATATTGTTATCTAGAGAGGTTATGATAGGATACTTTCCTGCTCTCCCATCCAAGAAATAAAACAAACAAGGTAACATTATCTGCTGATAAATATACTAATAAAAGCTGCCATACATGATGGATAAAAATTAGCTTTCTCCAGAAGGTCATCTTTTTTTTTTTTTTTTACCGGGGATCGAACTCAGGTCCTTACGCTTGTGCAGCAGGTGACGAAACCACTGAGCTAAATCCCCAGCCCATCCAGAAGGTCATCTTAAAAGTCAGGATGTATGGGCACAGTGGCGCATGCCTGTACTCCCAGCATTTGGGAAGCTGGGGCTGGAGGATCGCCACAAGTTTAAGACCAGCCTGGGCTACATAATGAGTTCAAGGCCAGCCTGAACGACATAGTGAGACCCCATCTCCAGAACACAAAACAAAACAAAACAAAACAAAACAAAACAAAACATCAGGATGTATTACAAGGGTAGAAAAAATTTAGGCAAGGCTTTCATGTGAAGGAAAGATAACTAACTTTATCAGTAGCAATGACACTGAAGAATGTGTGGATAACAAGCAGGTCTTCAAGGAGCTTGGAAGAGTAGAGTCAAACAGCAAGAATCTGATAATGTCTTTCATCTCTGTCCACTAGTGGCCAACACCTGATCTGAAAAATGTCAGTACTGCTTTCTAAAGAGGGGTCCCTCGTTCTGAGGTGACATGTCTGAGGTAGATAAGCAATACGTACTTAAATAACCACCCATTGCATTTCACAGATACTCAGCTCCAGCCAGCACCCTTACATCATGAAATACTGGTGAACACAAATTTTTCAGTCAGGTGCGGAATTATTTATTTACTTCTGAATTGGAAAATATGAGTGTCTTGGGCCGGGGATTTAGCTCAGTGGCACAGTGCCTGCCTCGAAAGTGCAAGGTCCTGAGTTCGATCCCCGTGCGGGGGATATATGTGTGTGTGTGTGTGTGTGTATGTGTGTCTGAATATAAATATCACTTAATTGTGAGTTGAACGTGGGTTGATCTTCCCAAGGCAGGTGAACTCTGGTTGTCTGACAAATCTATTTTCTGGAATGTAGGAACTCTGCCAAAGTAACACCACCGTGAGGACCTGTGCAAGTCACTCTCTGATCTTTCTGTACACACATCTCTCACTGTAAGACTTATTTAGGAAGAAGAGACATGCTTATCAGAAAGGCAGAGGTGTACACATATGTACACACACTCACTCATATCTCCATGTGGATAAAATACAGTGTTAATGTTGGAAAACCCTGAAGGAATGATCAATGTTCACTATATAATATAAATCACTGGGTAAGATAATCTTCTTGAGTTACACAACAGAAAAATGTATTTCTTAGGGTATTTTTTCCATGTTTTTGGTTAGTGATTCAGAAGAACGTAGGCATTTAGGGAAACAGACTGAGACTGGAGTCTTGGTTTAGCCCCCAACTAGCTGCGCACATGCTAACCACTGGATTGTGTTTTCCTGTTTGTAAAATGGAGATGTCACCAGTGGCTTCAACGCAGGATTGCAGGGAGAATGGAATGAGACAGCTTCTGCTTAGCACAGTGCCTGGCAGTGCAGTACCCCATGCAAGGTGGCTATTTTTATTATGATCCCTTAGGGGAGCACTGAGCCTGTTTGATCTTTCCACTTTTCTTGAACTGCAGTGCACATTTCTGTTTGTACATTGGAGAGAATGAAACTTTTATCCTAGAAGTGGCTAATTCCACCTGTGAGGATATGATGCTTTGCACACGGTTCAGGGACAAGCTCAGGGTACTCTCTGGGCTCAGTGACAGTGCTCTGCCTGGGGGACCTGGTGAACTTCACGTGAAGGACGTGATGGTTCACTGTGCCAAGAAGGTGAGCTACGTCATTGGGGCGTTCACCACCACACTGCCAGTGAGCTGAGAGAGCACAGCGGTTGCTGGAGCAGTGAGAATCCACCAAGAACATCTCTTCCAAACCCATCTGCAGTGATGCTGCACTGACGGCTTACAAACAGGCATGGAAATGAGCAAATCCCTCAAACCTCCTCATCTGGTTGCAAACTAGAAGGAACCAGAAACTTTACTCTTGGTCTAGGAAAGAGCAACCTGGAACAAGTATGCATTCAATTCCTTGGAAGGAGAGGAATAATGACTTATACAAACATGGAACTGGCCAGAAGGTGGGGAGAGCAGCAGTCAGGGAACGAAGGTTCAAAACCATTCTCTGCCAGGCACTGAGTAAGGCCCCTTGTACACCAACACCCATCTGGGAAATCTCATTGATACTGGCAGAATCCAAAATGTATGTCTGGAATACCTACAAAGCCGTTATATCATGTTCATTTCCATTTTTTCTTCACATCATTAGTTTTTTCTTTCTGTCTCTGTCTCTGTCTCTCTCTGTCCCTCTCAGTCTGTCTGTGTCTCTCTCCAGGGCCGTAGTTCAGGCTGGCCTTGAACTCACAGCAATCCTCTTGCCTCACCCTCCTGAGTGCTAGGAATACAGGAATGTGCCACCATGCCCACAAGTAAGAGTCTTTTTTAAAAATGCCAGCTAGGGCTGGGGATTTAGCTCAGTGGTTCCGCAGCCTGCCTCACAAGCACAAGGTCCTGAGTTCAATCCCTGGAACCAAAAAAAAAAAAAAAAAAGCCAGCTAAACACAAATAAAACAATAAAAAAATGGTTGGAACTTTAAAGGCAGAACAGTAAAGCAAAATATACTAATTTTAATGACTATTAACAGTTAGAAACTCAGCTTGATCTGGCCACTAAAGCAAAAGGCAGAGATGAAATGAAAACTAAAGAAGCTGGACACAGACCTTGACATTCAGTCACACAAGACACACTCCTCTACACACAGGTCCCTGTTCTGTGTTAGACCAAAACTGACTTCCCCCTGAGATCACCTACAAGCAAGCTAATAAAGAATAGATGGAATTCGAGAGAAATACTGGGGTTACAACAATAACCACAAACACCCCTGCTATTAATAAATTTATAATCTTAGTTAAGAAAAGATAAACAAGTTATTTATTTATTTATTTATTTTTGGTACCAGGGATCAAACACTGGACCTTGTGCTTTCGAGGCAGGCAGCAGCACCACTGAGCTAAATCCCTGGCCCAACAAGTCATTTATTTTAATACCTCAGCCCTCAGTGAACCATAGCTCACTGAAGATGATATAACTGCTAACCTACATGGAGAGACTACCATGCGTCAGACAATGTTCTCAGTGTTTTCCATGTATTAACTCATTTAATCTTCATAACAGCCCCCCAAAATGTTAGTTATTATTCCCTTTTAAAGAGGAGGAACCTGGTCGGGCACGGAGACACATCACTATAATCCCAGCACTTGGGAGGCTGAGGCAGGAGGATCACTGTGAATTCAAGGCCAGCCTGAACTATGTAGAGAGACCTTGTCTTAAAAACCCCCAAAATTAAAGATGAGGAAACTGAGGCACAGGTAGAAACTAACCAGCCCAAGTTCACACAACCAGAAGAGACAAAGCCAAGGCTGATTGGAAGTTTGGAGGAAAAAGTGATTCACTGGAGAGAAAAAGACAAAGAATTTCGTTTAAATACACTGGATTTGAGATAACAGAGATTCAAGGAGAAATGAGGGATGTTTGGGGATGTCGGTCTGGAGTTGGCTCAGAAAACAGGAGTTTACAGAGGTTTAGAAGTTGAAGGAACACTGCATTCGTGGAGGAAGGGAAGAGAGGGGGAAAGGACCCCACCCAGAAGCCAGGACACTGTTTACCTTTAAGAGGCAGAAGGAAAACTAATGCCAGCAAAGGAAAAAGGAGACACTAAGTAGTGGGGTAGACATGGCTTTTGCAATGACATCTGCTACTAGATCAGAGGTAGGCAATATAGAGAAATTAAATTTTCTGAAGTTAGAGCATCACCACACTGCATAGCACCTAGCCCTGTGTCTTCCACTGAAGATACTAAACAGATGTTCAATGAATGAAAAGACTATAAGACATTCTAAGGTATTAACTCACCTTATATGTCCCCAGATCCTCTGGAAAGATCACAAACTTCACAGTTAGTTTTTCGTTCAAATGGTACTTGGCAAATGTTAAAACTTCATCAAACATGATCTCTGCTACTGTATTCTTCTTTATACCAATGCTTCCAGTCCCAAGGGCAGGAAAGGAAATGGAAGTTTTATTTAGCTCAAGGCATTTTTCCAAACATTCCTTTACTGCATTTTTCAATAGCTGTAAGAGAAATACAAATTTAAGATCAGCTTTTGAATCAGAAATAAGCCTTCACTTATCCCTTGATTCTGTTTGCATTTTACAACACCGGCCTCCACCTGTGGTCACATTCCTATCTTCTCAGAGGGCAGGAAAGGTGTCAATCATTGGGAACCCACTACAAATATACAGTTAGATGATGAGCAACAAAAGAGCCAAGAAGCTGAAGTATTTAACGGCCCACTGTGTGCTATTCAGCACAAGGACACTAGGATTTCTCCAAATGGGTAGGTTTTGCCTATGGCACCAAGCCAGTGAGCTAGCTATCAGCTTGATCCTGCTCATCTGCCACTTCTAAGCCAACAAAAAGAGCTCTTGGAGTTTTAATAAAGGAGAGATTAAAATAAACAAACAATATTTATCTAATGTCCCTGAGGTCTATTATATAATTTCTCTTGGCGAAATGGTAGTATTTAGGCAGACTTACATTTCTTACAACTTTTCAACATCATATTGAATTACTATTATTGGAAAGTTGACTGTAGAAGGACCTTGGAAAAATGGGAGAGAAAGAATGGTTGGAGAACCAGTTTGGGATTGCAGAGCTCTGTAGCCAAGAGAGGAGAAGAATGGTACAGAAAAAAGAGAGACAAAAGTAGAGAAAGAGATTAAGTTTCTCTTTTCCTATACTTGAATAAGCTCCCACTATTCTTTAATACTTGTATTTTATAGGTCTCAGAAAGAAAGTTGCCTGGAAGAGGCACTTAGGAATAGGTAGGCACAGATTCCACTGTAGGAATAGGCAGGCACAGATCACAGATAATAGATCACGCTGAAATGGTCCAGGCAAGGAAATCCCAGCCCCTGCTGGAATTGAAGAAACAGAGTGACATATACAGAGGCTGATCCCCTGCCTACCTACGGAAAGGCCCACAGGGTGCTGGGTATGATGAGGGCAACCAGCGTACAGACTAAGGGGGCCCTGCTGTCTTGGGGTCCATTTGCAGTATTCTCACTTACAATTTAGACAGGGGTAGGTAACATTTCAAACTGAACTTCTTAAGAGCACTTGTGGCAACTGTATTCATTCAATATTTCATGCTTTTAGAGGCATGTTTGAAAATGGAAACTCCACCATTAAACAATATTTCATGAATGTAATGGAACAATGGAAATTTAACCAAATGGTTCGACCATGCAGCTATGTAAAGGTAATAAGTTTATTTGAACTTACCAGATGTTTAGGATATGTTAAATGCCACAGTACATGAAATACATATCGGCAGGACAATTCAAATCCTTCTGTGACCAGTACAAATTTGGAAACTGAAAGCAGTTTAGGTATTCTGTCAGTAAGTTCCCATTCTATTTCATTTCCTGCCTGTTGTAGAATTGATTTTGACACAGGTTCGCTTTTAATATCGAATGGGTTTACAGAGTTAACAATCACATCTGTCTGAAAAAGGAAGAAAGCACAGTATTCATTGTTAAGTTCCTCTTTTTTCTCTTTCTCTCTTTCTCTCTCTCTTTCTCTCTATCTTTCTTTCATTTTTTGGTACTGGGTATTGAACTCAGGACCTCACACTTTCGAGACAGGCGCTGTACCGCTGAGCTACATCCTGAGTTCCTCTTTCTTAAATCACTAATTTAAGTATTTCCCTAGAGAGATTTGAAAATACTTTTTTGAAGATCTTAACTCCACATACACTTATCTAATAATGGTTAGAAACCATTATAGCCAGAGAATGAGCATTTGATGGTCACGATGTTCTTTGTCCTATTCAGAAATTGTATAAATACATGGATGATATATTTTTTACTGCAAACATCTTTGAGCCCTTTGCTGCATTATACCTCTTATATTTCTAGATTCTGAGCATTCCTTGTGATTTTTTTAAAGCTGTACCAATAAATGGCTTAATTCTCTGTCCTACCACCATCACTTTTTGCTATTTCTGTGTAAGTTGTTTTATTTTAAACAGAGAGGAAATAAAATTTCTTAGGGAATTTCTACTACCTAATGTATGTTTTAAGATAAATAGTACTTGACTAAAGTCTAAATGGAGCAAAAGATCTTTCATGAAAAGTGGGCTTACCTTTTGCTGGGGTCCCCAGATCCACGTACCCACCTATGCTACAGGTAACCACTTTTACCAGTTCTTTATCTGTTTTTTTGGAAACAGACTATACTGTACATGTTTGCAGGCTGTGGTTTTTTATTTTTGTTTGGGTTTTTTTGGTTTTTTAAGACAGGATCTTGCTATTAGTTCAGGCTGGCCTTAAACTCACTATGTAGCCCAGGCTGGCCTCAAACTCATGGCGGTCCTCCTGCCTCAGCCTTCCAAGGCACTGCACTTTAAGTAACATTATCTCTTAGCTCACAGAGCTGTGCTAAAGGGGTTGTGTCTTTCCTTCCCCTGTGCCCAAATCCCACTAATTATCCCAATGGATTTGGTTCCCTTGGGGTAACTTAAGTGCTTCTATGGATGTTAGTGAATGTTTCACTTTGTTTGTTTGTTTTGTTTTTTTTGAGACAAGGTCTCCCTATGTAGTTCAGGCTGGCCTTGAACTCATTATGTAGCCCAGGCTGTCCTCAAACTCACAGCAATTTTCCTGCCTCAGCCTCCCAAGTACTGGGATTACAGGCATGCACACCATGCCCAGTGAATATTTCACTTTGAAAGTGCAATCAGAAATTGTCATTTGAGGACAATGGCAGTCTTTAAAAAGTATAAATTTTCTAATGCTGCTAGAAATAAATAAATGCAATGACATTTTAATTAAATGAACAAGTTATTTAACTACGATGTTTCCACTTTAATTTTAAGTTGGCTTTAATGACTGCTCAAATATTTTGTCTCATGGGGTCTCCTCATTCTTCTAACTATCTTGTAGGTTCTAAGTGGTAATTTAACTGTTGGTTAAGTCTATTTGATTATGGCCCTACAAGGTATCACTGATCTAGGGAGGAAAAGAATACAACCTTATGTTTCTTCTCTCCAGCTGTTGCAGTCCCCATTTCCTGCTTCCTGCTTCCCCTTCCACTTATTCATCATTAATCTAACACCTAGAACACCTAGACTCATACACTTGCCTACACCAGGCCCCAGGGCTAAGGAGACAGCAAACCTCCTAGGTGCTCTCTGCCTGACAGGGGAGCTGCCTTAGCCCAGAAATGCCTGGGTTTGCTGTTAGCCTCACCTCCCTCCCTCCTTCCCTCCCTCCCTCCCTCCCAAGGTCCTGGCCTTTCTGTGCAAAGAGCCTCAGCTAAAGGCTAAGCTACCCTTTGTATTCTCCATAGCCCCAGGCATAGCGCTCTACACACAGAACAGGTCTTCCAGCTCCACCTGTGTCTATGACTCTAGCCAATCCATTATTCCCTATCTGTCAATTCCTCCTCTCTGCTCAAGTCACTAACTACCCAGAAAGCTTTCCCCCTGCCAGTTCATGCGCATCACAACTGGAGATCAGATTCAAAACTCATCTCTTGTTTTGTTTTCTTTTTTTTGGTACTGGGAATTGAACTCGGGTCCTTGTGCTTGCACAGCAGGCAGCGAAACCACTGAGCTAAATCCCTGGCCCCCAAACTCAAGTCTCTTGAAACAGTTTTTCTTGGTCCTATACTCTACTGGTGTCACAAATTTACATGGTCTTAAATATTATTTTTGTTACTATTGATAGGTTGCTTCAGAAATGTTGATATGATTTGTTTCCTCAGTGAGATTTTTCAAGTAAAGAGCTTGTTAGATTAAAAAAAGAATATAGTAGATTTTAAGTTCCTTGGGATCAAAAGTTGTTCTATTTCTTCATAGTCCCTAAGAACAATAGCAATAGCAATAATAATGTGCCAAGCACTGTTCTAAGCATTTTATAGGTATTGATTCCAGCTTTAAGATATGTGCTACCATTAGCCTCATTTTACAGATGAGGAAAACTAAAAAGTAAAGTAGTTTGTTTGAGATTTCTCAGTTTGTAAATGGCAAAGCTGGTATCCAGATGGTGTGGTCCTGAAGTTCATTCTTTTTATGGCAGTGGAAATTGAACAAAGGACGTCATCCTGAGCTACATTCCCAACCCTTTCCATTGTCATTATTTTTTTAAATTTTGAGACAGGGTTCCACTAAGTTGCCCAGGGTGGCCTCAAACTTGTGATCTTCCTGCCTGGGGCTCCTGAGTAGCTGAAGTCTACACTCTTAACCCAGTAAGGTGCTTTCTACACAGTGTTGCAAGGTATATACTATAAAACCTCTTAATAGTTAATTAACAATTCAAGGGTCCCCTTTGGCAGTGGAAGAGAACAGAAAGACTTACCGTCTGCTGTTCAATGTGGCCCTGGATAATCTGTAGGGTCAGCCCCTGCATTGTGTGAATACTGACAGGAGGAGTGGTTTCTTGACTCATCCAGGGGCCCAGCTCATTCTCCCCTAGGAAGACTTCTGAAGCAGCTTTCAAGGCAGCCACAGTAGGGTCCTCGTTGCTTACCAAGTGAATTTCTTTCAAATTACTAACCAATTGCATCCCTTGAAGATACCACTGAATAGTTTGTAAAATAGTCTGCGTACACAAATCCAGAGGAAACTGGAAAATTCCAGAGCTCAGGGCTGGAATTGCAACTGTCGTAATGCTTGTATTTTCATAGTTCACATACTGCAGAATTCTGGCAATAACCCTTTGCAATTTATCAATACATCTCAGTGAATCCATTGCCTCCCACCGAGGCCCAACAGCATGGATAATCAGTCTGCAGGGAAGCCGTCCTGCTCCAGTGATAGCTATCTCACTAGCTGGTACTTTACCATAACTGGCCACCCATCGTCTGCTCTGCTCTTGGATTTCATGGCCCCCAGCTCTCACCAGGGCCCCAGCCAGGCCTCCCCCATGGCAAAGATCTTCATTGGCTGCATTCACCACAGCATCAACAGCATGTCTGGTGAGGTCATCCTTCCAGACAGACAACTCTAGTCCAGGACTCAGCCTTTTTCTGAAGACTTGCTGAGCAAGAGGCTGGCTGTTACCTGCCAGGGCTGGAGAGATCAGAGTGGAGATACAGCCAAACTTAGTCTGTAGGACGTCGGACAGCCGACTCTCATGATTTTTTAATATTGTGAAGTCACTGTGATTAATGGGAATTTGCCAGCTAAAGCTTTGAACAGAAAAGTCAGTCTCTGGAAAAGAAGAGAAGATAAAATAATAAAGAAATGAGCAAGTGTTCTTTTGAAAAGAATCTTATTCCATTCATACCAGGAAGATGAGTTTTTTATTTGCAAGAGAGTGAACTTCTCTAGTGCCCTTACTACTTCCCCTTTTCACCTATACAGATAATTAGACCAATAATACCTAAGAGTTTTCAATGGTAGGTCACCTATGAAGTGCTTTGTCTTGTGCCTGGCACACAGTAAGTACTCCTCAGAGCTAGCTACTATGTACAGTGATGGCAGTGAGAAAACTGTGATTTTAAATGTATGTAAAAATAGTGAGTTTAGGAAGACCCATGATGAGCACTCACATATTTAAAGGAACTTAATTATAAATTAGAAACATGGGGAGGCTTTTTAGTTCAAATGGTTTTTGCTTTGTTAGGGGCTCATACTACGTTCTCTAACAAGCAAGGCTTGAGACATGAATTTTGAGTGTAAGTAGTTTCTTTGGGAGGTGATCTTAGAAAATATCAGGGGCTCTGGTTAAGGAGGGCAGGGTGGGAAAGTAAAACAAAGGAAAAAATTAATAAAGTGTGTGTTACTTAAAAAATGAAGCTTAACTCCACTGGCAGACAGTGTGGATCGTGTGCCTCAGAGTTTTAACCCAGAGGGGTAATTACAGGAGATAGGGTATTATCCAACCTCTGTGTGTCACTGGTCAAAGCTGTTCCTTGGTGGAAAAGGGTAGAGGGACACCAGACCAGCAAGTGGGTAGAGCATTCTCAATGTCTGGTACAATAAATAATTCTTCATAGCATTTCTGTTGCATGGAACAATAAAAATTAGTTGAGTAAAATCTGTTTACTTATGTGGCAGATAAGATGCGCTGCTCAGATCCTCCTTCAATTTGGTTATGAAGTGGGAAACATGGTAAGCTTGCAGCCTCCAGCTCTCAGTCTGTGGAGGGTTCATCTCAGTTCTCTGATCAAGGGGTGCCCTTTTCTCAGGATGACCCCCATCAAGGGCTGAGCAAGGCCACCTATGCCCAAAGTGAGACACCTCTAACCAGCAGGTTTTCACTATAGTCTGATGGCTCCAGCTGCCCAGTCTGGCTTCTGTTCTTTCACAGTGAACCATTTGCACTGGTAACTCCATTTCCAACTTTTATTTTCTGAAAAACCCAACCTGGATAAAGTATTTTATGGAGTCTAAGACATTGTTATTATATGCCTCTGATAAAGGAAAAACAATGCCAAATGAACTGTGGTAGCCTTATTTCAGAAGTGTCAAAATGTGAAAAAAATGTGCATCCTGAAATAGATAAAATGTGATATTTACTTATATAGTACTTCAACTTCTAGTTCTAATCTGAGCCACCTAGAAAGACCTCTGGTGGTCTCAGGGACTCAGAGACACAGCAATCAAGTACTTGGGCTCAGCTAGCTTCAGCTTTGGCTGGCAATCTCACTTGGGCCAGCCCTAGGGTTAGGTAGGGACCATTTGTCTCTTTCAGCCCTTGCTAAGTGTTATGGTTTGGGTCTAGATGTCC
>NW_004624912.1:866067-899496 GCF_000247695.1 Heterocephalus glaber
ATGGGGAAAAAATAAGAACCAAGATGCATTATGTAAAGGTACAATTCCCAATGAGAAATGTAATTGTGTTGTATACCTAAAATGTACCAATAAAAGTATTTAACAAAAACAAAACAAAACAAAATGACTCCAAATTCTCAGACAGGCTCCAGTCTCTGAAGTCTTGTGGAGTTTCTTCAGACAGAACAGTCTATTTCACTAGTCCACTTTCTAGTCCACTTTCAACCGTCTATTTCATGACACAAGCCTTAAGGGAGAATATTCAGATTTAGCAAATGAAATACCTTTCCTTATCCCCTCGATTTTATTCCTTTTCTATCACCCCCTTCCTTTATCCTGAAAAAGAATTGCTGAATGAGTGAAGAAAATCCAAATGATATGGAAGGGACATTTTAAAAATGTCCACCTTCAAGTTGACACTGTCAATTAAATTAGCATACTCTTGATTCCTCATTTCCCACAGAGTGCAAGGAGAAAGCTTTTACTGGGCAATTAAAGCCACATCAGGATGCTAGATATAACCAAAGACTTCAATTTCTTGCTGTTATAGGGATAACTATCTATGTACTGATCAAGGTTCATGAAGTGCAGATGTTTATGCTTTTTACCATGGAAAAGGCCATCCTCCAGGTCCCCAGTGGGTCTTTCACTGTTTATACTCTCTTTTGTGTTTCCAAATGTAGACTCCAGTTCCCAGATACAGTGGGCTACTTCTAGGAACAAATAGAAAGAACACAGTAAGCACTGACCAGAAGTAGAGGAGATGTGGTACAAATATTCTATAGGAGGACTCAACAAGATTTCTCATCCTGAGTAGTTCTTTTTCCCCTTCGGTGAATATGCATATGTTGTTTTGCTGTTGTTACTGTTTACCTTTTGTCCTCTCCAGAAGTTCGACTGAAACTGAAACCATGGTGGTAGTTCAGAGAGGGGAAAAGCTGTAAGGGCTGGACCAGGGAGAGCTTTATGGAAAAGGTAAGACTCCAGCCAGGCTTTGAAGGATGCCACAGGTCTTTACATATGTAGAAGAGGAAGATAACAAAGTGGTGAGACTGAATGCAGCATTCAAAGAACAGAGAGAAAAACCAGCCTTGTGACCCAGTGAAAACCCCTGGAGAGTGATGGTTTTTGTTTTTGTTTTTGTTTTTCCTTTTTTTCCTCTCAGTACTGGGGAATCAAATTCAGGATCTTGCACTTGTGAGGTAGGCGCAGTGACCCTGAGCTAAATCCCTGGCTGTTTTAGTTTTTGAGACAGGGTCTCTTGCTGTGTAGTTTAGGCTGGCCTCAAACTCACTATGCAGTTTTGGTTGGCCTCCAACTCGGGGTGATCCTCCTGCCTCAGTCTCCCAAAGGACAGTGTTTAAAGAAAGACGAAATCCCGTTTGTTCTTGTAAGGGCTGTGTTACTGAGTTTGTGATAAATATCCTTGACCTAACTAGATAGCGCATATCTGGATAAAAATTAGCACACCTGGGAAAAATTACATTGTAATGTTTTTTCCCTCTAATAGGTACAAATTAAAAGGTTGTGAATTTTAAGAATGATGATGAAAATTCTTAAAGATACTGTGGTCCACACTTGCTGTTATCTTTCGGTCTCTGAAGTGATTTCTAATGTTTTTGCAATAGAAAAAATAGATACACAACCAGCTACAGTATCAGAGCACCATTAGGAAAAGGGGTTAAGTCTACAACCCTGAAATGCAAGGACAAGATGCATTTCTGCCACTAGAGGGCACTGATGTTTTCACAAAAGAAGGAAGACCTGGGTTTGCTGTAGGTTGCTGGTTTTTCCCTGTAGATGTTGCACTTGCTTCTGTCTGCAGACCAGGTTTAAAGGCCGGGAGAAAAACATGTCTGTGGAGGTGGTATCCACAGCCTCCATTTAACCCCAAAGAATTAGAAACATGAGTCACATTTCTTAAAACTTTCATCTCTTCCTTTAAAAAAATAACAGTAACAACGAAAGCCCTCCCAACTTTCCATCCCTGGTTGCAACTGTGTCTATCTCTTCACAGGGAACCAAACTTCTGGAAAGAGCAGTTGACTCCTGCTCACCTGCCTGCTCAGCCTGGCAGAGTCTGGCTCCCCACCTTGGCACTCCTCTGAAACTGTCAGGGTCTTCCCTGTGATTAACCCCAAGGAAGTGTTCTAGAGAAGATAGTTTGATTCCTTTCTGAGGCACTTCATTCTTTGATTCCTGAAACTTGGCTTTCTTGTTTTCTCCTATGCCTTCTTCTCTTGGTTGGTTGGTTACCTCTCGCTTTTTCTTTACAGGTCTTTTCCCTGAATTCACTTCCACCCATTAACGGTTTGCTCAGGTGTCTGTCTGAGAGGCACTTCTCATCTCATTCTACATAATCTGCTTCGATTATTTCATCCACTCCCAGGGTTTTGACTCTCCCACTGCAAATAGGACCCTCATATCTATATGTCTAAGTTATGGCTCTTCTGGGCCTCACTTTCCAACTCTACCTGAGAGTAACACAATCCCCTCCAATATACTTTCTGCAAAACTTATGTCCTCATTCCTATTTCCTTCTACTCCCACTAATACCCAAGCTTTATTTATCTATGGTTTCCACAGTTGAGTAAATGATACACCATTTGCCCACTCAAATAAAAAAAATCTAAGAATTATCCTTAAATTTTCTCTTTGTCCCATATCCAGCCCATCTCGGGGCCCAAACACCTAAGTCACTCTCTAATATGCCCCTACTCTGCTTTCCTTGAAACACTGCTGTACCCAAGGTCTCAGCAATACACTTGTATTAGACAGCCTTTTTGTATCACTGGGACAGAATGCCCAATACCCACAACTTAAAAGAGGAGAGATTTGATTCAGCTCAGGGTTTAGGGGCATTCAGTCCATAGGCAGCTGTCTCCAAAGGCAAGAACATCATGGCAGGAAGGTATGGCAGAGGAAAGATGCTTAGCTCATGGCATCTGGGAAGCAGAGCAGGGGATCAGTCCCAGAAAGGAAAAAGTGAGGGAACAGACATATACAGGACCCCCAAGGCCACACCTCAATGACTCCCCTAGAAGTGTGCTCCACCAATTCCCTAGACAGCTCCCAAAACCAATTAAGATGACACTCCACATTAACTGTTCTAACACTCTTTCTAAACATTTTTATGTAGTATCTGATTTTACAGTTAATTGTTTGAATAAGTATTACATTTATATGGCTCAAATTCAGAAAGTGTAAAAGCCTCCTCATATCTTGCTCACTAAATTCTACTCAGGAAATCAGCACCTCTCCTGTATCCATGGAGAGGCATCTCTTCACAAAAGGTAGCATCTTATATACACTTTTCTGTACCTCATTGTTCCCACTTAATGTATCTAGAGATCTGTCCATAGTAGCACATTGAGAGTGCCCTCTTTTCATTTTTTAAACAACTCATTGTATTCCATGGTACAGTCACACTCTAAGTTATTTAAATGTTGCCCCCTGTTTATGGACATCCAAGGAGTCCCAATCTTAAGCTATAATAAACAAGACTGTGAAGAACAACTTTATACAGAGGTCCCTTCACACAGGCACTGATACATCAATGGGACACATTCCTAGAAGTGCAGCCACAATGTATATGCAATTATAATTCTGATAGTATTGCCAGCTTGCTGCCCATAAAGGCTGATCCATTTCCAGTCTTATCTGCTACATGCTAAAGCCTCATTTCTGGCCTCTTCCTGCTTGGAAATGTATCCTGGGCCTTCTAAAATACAAAACTGCCACATCATTCTCCTGCGTCCCTTGTCTCAATCTTTCCATTTCTCTTCCCAGTCTCGAAGACCTTTCACTATCTAGGCCTGTGCTGTCTAGGGTAGACCATTAGACATATGTAGCTGTCGAGCATTAGACCTGGTTAGTCTGAATTGATATGTGAGGTCAGTGTAAGAAAAACAAAAACTTAGTATGACAAAAAGAACATACACAATCCTGTTAGTGAAATAGCACAACTGGCACTGGGAGACCCCTCCCTCTCCATCCACCTGAATTTAGGGCACACCCCAGGGCCAATCCTCCTTCCAGGGTCCTAAGAGAAGCAGAAATAAAAATGACAAAGACCCAGGAAATCTCTAATGCTCTAGGCCCGAGTGCATGCGTGTTAGAGCTCAGGGTCTGACCTTGAGTAACCTTCTCCCCATTCGATGCTTGTTAAAGTTTCATATATATGGACTGCATGTCATGTATGTGATTTAACCAAAGTGCATTCTGGGATAGGCATGTTTACTATCATGCCTTTGAGAGACTCAGCACCCTGTCAATCATTTCTGTCAGTCTTATTCAGAGACCAAATAAGAGCCATCCTGGTGGGGTATACAGCTTTTAAAATCAGAAAGCCTGATTTATCTGAGTGTTTCTTATTTCCATCACCCCTGAAACCACTTTTCTGTTTGTCCCCCTTTTTGCTTCTGTTAGCACAGAGCTGCACTGGGGATACCTTCCTGTTATCTTCGATAAATGTAGCTGCTTTTTCTTTTACCATTGGATCTACACTTGTAATTCTTTGTTTGCTGTACATAAGATCCTAGAATCTATCTCTCAGATCCATCATGTGATATCACCATTACAGGATAAAATGATTAAAGTTTGGATAGTTGGGCATGGTGGTGCACACCCGTAATCCCAGCACTTAGGAAACTGAGGCAGGAGGATCACTGCTAAGTTGAGGCCAGTCTGGGCTACATAGTGAGTTCAAGTTCAGCCTAGACTACGTAGAGACAAATAAATTTTAAAAATAAATAAAGTTTGGATTTACTGAGCTAAAGACCTTATCAGTAAAGTTAATTTCACCTATTCTAAAATATGACTAAGAATTTTAGGATTAACACTGTGGCTCCCACGATATTTCTACTGGACTGTACAGATGTGTGCCAGCCCTTCCTCGGTCCCTCATTCTCCCACCTTTCTCCCTCCCCATTCCATCCCAGCCGTTCTTGGGTTTGGCTTCTCTGTGGGCAGGTCTTCCTCCCCCTGACCCGGCCTTGAGAACATGAGCTCCCAGGGACAGAGCTGCCAGTTCAGAGCTGTTGGCCAGCCGATGAGGGAGGGCACCAAAGTCCCAAGCGTCAATCTCACAGGCGTGAGGGAACAGGTACAATGCAGGTAAAACGCTTCAATTACAAAAAATAAAAACTAGCTAACTTTAATCTGAATATAGAATGTGAATTACCTTTTAGCGTCAAATAATAGTAAGACCAGCACAGTCGAAACTTAATTTCCTCGCCCAGCCCTGAAAGGAGGAAGCCTGGCCCCGGGCCCCGGTGGTCAGGGACCCCGAGAGTCTGGGGGAGCCCGACCCCAGGTGCCCGATCTACTCACCCGACGACGGCCACCGGAGCAAGGGAGCAACCACAAAGAGGAGGGGGAGGCGGCTCTGCCGGGAACAGGGAGGGACCTCCGGGGAAGTGAAACTGAAACTTCGGGCCCAGGCGGCGGGCGGGTCGCGCCTTAGTCTGGAACCTCTCCGCTGCGTCCCGAGCCCCGCTCCGCCAGACTCGAGAGCCATGGAGCCCCTCGCCCGCCCACCGTCCCCGCTCCTCGTGCGGGTGTCCGAGTACGCGCCCCGGCTTCGCTGGAAACTGGAAAGCTATTTCCAGAGCCGGCAGTCCGGCGGCGGGGAGTGCACTGTCCAGCCCTTGGACCGCAGGGCCCAGGACACTTTCCTGGTGGAGTTCAGAGAAAGGGCAGGTGAGCTCCGGACAGGGCAGGGCGTGCGGGGCGCCTTGGGGGCCCAGCTCAAGCTGGGAGAGTGTGGCAGTGACTTGGGGGACAAGAACGGGGCCTGCGCCCACTAGACTCCCTCTGCCTTCCAACAGATGCACACAGGCTGTTAGATGCATTTTTATGTAAAAGATTTGAGCACCTGTGGATTTGGGTGTCTTTGGGGGTTCCTGGAACCAATCCACAGAGATAGGGAAGGCCAACTCTCTCTCTGTCTCTGAAACCTCTCCAATTTCTGTGTGAATATGTTTGATGTCTCCCCTGAAGCCAAGGAGAGAGTGTTGAAAAAGAGAGAGCACCAAATTCAGGCTGACAGCAAACCTGTGACCATTTTCCTGGAAACCACTGAGGATCCAACAGAGATGAACCCGGAATCCAGCATTACGTTGCCCCAGTCACAAGCTGAAACCCAGTTTGGTGCAAAGCCTTCCCATGAAGGATCTGTTCCCAATGCTGTGGACCCCTGTGTCCAAAAGGTGAGCGATGGCAGAAGGGGCTGCCTCTGTGGGCACCACACCTGTGCCATCTCTGCCCAGCAACCCAGCCCTGGCGACATGCCCTGAGCTGACCATTGGCTCAGTCATTGAGACTCAGTGGTGAGCAAAGCAAAGTCCGAGTTCTCCAGCTCACTTTGGGGCTGGAGAGGAACACAGAAAGATAAGCAAGCAAATGAAAAATAAAAACGAAAAATCACACCACTGCAGCTAAGAGGAGGATAAAATAGGGTTTTGCCTCAGAAAGGAACAGGGCCAGGGCGAGAAAGGGGAGGAGAGTTGGCCAAAAGTCAGAGCCAGATTTTCTGCAGAATTGACATTTGGCCTGCAACTTAAACGATGGGAAGGAGCCAGCCATGCAGAGATTCATGCAACAAATAGTTATCAACTGCCTACTGTGTGCCAGGCACTGTTACAAGGGTTGGGAACACAACTAGGCATGTGGGAGACTCCACAGTCAGGACCTTTCTCGTAAGGGGAAAGGATAATAAGGTTGAACAAATTGATAGTAAAATGTCTGTCAGTGGTGAAGTGCTAAGAAGACTAATAATGAAAGATAAATGATAGTGACAGAATCACTATTTGAAATAGGTTGTCAAGAACCTCTCCAATGAGGTGTCATCTGAATAGAGACATGAAGGAAGAAAGGGAGCTACCTGGGCGGGTTTCTGGGGGAAGAACATTCTAGACTAAGGGAAGCACACTTTCTTAGCCACCTAAGAGCTTCCATCCTGATCCCCAGAAACTTCAAGGAAGCCAGGGCGCAGGGAGGGCCAGGAGCAAGGGAGACAGTGCTAGGAACTTGGAGAGGTACCCAGAAGTCAGATCTTTGCGGGGATGAAAGTGTAGGCTTCCGATTTTAACTTGAACATTGGGAGATTCATCAGAGGTTTTTGAGGCAAGTGAGTGGAGCCATCTGGTTTACATTTTTCTGGCTGCAGAGTAGAAGCTCACATGTCGCAGAGCCCAGCTGGGAGAGGTTTCAGGGGTCAAGTAGAAGATGATATTGGCCTGGACTCCAGGTGGTCCCCACAGAGGTGTGAGAAGAGTCTGGGTTCAGGAAGCAGTTTGAAGACTAGAAGAAGACTATTCCATGCAGGGAAAAGAGTATGTGCAAAGAACTCGAAGGGAGGCAAAACACTAGACAATTTGCTTTTATATTACATTACATTGGCCTCTTTCCTTTTTATCCTAGTGTAATGTATCATAATTGAGCTTCTAAAGACCAGAGTTTAAAAGGGCCTAGACATTTGCATGAAGTCAAGTGTTTAGCTTTTTAAGGACGGAGAGTAAATAAGAGGAAAAAAATAGTAGGAGAGGGAAAATACCCTCCTTAGATTTATGGTTCCCTTCCAAGCTCATAGGCACATTTGTGAGGATGACAGCAACTTGGCCAGAGAACAAAAGTGCCTTTGGTCCTCCAAGGAAGGTCATACAGACAGTGGCAGCCCTAAATCATAGATCTTACAGCTGTAAAAATGCTCGTGCCCAGGCTCCACTGCAGACAACTCAGTTATATGAGTCTCTGGGTTTAGGCCTCAGACGTGGGGTCTTTTTGTTAACTTTCCAGGTGAATCTAATGTACAGACAGGACTGAGACCCTCTGGTCTGCAGCATACTATGTCCTCTCGGAGCATTTGAACAAGTTAGCCCTAGACACAGTGGCTATTTCTTTGGTCTCTAGGCTTTCTCCTGAAGAGGAGACTGTTAGGTTGAATATCTGAGAGATTTTATTTGTTCCTGTTCCTTTTAAATTTCAGATCTTTCTCACTGTAACAGCTGACCTGAACTGTGACCTGTTCTCCAAAGAGCAGAGGTCACAGGTAGCCACTGTCTGCCCCACTATCAAAAAGACGGAGGGTCACAATGGAATTGAGAGTGTGTGTGGTGACTTCAGAGATATTGAAAAAATATACCACTTCTTGAGTATGCAGCTCCTGGGAAATGAGCAGAAACAGGAGTCTTCCCCTTCCACCACGGAGAGGAAGCCCCCTGACCAGCATGACTGGGTCAGCAGATTTTCTCCTTCTGAACCCCAAACCAGCTCAGAAGAAAAAGGAAACCATTTTGAAGTTCCCTTGTTTTTGCTTGAATACTTCAAATATACCTGTCCTGATAAAATAAATTCAATCAAGGAGAGATTTGGTGTAAACATCAAAATTCAATCCAGTTCCCTTCCCAGTATGGTCTGTGTAGACTTCACCTGCAGTCAATCAGGTGACCTAGAAGCAGCTCGAGAGTATTTTGTCAGTGAGTTTCAGAAGAAAACAGAATCTCTGAAGCATGAACATGTCCCTTTAGCAGACAGTAAACAGGCAAATGAAATCAAACACAAACTAAGCTGCTGTTTTCCAAAGCTTCTCATAAAGGAGCACAGAAAGGGGCTAACTCTCCTCGGAACCATAGACGACATCACAACTGCCAAACAAAAAATGTCTGAAGGTTTTGTCAAGCCACCTGTGAAAATCTTGGTCCCCAATTCCATGACCAATGCAATTGAGGTTGATACTGCCCGTTATAAACTTCTAGCTGAATTACTCCAGGAGATAGCAGAGATAGAGCAGAAGTACAACACTCACTGTAAGGTTTGGGAGAAAAACCAGAAAACCTACATTCAATTCAATCCTAAGGACAAAGAGGTAAATCTGTCTGTGCATGCTTATGCAAGCTTCATTGATGCCCTTCAGCATGCCTCCTCTCTGCTGATGAGTGAAGTCCTTCTACTGAAAGATTTGGGTAAGGAGAGAAAACACCTGCGCAGGACCAAATTTGCTGATGACTTTAGCAAAAAACATCCAAATGTACATTTTGCACTGGATCAAGCGTCAATAACTTTGACCGGCTTGCCAGATCACCTTGCACAGGCCAAGCAGTTTTTTTTACAACTGTTGCCATCGGTTGGAGAGAAACTGAACGATGATCTTGAAACCCTCATACACCTTGATAGTAATGACTCAAAAGCAGCTTCACCTCCACTCAAGGGCTCTGCAAGTTCTGTGAGCTCAGAAATGGATAAGAAAGAAACAGACATCTGCAGCATCTGCATGGACACCATTAGTAACAAATATGTGCTTCCAAAGTGTAAGCATGAATTCTGTGACCCTTGTATCAAGAAATCCATGTCATATAAGCCAGTATGTCCTCTATGTCAGACTTCCTATGGTATCCAGAAAGGGAATCAGCCAGAAGGAACCATGACTTACACCCTGATGAAAGAACCACTTCCAGGTTATAAATCCTGTGGCACCATTGTGATTAAATACTCCATGAAGGGAGGCATACAAACAGTAAGTGTTTCTGAGGTCCCTGTGTTTCTTTCCACTGTGCTAGGTTTACCAGAACAAAAGGGACTGCTCTGTTGTTTAGTAGACAGTGCATTTCTTTGGGAATTATCCCATGGTCACATGCAAGGGACTGAAATATTGATAAAAGTCACATTGTTTGCTAATAATTTAGATATTTTCATGTCTTTTTTTTTTTTTTTTGGTGGTGGTGGTACTGGGGATTGAATGCAGGATCTTACACATACCAAGCAGGTGCTCTACCACTGAGCTACACCCAGCCTGTCATGTCAGTTCCTTAAAATAGAGAAAATGTGGCTGGAGATTACGTTTTAGGATGGGGGAAGTTGGGAAGGTAGAGGGTATTCTGAGTGAGTTTGAGGAAAGAGGAGAAAATAAACTATTAGGATCATGAGTAAAATTTTTAATACTTTTCTTGCTTTTGATTTGTACTACCTACATATGAACACAGATATACATATAATAAAATGTATTTATTTTTAAGAGGCATAAAGGGATTTATTGGAAAGAAATATAAAAGTACACACTCAAAGAAGTTCAGGCCCTCAGGAGAGAGAAGCACACTACAGTTGGACCTGGGAATACTTATGTGTTTTTGGCAGTGGAATTTGTGAATCTGTAGGAATCTCTGTCTTGGTCTTTTGTAAGAAAAGGATGGTTCACCCACCAAAAGATAATGGCCCATTTTACAGGTGAAAGGCAGGAGCCCTACCAGTTTTTTTGTTTGTTTGTTTGTTTGTTTTGCCATATCGGGGATTGAACTCAGGACCTTGCACTTTTGAGGCAGGCAGTGGAACCACTGAGCTAAATCCCCGGCCCTCCACCAGTGTTTTTTAAGATGAGTGATCTAAGATGCTTTGCCTAAAAACATTCTTTGAAATCTCTCAAACTGTTCTTTTACCTCAAAATCAGGTTTCTGCCCTTTATCAACAAAGCTAATTTATGGACTTGAAGTATCTTTTAAGAAATTACATATAATAAAATTTAGACAGGGAACTGTCTTCACATAGCATTTTCTTATTTTCATACAGAGAGAGCATCCAAACCCAGGAAGGCCCTATTTTGGAACACAGCGAACTGCATACTTACCTGATAATGAGGAAGGAAAAGAGATTTTGCAACTGCTTCAAGTAGCCTTTAAACACAAGCTAATTTTCACAGTGGGATATTCTTCAACACAAAATATCTCAGATGTCATTACATGGAATGATATCCACCACAAAACATCCCGGTTTGGAGGACCATCAGAGTGAGAGTCTTTTGAATTCCAATGGTTGATAAAGCTTAGGAATTGTGAAATATGGCAATTTGTAGATGTGGATATAAGAGTTTATAGCAGATGTGTTAGGTCAGTAAAGTATTTTGAGATACTAATCTGGTATAATTTCAAAGATGGAAATATTGGTCCCTATAACCTTCTACCTGCCAGTCACAAACTATTATGCATTTATTATGTCATCTGCACTCTCCTCTTTCTTCATTGACTCCAGTCAGTCTTATGTTGTTCTTCTTTGCATCATCTAACAGCTGCTGGATTGATTTCTCGTGTTCCCTTATAATTTTAAAGCAATTTTTCTTTTCCTGGTCACTAATTGCAATCTTATCTCCTATATCTGAAATTCTATCCTCACATTGGTTCATTCTGCTATGCAGACTTTTGATGGAGTTTTTAATCTCCTGGAAATCTGTTTGCATCTGTTTTATGGATTCCATTTGTTTCCTATGCTGGGATTCCATCATGTTCCTCAGATCCTCTATTTTTTTATCTGTGTCCTCTCTAGATTTATTAATCATGTCTTGCATTATGAGCAAAATCTTTGTTGTTATCTGAGTAATTATTTCTGATTTCATTTTTCCCAGATCCTCTTTTGTTGCCAGTTCAGAGAGTCCAGGTGATTGAGTATCAGATTGTTCCATCTTTTCCCTTTGGGATTGCTGTAGGTGATCCAGAAGTCTGTTTTTGAGGCTTGTTTACATATCTTCTCATTTCCATGGGGGGGGGGGTTTGCCTCTGGCACCCAAACAGCTCACCTTCTCTGCCCTAAGAGTGTGGAATGGCAGCGGGGGAGCTTCCTTCCAGGTGCTGGGACTCTATTATGCTTTTATTAAATCTTGTGTCATAGGGAAAGGGATTTCAGAATTCAAGATGACTGATATCTTAAGTTGATTTAACTTGGGGTTTCCTAACTATTTGAAGGACAGATTCGAGGAATGCTATTTACTTTGCTTCCTTTAAGGTCATCTTTATTTATCTCCCCTTTCCCCATCAATCCACAAAGTATCTGAACTCACTTGGCCAATAGCACATTAGAAAAAGTCTTACTTATAAGAGACTAGTAATGGTGAAGTCTGTGTTACAGGAATTTTTTCATGTGTGAAACTCAGACTAGTTTAGACCTCTGGTATTCGAAAAGAAGTAAGTCAAGACCTTTTAAAATCTAAAATTGTAATTCTGGCATATTCTTATAATGCTTCCTCTATAAAATACAGCAAATTGCTATAACTTTATAAGAGTTACTACTTAAAAGAAACTTAAGAATTTTTTTTTTTTTTTGGTACTGGGGATCGAACTCGGGACTTTGTGCTTGCACGGCAGGAAACAGAACCACTGAGCTAAATCCCCAGCCCCAAGAAACTAAGAATTTTAAAAGCCTGGTTGTGGGGGCCAGGGATTTAGCTCAGTGGTTTCACTGCCTGCTGTGCAAGCATAAGGACCCAGGTTCGATCCCCGGTACCAAAAAAATAAAATAAAATAAAAATAATAAAAGCCTGGTTGGAAGATAGATGCTGCTTAGATAGCTAGGCTCACCTACTAGCTAAATGATTCACATCTGCACACTCATGAAAGATTATATTCACTTGTCCTCAGGATTATTGTGAATGTTTGCATCCCTGAATATTAAATCCTCATATGCCAAATGTCTACTGTACAGATTACAAAGAAGCGTTTGTAATGGAGCTAAAGGGATTTTTCTTTCTGCAGATATGGCTACCCTGATCCTAATTACCTGAAACGCGTTAAGGAAGAGCTGAAAGCTAAAGGAATTGAACAAGAAAACCACTAGAAGAATGTCTTAACCAAGCTTTCTAAAGATATGTTTGAGGAGTTATTGCTAATCAACATCCTTCTCTAGCCTTTTTAAAACTTCATCTGAAGAAGTAGTTTGTATAAGAATAGAAATCTGCTAGTCTGCATTTCTGGAGTGTTGCTTTTTTATGATAAACAAAAGCCCCAAGAACCATGTAGCTTTGCTATGGAAGTGTCATGTATCCTTCATGGTTGGGGTCTGGGTGGGTCTGAAATAATAATCTACGTCTTTCAGTTCCACTACTTGCTACCAATGGACAGTTTTTTCCTTTTCTTTCTTTTGTGGTGCTGGGGATATAAGCTAGAGCCCCTGAGCTACAAATCCTTTGATCCTCTTCCCATGGCCATCTCTGGGATGAAACTTTATAGTTTCTTATTTGTTTGCACTTTAACCTCTACCTGTTGGCAACAAGTTTGGTTTTGGAAAATTAGAGACCCATATTCCCCTCCTTCTCCCCAGCAAGAAAAGTAGGCAGGAGTAGAGATTGGGCAACCTTTGGTAATAAGAGGAATAAGAACAAGGCTATTATTTTTAAATTTTATTTTATTTTACTTTTGGTACCGGGGATTGAACTCGGGTCCTTGCGCTTGCGCAGCAGGCGGCAAAACCACTGAGCTAAATCCCCAGCCCAAGGCTATTATTTTTAATACAAAGCCTGATATATAATTAGTGCTTTATATATTTTTATTGCCCAACTCATATTGCTAGTAGCTTGATAGAGGGAAATAGGTTTCCTAAATTTGATAAGGCCCAGTGACCATAACTACAATCCACAACTCCCATCATTCAGCCCTGCTCTTCCTAGGGGGACAGCCACAACTCCTTTGTATTGAACTCTCCCCCTCAAAAGTCCCATTGTGACTTTTTCCTGCTATAGCCTTCCCCCCTTTATGCCCATGACCCTATAAAAGAATGCATGAGAGTTAGCCTGTCTGGTCTCCAGTGTCAGAGCGGTCCCTCTCAGATTTGTTCTTTTATTTTTTGGTACCAGGGATTGAACTTGGGACCTTGCACTTTCAAGGCAGGTGCTGGAACCACTGAGCTAAATTCCCAGCCCCCTCTCAGGTTTGTTCTGAAATAAACCTGTCCTGTGAACTCAGACCTCCATTTCTTTTCCTTTTTCCTAATACTTTCTTTTGTTCAGAGAGTTAAGGAAACTCAAGATAAATGGCACATCTGTGTTTTTTAAAAAATAAGATTATATATTTAGTGTTTTTTGTTGGTTCCTTTATTGAGATAGGGTCTCACTATGTTGTCTAATCTGGCCTCAAACTCACCATCCTCCTGTTCCAGACTCCTGTGATCCTCCTGCCTCTTGAGTAGCTGGGGTTACAGGTGCACGCAGCGGCATTTGGTCTGTACTTTGAGCTATTCATGACTCATTAATTTTTATCATTACAGTGAACCGATTCTGTTCTGTCTTCTGATCTTTTGGCTAAATTGATTCTGAAGAAGCAAAAGTTGGTTTCTGCTAAGTTCTGGATCCTGTATTTCATTGTGTACATATGC
The DNA here is from genome assembly GCF_000247695.1 of Heterocephalus glaber. The sequence continues at coordinate 880,195 of NW_004624912.1, forward strand.
ACATTTCATGATGTGAAAATTGGTTAGTGAGTGTTTGAATTACTACTTTCACTCTTTGGAAGATGTTATTATCTGCTTTAAATAAAATTAAGCCCATATTTGGAACAGGTTGTCTGTGTTTTTTTCCATCAATCTTTTTCATTTTTCCTTAGGTTCAGGTTCTGGGTGTTTCCTGCAGCACACACATAAATAGTTGGATACATGTGCATGGGAGTCTTGGCTGATTTTGTGTGAAGCTGTTTGCTAACTTTTGGGGAGGGTGTTTTTATTTTTGTTTTGAGAGAGGGCCTCATTGTGTAGCCCAGGCTGGCCTCAAACCCCAGGCAATCCTTCTGCCTCCACCTCCCAAGTGACTACAGGTGTGCACCATGGTGTCTGGCTATTTGCTGAATACTGTATTATCACAGTAGCCACAATTTTACTATTCAGTTCACTGTGGCCACTTTTGGGTGTGAAAATCATATTCCTCAATTCCTTTCTTCATTGCAAATAGGTTACTATAAAGAGAAACGTAGGGGACAAATTTCCTCTCGCCTGGAGAAAGCGTAAGTAACATCCTATCAAACTACTGTTCCCTCCTTGCTCAGAGCATGAGCAGACTGGGCCCATTCTTCTCTCCAGAGCAAAAGAAGAAATAAAAAATAAAATTGATCATCTAATGTTTCCCTAAAAATAGCATCAAAGTAGGGAAAAAAATCAGACCATCATTGGACTTTCTTACACTTATCTGAATAGTTTAGTATTGTTTCTCCTTTAGTTTCCATACGTGAATTCAGCACTACTTCGTTTTTACTGACTGGGTACTGAGACTGAGGTGAAGATTAAGATGCTCTTTGTCTGGGAGGTACAAGCCCAAGGCAGTGAGTATAAGGAATAAGCAGAGAAGTGGGCATCCGGAGGAGGCAATGGGTGCTGAGGCTGTCACCCTGGCTGCCTCTTCCAAAGGCGCCTCGGGCAGGCACTGCAAGTCCCTTGGCAGCATTGTGCCCTCGGCAGCTTTGTGCCCTCGGCAGCTGAGCTGAAAAGGGCCCCCAAACCATCCTGACTAAATGCCTCCTCTTGTAGAGGGAACTCAGATTTATTTCCTGGGAAAACAAGAAGCCATGTAAAATATATATGCATCTCAGTGTACTAAAATGTGGTCATCACTCCTCTTTGCTGTCCCTGGTCCTGCTTCTCCTTTCACACTTCAAATCTCATTGTCTAGTCCGAGTTCTTGGCTATTTCACTAGGACTACTGGAATACCCTGTAGGCCAGTGATGGCAACCTTTCAGAGCTTTCCATCTTAACCAACAGCCTGCTCCAGCATGCTGCTCTAGGCTCTCTCTGTCCCAGCTCCCCTTACCTCAAGCTACCTTTTGAGAAAACAGCTTTGAGCACATCTCTCCTCTGAGGATTTGTCTTCAGTGGTCCCCTGACAGCCCAGGAGTGCTTCTGAGAGGGGATCTTGTGTCAGGAGCACTGACAAGGATTGCTAAGACCCACCCTAGAGCACCATGCAGCTGGGCCCAAGAATGTTCCTTCCTTTCTATCAAGATTCAGGGTGATGCTAATGCTGGTCTTGGGACTGCATTTTAAGAACCACTGACCTAGAAAAGAAAGCTTCGATTCTGAAGCTTGGCCATTGGGCATCTTTCATTCTACTTTGCTTACCTCACGTCTCTTCCTCACCCCCAAATCCTCCTAGGATCCAATCACACCAGATCAGCTTTACCAAAGCAGGGGCTGTCTGTGCTTCCATTCTTCTACTCCCCCCCATCTCTCCTCACCCCAAAATGTCCCTCCAGCTCATTCTCCTACTCAAATGACAATGTCATGGAACTTCTCTCCAAATCTGTGTCAAATTACAATGACTCACCTATTCCCCTGTTCTCCTAGTAATGCGAATGTATGATCAAAATCCTCTTACCTTGCTCTCTCCAAGCGTCAGACAAACACACCACCTGGAATTGTAACTACTCTGGTGCCCTCCATATGATATGCCTCCCCTAGAACCCTATAATAAAAGCCTTGTTCCAGCCACCTCTCTGAAGAATGATGGCTTTTTATTTTTTCCGGTGCAGGAGATTGAAGGCAGGGCTTTTGCACTGAGCTATGTGCCCAACTCTTTTGTGGTTGTTGTTGTTTTTTGGGGTTTTTGATACTGGGGATCGAACTCAGGACTTTGGAATTGCAAGGCAGACCCGGTGCCGCTGGGCTAAATCCCCAGCCCAGTTGTTTTTCATTTGAGACAGTGACTGGCTAAGTCGTTAAACAGCCCAGGCCTTCCTCGTGCCTCCGCCTCCGGAATGCTGGGATTACAGGCGGGCACCACCACGCTGACTGGATGATGGCTTTTTAAGGACAAGAGTCTCCTTTCAACCTGTTGGCTTGTTTTCAGTAAACCTTTTTCTTCCCCCCTCATTCTGTCCCCCCAGTGTTTGGCGGCAGCAGAACTCGACCTTTCACAGTTGCATTTTCGCAGAAAAGAAAGCGAAAAAAGTCCAGGAAGAAGGGAAAGACGTCCAGTGAGGGGAACGCGGAGCCCAGGAGGACTGCGCCCCGTTCCTTCCCGCCGCTGGTCAGGGGTCTTAGGGCTCCGCTCCTCTCAAGAACCTGAGCACCAAGCTGCAGTTGTACCGGCAGAGCCTGGCGAGTCCTGGCGCTCTCCTCCGGGCCGCGGGCCCCTCCCTCTAAGTAGTGTGCAGAGCACCCGCCCTGCCCGAGAGCAGCGGGGATTTTGCTTTTTGTGGATTAGGGAAATTAGTCCTTTTTCTATGATATATGTTGTCAATATTTTCTCCCAGTTTCTCGAATTTGCTAGCTTTTTTTTTTTTTTTTCCTATTCACACCCATTTAACTTTTTTCCCCCCCGAGACAGTGTTTCACTAAATCACTAAATTGACCAGACTAGGTTTGAAGTTGGGATCCTCCTGCCTCAGCCTCCCAGATTGCTGGGATTACAGGCTTGGGCCAACACACCAGGCTCAGGGGGAGCTTATTAAACATGGAATTTGGATCCTGCCACTGCTCTAAGGCCACTCAGGAAAACCTGAGCCCGCTTGGCCTGCAGATCGCAGTGCTGCTTAAGTCTGATTTGTTTCCCCAGGGTCCTCTCCCCCAAGGAAGGGTCTCTGTCCTCAAAGATGAACAGGGTGAGGGCAGGGCACAAAAAGCCCAGGGAAGGAGGCAGGTTGGGCTAGGTCCTGGGTCTAAGGCTTTTAATTTTATGTAGTAAAATTAATCAAATTTTATTTTATTACATCTGGACTTTGAGTCATATTTCAGTATATGACTTATAGTCATGCCTTTCCCTACACACAAGTTATAGAGGAATCTGCTTATCTGGTACAGTACTTTCTTCTTGTACTTGTATTTAATTTTTACATTTAGATCTCTGATATATTTAGAGTTTATTCATGGCTATAGTTTTAGTAATGAAAAAATTTTTTTCCAGCACTGGGGATCGAACCCAGGGCCTTGCATATGCGAGACAACTGCTTTACCACTGAACTACATTCCATGTCCTCTTTATTACAAACGGGTATCAAGTTGTCTCAACACCATTTATTTAACAGGTTATCACTGCTCCAGTAACTTGAGATACCACTTTTATCATATATTAGCTCTGTGTGTGTACTTTGGCTACTTCTGCAGCTTTTATGTTCTTTTATTAATCTGTACATTCCTCTGTTTTAGAGGGCTTTGTATGAGATGTGATCAAAATATACGGTGAATGTTCAAATTTTAAAGTAATTGTTACAGTAAAAGGCACACAGCCATTAATTCCTCCTAAAAACAAAAAAACAAAGAAAACCCTCCCGTTCAGTTCGAAAAACTTATCCCATCATTCTTGCCACTTTCTAAAGGAGTTCTGGAAGTCCTCTTTCATGAGTGTCTTTAAGAGATGTGATTAAAACTATGGTGAATACTGCTGCTGGTGCCATCCCACAGAGTCTCATGAAACCATTATGGTGCGTCCTCATCTGCCTTATTCACCAGATCTGCACTGTACAACTTCTGGCTCTTCCCCAAGTCAAAATGACTATGAAAGGTAAATGCTTTGAATTTGTGCAGGACATCGAGGTAGCCACAACAGCACAACTAAGGATCTAGAAGACTTCTAGAACTGCTTCAGAAAGTGGCAAGTAGGGCCAGGATTTAGCTCAGTGGCACCATGCCTGCCTTGCAAACTCAGTCCTGAGTTCAATCCCCAGTACCAAAATAAATACATAAATAAAATTTTTTTTAAAATAAAAAAAGTGGCAAGAATGATGGGATAAGTGTGTTCAAAGTGAGGGGGACAGGGCCGGGGGTTTAGCTCAGTGGTTCCAGTGCCTGCCTTGCAAGTGCAAGGTCCCGAGTTTGATCCCTGGTTCCAAAAAAAAAAGTGAGGGGGTATTTTGAGAGGGATGAATGGAAATGTCTTTTACTGTAATAATTTTTAATTTAAACATTGACCATATTTTCCAGTTACCTCATAGTATATCTTTACACCAGAGCTGCTCTTCCTTCTTGGTATTTTCCTAGTTATTCTTATTAATGTTTACCAACAAACCTTTCTTTCTTTCTTTTTTTTTGGTACCGGGGATCAAACTTGGGACCTTGTGCTTTCGAGGCAGGCAGCGGAACCAACAAGCTTTTCTAATTTATGACCATGTTTAAAAAAGAGAAGGAAAGGGGCAAGGATTTAGCTCAGTGGTTCCAGCACCTGCCTTGCAAGTGCAAAGTTGAGTTCAACCCCTGGTACAAAAAAAAAAAAAAAAAAAAAAAGAGGAGGAAAGTTCATTGAATTCTTTACTGGATTATATTAAACTCACAAGTTACAGAGTCTTAACATCTGGACCTAATTATCTCTGTAAGGTCAACCTTCAGGACAATTATATTAGGGATTCAAGCTTTAACTTGTGAATTTGGAGAGAACAGAAACATTCAGTCGGTAGCATTTCTGTACAAGTGTTTTTGTGGACATATTTTCAAGTCTGTTGGGCATATGTCTAGGAGTGAAACTGCTGGATGTTATGATTTAGATCTAGACTGTCCCCCAAAGCCTCCTGTGTTCAGAGGAGGGCCTTTGGGAAGGTGACTGGGTCATGGGGGGTTATAGCTGATTTGCTGTAAGGAGGTGGTGTCTGGTCAGAAGAGGCGGTCACTGTGGGCCTGAGCTGATCCCGCCCTTCTCTCTGCTTCCTGGCCTCCGTGATATGAGTAGCTTTCTTCCGCCAGACCTTTTTGCCATGCCCTTCTCGCCTTGAAGCCTGCTGAAAATGGACTGAATCTTCTACAAACTGTGAGACTAAATAAACCTCTCCTCATGATAAATTGTAATTATTTCATTTTCAGTGAGAAAAATAATTTCTGTGGCTACTGGTGACACCGAGCTTTGCAATTATTAAGAAGGTGCTGGCTGGGGATTTAACTCAGTGGTTTCGCCACCTGCTGTGCAGGCGCAAGGACCTGAGTCTGATCCCTGGTACCAAAAAACAAAGTGCTTGGTGAACATAATTAGACCAGAAAAAAAACTGTATGGCGTAACATTACAGAACAGTTACTTTTCACTCCAGGAGTAGGGGTGGTGGAGTGGTTAAGCTGACTAGCTCGAAAACCAGATCTGGTGGGAGGGGTGCAAATTCCACTGCACATCGAGCAGCCACTGATCTTGGTCAATATTCCTGTATTCTCCAGGTCCTTGCCTGTAAATATGGATGCTGATGTTGTTAGGGTTGTTATGAGGCTGAAATAAAATACAGTGGCACCTCGGTTCTCGAACTTACTCTGTTCCACCATTCTGGAGAAGATGGCTTGAGGTCATGTTCCTCACCTGATGCAATGTTCTCAAATGCAAGCAAAATTTTGCTGAGCCCTTCTGTTGGTGAACAGAATTGTTTTCAAACAGAAGAATTTGCGAACTAAGGTATTACAGTAATTTACATAAGGCACTTAGCTCCTACCTGGCACATAATAAGGACTCAAAAATGATAGCTTTCATCATTATCTACTTATGATAGGATTTTATCTCAATTAGTGCTACAATCTAGCTGATGAAGTTGTTATGTTCATTTTGTAAATGAAGAAACTGAGATCTTCTTGCTGCATAATGAGCTAAGTTATAACATTTATGCTAACTCACATCAGGGTGTCTTCTCTCACCACGGGGAGGTGCTGTACAAACACTGAATCCCTCTTTAACACTTCTCTGAATTCCTTTCTCTATCCAATTAGTATGCAAGACTCAATGAGCTTCCTTTCAAAATGTCTTGCCATTGGGAACCCTTATTTTATACTAACTCTAACCCTAACCTAACCGTAATTCTAACTCTAACTCTAACCCTAACCCTAACCCTCAGCACCTTTCTGTCTTTAGTCTCTGTACTCTCCAATCTGTTCTCTACAGTATTGTTTGAAGACTATTTCTTTTTTCCTCTCTTTTTTTTCTTTTTTTGGTACCAGCGATTGAACTCAGATCTAACTCGAGACCTTTCACTTGAGAGGCAGGTGGTGGAACCACTGAGCTAATTCCTTGGCCATTTGAGGACTATTTCAAAACTTTTATCGGGAGCTTCCCTGCTTTAAAATCTCTAGTGACTTTCTACTGCCCAGAGGATAAAGTAAACAAACAAACAAACAAGTTTGGTTTTCCAAATCCTCCATTATCTGGTCCCAAATCTCTTTCCAGCCCTGTCTCTTGCTGTTGAATTTCTTTGTTAGCTAAACTGGACTACTCCCTGATCTGTTTCAGTTCTTTGTGTTTTAGTCCTAGATATTCCATGTATCTGGAAAGCCTCACCTTCTTTTTACCTGACCCAGTCATATTCACTCTTCCAGACCTGCTCACATCTTATCTTTCACTTATTTTATTGGTCTTATCCCTTTTTAAAGCTTTCACTAACCAGTCCAATCTAAGTGATTCCTACCTTTAAAAAAATTCTAAATTGGGTGTGGTGCTTAATGCCTCTAATCCCAACTACTCAGGACACTGAGGCAGGAGGATTGCAAGTTTGAGGGCTTCCTGGGTAACTTTGTGAGACCTTCTCTCAAAACAAGATTTTTAAAAATGGCTATGTATTTAGCTCAACACTCCTTGGGTTCTATATCCAGTACTACAAATGCAAACAACTAACAAATTTTATAGCAAATAATGTTTGTATATATCTTCTTTTGATTACATAGAACTAATAGAAAGTAATTGAACACAAAATCTGAGCAAGAAGAGTCAGATGAATTGAATATGTGACATTTCAAGGCATCAGGCTGTGACCGCCATCTTACCAAAGGAACAGCCTTAGTACAGACATTGGAGAACATGATGCCTCTGGACAGGACAGAATGGATACTACCTACCTTCACCCCACTGCCTTTCCTCAGTCTTGGCCTTCAGGGATGACCAGGGCCCCTTCAGATTGACCTATTCTTCCTTCAGGTATGTTTCAAAAATTAAAGCACTGTTCTCTCTTCTTATCAGTCTAAAAGCAATTCTTTCTCTTCCTCTGTCTCTTTTCTCTGTCTCTGTTCTCTGTTTCAAACATTTTCATAACTTTTCTGACTCATTAGATGTTGCTTTAACAGTAATGGTTAATATATTTCTTTAATTTCCAAGTTTGGGGGGTTAACTTATGATCATGCTGAACTACTAAGACAAAATTGTGAGCTTCTTGAGGGTAGGGCTGACTGTCAGTATGATAGGTGAAAATGTCTGTGTAATATCCCACAATGCTTAGCAAAGTCAAAGGTTCTCAATCATTTATCCATTCAATCTCAGTGCCATTGTTAAAAACTGTTTTTATGAATCTTCATCTTGGAAGGGGATCACCACCTCAAGATTTTTTGCAAAAAGCTGGTCCAGTGCTCCAGAAAGAGTAAGTTCGGCCATATTCTGGACTGCAAAGCCATGCTCCATGTGGTGACTCCAGGGTGGGAAAATAGAGTGGGACCTTCTTGGCAGGTAGAGAAAGCTCTTAGTTCTCCACTTCATATGATAGCTTTGGGAATCTCCTTCTGGCATGGTATAGATCTAGGAGTTCTCAACTCAGGTCATTTACCCCTGTCCCTGGGACATTTGCCTTGCTACTGGTATCTGGTGGATAGAGGCAAGGGATGCTGTTAAACATTCTACAGTGCACACACCAGCCCCATACACTAAAAGATTACCTGGTTCAGCTTGAGAAACCCTAGTATTGATTGAATCGCCTATCTACTAAAATCTTTATTACATTCCATGAAAACTCCATCACAACTACCAGGCACTTCAGAATAGTTGACCCTTGGGAGTAGTAACAATCACAAGGGTTCTCCAAGAATGGTGTCTGAAGAGTAATGAAATAATCCTTCAGTACGACAAAGAGATGCAGCCAGAGCTGTGGTGGAGAAGTATAGTGAGTGTCCTTTTGATAACTTCATTTTTATCTCCACTCCTACTTTAATCATCAAATTTTATTTTTTTCATAAAAGTAATCATGTACTTTGTAGAAAATACAGAAATAATAGAAATCATAATCCAAGCACCTAGAAATAACTTTGGTTGAAACTGCTGTATTTCCTTCAAGTGAATTTTATAAGTATTTGTTGAGATTCCCTTACAAATACTTTGTAATCTTGCTTTAAAAAAACTCAACATAAACCTCCCCTTAGGTTGTTAAAAACTCTTCATTAACCCGACTTTAGTTGAATCAAGGCTCCATTTTTTATGGAGCCATTTCAGTACTGTGGGAGTCTCCTCTCCTCCGTGAGTTCGACTTGCCCTGTAAAGTCCTCTCCCCTGCTCTTACCCCTTCCTGACTCCTCTGCCTCATGAAGCCAGTGACAGCAGGGACATCATCACACTTCCTGGCAGCATACCTCTTTTTGTTCTCCATCAGCACAAACCCTAATTTGTACAAATGTATTTTGTGTATTTCAGCTAATGACAAGTATAATTAAGAAGTGTTTGATGACTCCTGAACAGCTAGCTATCTTTCATGTCAATCACATTTCCCATGATCAGCACAGGAAGTGTGAAAAAGAAAAGCTATTTTTGCTGAACTTAACTCTTTCAGAAGCATTCAAATTTGGTAGCAGTGAGTTCACTTTCTGATACATTCAGGTAATGAAGCTAACAGGTACTGTTACATATCTCTTCCGGTCATTCTGGCCATTGAACTCAAGTACAAGATGTCTTTGTAGATCTATAAATAATAGTATTTTCTATTTCCCTGCCTGTAAGTGTTGGCTGTGGCTGGGCTGGGAGTGTTGGTGTTGGTTATTGTATGACTTAACTATGATCTAACACTGATGACTCATACAGTCCTTCTTAGACTAGTTGTCAAGAGACATGATAACTTTAATAAATAAATTCTTAAAAAGGAATAGAAAGTTGTTGCTATAAAAATGCCCTAGACATTTTAACAGTGAGTATATAAAAGCTAAGCCATGGCCTTGTCCTTATGGAAAAAGTGAGATAAGAGAAATGTCGAGAATTTAGTCATTTGGTCCAGCCACAGTGGCACACACCTCTAATTCCAACACTGAGAGAGGCTGAGGAAAAAGGACTTCGAGTTTGAGGCCAGCGTGGGCAATTCGGTAACTGAGCCAAATTAAAAAAATAAAAAGGGCTAGGGATGTAGCTCAGTTGATCCCCACTACCACAAAAAGAAAGAAAGAGAAAAGAATTTGGTTATTTGTATAGAATATACCACTGTACACAAATCTAAGAGGATCTGTAACTGGAAATACCACATGGTATTGGCTGCAAGGGAGAAGCAGCCAGAGAACATTTATTAAACATGTGCCACTGGAATTAGAAGAATGGTGCAGCTATTTTGAATCTCCACTTTGCCATTTAAGAGTTGAGCAGTATAACCAGGCATAATGGCACATACCTGTAACTCTAGCTAACATGGGAGGATTGCTAGAGCCCAGAAGTTTGAGGACAGCTTAAACAATATAGTGAGCCTCCATCTCAAAATAAATCGATCAATAAGGAAAAGAAAAATTGTTTTATGTAACCTCTCTGAAGCTCACTTTTATCACATGTAAGATGAGCTGGGTAATAACATTTTTCTTTCAGAGCTGTTATGAGAATTAAAAGAGAAGGTGAATTGGAGGATTTTACATGGTCTCTAGCACATAGATTGCAGTAGTAATACCTGACTTTAAGGGCTAACAGGAAATTGCTATAATTTACTAACATCACCTTAAAAGGATATCAAAGATTATTTTGTTTCCTAAGTTCTTCATTATTAACATTTGGGTTGGAAGTGTGATCTTTTCAGATATGTTTCTTGGATCACTGTAAACAATTCAAATTACTGCATGATGTGGTTTGTAGATGAACTGTATTTGTCTAAAGGTGCCGGAGAGAATGATTACAATTAAAAGAATGTTTACGCTAAATTTTTCTTAGTGTTTCCCCCTATTGAATATAGAATATCCAGTGACCTAATTTTTGTTCAAAAATAGATTGGGGAAAGTTATTAGCAGAATTTCAGGATGTCAAAAGTGGACTATCCACGTGAAATTTTGTAACTCTATTTTTGTCATCCAGTGCTCAGTTTTGTCATTCACATAACCAGAAAGGCTTTTTTCATTTCTAAACAAAAATTTAAATGACGAGGGTTTATAATGTGATTTAGTGATTTCATTCAGGATACTTTGGCTACACATAAAAATGAAATATGTGTAATAGTTGTTGTTAGTCAAGCCCAGCTGCACCTGCCAGCCAGGTATGCTAAGGACTATTGGTGTCCACCCTCCACTCACCTGAAAATACTCTGTATCTTCTCCTTAGGACATCCAATGTAGGAGACTAGAGTTGTGAGGTTCAGAAGATGAGGGGTATCCTGACAATGGTCACAAAAGGCACACAACTTCTTGAACAGCCAGTGTAATAAAATGGGTCTTTATGATCCTCCGGTAGAACAATGGCACTGGATTTGGGCCAGCAAACCCTGATAGACAAGTAGAAACACAGGAAACAGTATCTATGTGGAGGTTCAGGAGACTCCACCAAAATGAAGTCCCGAACTGACTCAAACTCCCAGATTTATTGAGGAACAACAAAGGCATAGTGTTCTGCTGAGTGCAGAGGTTTGTTCTAGGTTAGCAAGGCATGGTGACAATTAGGCTGAATTATTTTTTTTTTTCACTTAAAAGAGTTTACTTACACAGTTTTTCTCCAGGCATTAAAATGCCCTCTAAGGTAAAGTAATAAAGCACGGCTATAATTTAAGCAAAAATTAAATGTTAAGTGATTTCACATAAGACAAAAATAATTAATGGAGAAATAAAGTTTACAAATATATCAAAATATCACATCAACTCTAAAGTTCATTTTTTAACTTAATATAGTCAATTCTCATACTTATTCTCATATTTTTAGAAAAATCACTTCATCAATTTTTATCTTCCAGCTTTTGTATGTCACAAATAAAAATAACTAACTTAACATAACTCAGCATAAATATCTATTTTTCAGACTAAAACTTACTCCCAAACTGTTTAAGACTATGTTCCATAAATATTATCTACTCTTCACAGCACAATGTAAAAAGTCACTTCAAATCTTCTTCTAGAACTAGGCACAGAATTTAAAAAACCAATTATTCCCTTTCCCACTCAAACTAAACTATGCCCTATTTTGGTTAAATAAAAGACAATCTTAAGAGATATTTCACTTAAGTTAGCTAATACATAAACATTATTTTATTTGATTAATCACTCTAAAATAAGATGGTTTTAAAGTTTCATTAAAGTCAATACAAAATTAAGTCTGAATTATACATAAATCTAGGATGAGTCAATACTTAACAAAGATGATTTTTTTTGAAAGTACAATAAAGTTTTATGGTAATAAGCAAACATCAAAAATATAAGGAAAAATATGTAAATCAAAATAGTTCATGGTTTATTGTCCTTTTCTGTTTGAAGTAATATTGTTAAGTGGAAGTGAGATTAGCCACCTCCTGTCCTAACATTAAATGAAAAGGAAAATTAAAGTCTTATTTCTTTAGACACTTGAATTTGACATTTCATAGTTATTTGTGCAACATCCAAACACAAACCTAAAATGAACACAGAGACAGCAGTGCCCTAGGACAGCAGTGAAATGCACAAAGAGATTCTTGCAGACATGTCTTGTGTGCTTTTCTATCAGTGCATATCATAATAGTGCATGAAGAGCACAAGTCCGTGGCTATCAACTAAACTGCCAAAGTTTTTCTAAATTTCATTGAGCTGAGAACCTTTGCTTTCATTTGCTTCAGTTCATACTTTATTCCTAAATACCACAAAAGTATGTGTTAATTTCTTAAAGCTTGAGAAATGACAATGTAGAGTTGTGCCCCAAGTATTTTGCCAGTCTATAGCTATATATTTAGAACTCTGAATTCACTAAATTAAAAGTAGATTAATGTTACCTTCTACCTTAAAAAGTCCACTAATCTAAGAAGACCCCTCAAAGACCAGCAAATACTGTCCATTTTCTCAAACTAGTCTGACCACACACTCAGTCAGAAGAACACAGGTGTTCACAGGGTCAAAATGAAGTCACCTTCTCCAGAAGGCGCAAATCACTGCTTGCAAATTCTGACAGTGATGGATTCACCAAAGGGATGTAGCACAGACCAAAAAAAAAACAAAACACTGAGTGTTCCCAAAAGGAACAAATCAGGAAAACAAAACAAAACCAAAACATAAAAACAAGACTCAATAGCTTCTTCCTGGCCAGACAAACTAAGAAAAAGGGTAAGAAACAAGTCTTTAAATATGGTACTCAAAAGACTGGTCATTAAAAACAAACAACTGTGTGCCTCCAAAATATATATTTAGGGCCTTAACTCTTAGAGTGAAGTATACTAAAGAGAAAAAGTCACACAACCCACAGTTGATTTCTGCATTCAATCTCCTCAGAGCACCCTTAACTTTTATCTGATTGTCCTCTAGGGAGTTTCCTTGTTTTCCCCTTAAGGCCCATCTCTGCAGGAATTGGCAAAACATCCCATCTTCAAGATGTTCCAGCTCCTCGGAGTTAGCAGTCTTCCACCCCCGAAGAGCAGACATTGACCCATTGGGTATTAAAAGTTATGGTGATTAGAGAGTCCCCTGAAGAAGAGAAAAATATCTTTGATGATCCTGTCCTCAGACCCCCACCTGGCTCTCAGGGAAATAGGGGTCTCTCCCATCTGTTTAACATAGAAACTTCAGATGGGACCCCAGACATCTGTGACCCAATTGTTGAACGTTTCCTTTTTTTAATTCAACAATCAAGATCTAGGTAAGAGTCAAAAGAGAAAAGCTAGAATTATAGCTGCTGCAATTGGCAATGCTTTATACTCACCCAAATAATCTAAGGGGAAACCCAAGAATGATCAAGGACAAGAAGATTGGACACTAGGCATGTGACTACACCAAGCCACTGCCTGGGCCCTGCTTCGCATGTGAGGCAGTCAATGTGCCTGACTCATGGCACTGGAAGGTTTACTGTCCCTGCTTCCAGAGAGGGGCTGGCCAGCCAAAACCCTCATTTCCTGCTCTTAGGAGGCCCAAGGGTATCTACAATGCCCTGACCATGGATATTACCTTCTCCTATGAGGAAACCTGGGTAACGCTGGATGCCATGGGTGAGCCACTTCAGTGACTTCATTCTATTTTGACTTCTCTAGAAAACCCTCCTCTAGATCTATAGCCATAGTTGGGGTCAAGGGGTCCCTTAGTCAGAGATTCTTTACTCCTGCTCTGATATATCACTTTGAAGGTCAAATGTTTAACCATGGATTTCTAATTGTCCCAATGTCCTACTTCCTTGCTAGGAAGACATTTACTAGCAAAATTGGGGCAATTCTCAAATTCTGGCAAAGGCCAAATGGATTCTAACTGTTAGGACTATGTCAGATCTTCCAGACCTAATTAACCAATAGGTAGATCCTGCTGCATGGTATAATAAGATACCTGATTTAGGGGGAGTGGGATGTAGCTCAGTGGTGCTGAGCCTGCCTGGCAAGCACAAGGTCCTGAGTTTGATCCCTAGTACTGGGAGAAAAAAAAAAAAAGAGACCTGATTTAAGGAAACCCTTTTTCCTCTACATACCCCAAAAGAGAGGAATTGCTTTAGATGTCAGGTCTTGAGACAAAGGCTAGGACAAGAACTCCTCCCACTGGCATACTTTTCAAAAAGTTAGGTGGAGTGGCTGCTGGATGGCCATCCTGCCTGAGGGCAATAGTAGCTACAGTTATGCTAACAGAGGAAGCTGCAAAACTAACTTTAGGACAGGAACTAGAAGTCCTGACTCCCCATCAGGTTAGAGTGATTCTTGAGACCAGTTCTTCTGGTTAACAGGGCAATGGTTTGCTAAGTATCAGGACATGCTCTTAAACATCCCTGAGGTTATTTTATAACAACTTGCACTATTCCTAAATCTGCCTCTTTAATACATGGAGGTCAAAACATTAGTCACTCTTATGAACAAGTTATCTTTCAGACCTATGCAAGCAGGCAGGACATCAATGACCCACCCTTCCAAGTCCCTGAGGAAGTGTGGTTCACTGATGGAAGTAGCTTTGTCCAAGAAGGACATCATAAAGCAGCTTAAGCAGTTGTCAGTTTGCAACAGGTCATTGAGGCTAAACTTTTCCCCCAGGAACCTCTGCTCAAAGAGCTGTGCTCATAGCTCTTACTTGGGCATTGATATTAGGAAAAGACAAGAAGCTATATATCTATATAGAGTCCAAATATACCTTTCTGGCTCAACATGTCTTTGCAGCAATCTGAAAAGGAGTTTGCTAATAAGCAAGCAGGAAATTCTACAATTCTGCAATTCCTACAATTCTACAATTCTACAATTCCTAGAAATTCTACAAGTCCATCTTCCCAAGCAGGTTGTAGCCACGAATTGTAAGGGACACCAACCAGACATGTCTAAAGTCTATTTGAGAAATCAAAAGGCTTGTAAGGGTAGCTCTATAGCCCCTCAGAATCCTAGCCTTATTCCCAGTTCCTGAAGAAACATTCTGGTCCTTCCTCAAGGACAGTTATAAAAAAATCCTAGGACCGGGGATTTAGCTCAGTGGTTTCGCCGCCTGCTGCGCAAGTGCAAGGACCCAAGTTCGATCCCTGGTACCAAAAAAAAAATCCTACAGGGAAAACGGTCACTAGAATTTTCACATAACTAAAAAGAAAGCTATTCCTGAGACTCTCTGGAAAAACTGAAGCTCCTCTTCAGAAAGGAAGAGTCAGGGCCAGGGATTTAGCTCAGAAGTTTCGCTGCCTGCTGCACAAGCACAAGGACTCGAGTTTGATCCCCAGTACCAAAAACACCTCCCCGCTCCAAAAAAAACAGAAAGGAAGAGTCCAGCATTGCTCTGGGTGAAGATAAGTGGAGTCATTACTGACCTAATTCACCACAGTTTAAATGGGTGCATGTACTGAGGCTCCTGATTTTAGTTAGATCCATTATGTGGGTAATCTTGCTAAGGCTAAGGCTCTCAATACTTTATATAATCTCCCTCTTTGCCATACTTTGTCTTCCACAAGAAGCATCAAAATCTGACCTGCCTTTCATATTGGGTTCTACATCCCCAACATAATAATAAAGTTACTTTCTTTTTCCCATCAAACAAGCAGATCAATAGCCACTAACTCTTTTATCATTGTCTTCTGACAGGTTTGGTTTTTTTTTCTTCAACCTAGAAAACAGAAACCTCCACTAGCTCTTAGCACCTCATAAAGAATTATAGGGATATGGGTTTCTCAGGGGAAAATGAGACAGGAGATTAGGGCATGGCAAAGCTGCCTTGGGAAGTAGGTGTGACCTGTTAATTACAAAATCCCAGGACACATGTACAGAATAGTTCCCAAATCCTGCACATGGACTTGCGAGAACTGGAGCATGTTTTCGATAGGAGCCCTAGACCTGATGTCAGCCTGAGGAGTTGGTGACACAAAAGGTACAGTTCAGGGGCCAGGGATTTAGCTCAGTGGTTCTGGCACCTGCCTCGAAAGCACAAGGTCCCAAGTTCGATCTCTGGTACCAAAAAAAAGTACAGTTCACATTGAGTTTTTGTCACTGTGGTTTCCCTTATATGGTGGTCCACCCTCATGCTGTAGGGTGTTCTTCTTTTCCTACTTTTATTTGGCTCAAGTTCTCTCTGCAGAGCCTGTTTCTTTTCCTACCTTTAATAAAACTTTGCTACCAAACACCAAAAATATAAAAATAACTTTCACTAGGGTACTTTCTCCCTAGGCCTGAACTTTTAGTCTCCTTTTCCCAAACACATTTAACACCAGAAGAAAACAATAATTGCCTTAGTTTCTATGTTTGGGGAGCTAAATCTATATCGAGAGAGGGGAGAAAAAAAAACAGCACAGTGGAAAATGTATCAGAAAGGAAAGAGTATCATCATGTTAAAGGTAAATAAGGGAAATAAATTTTTATAATTAAAAATTCATTATGCAGAACCTATCAAACTAAATATTGTACTTTCCAATTACCTTCCAATTACCAGCACTGGAGCTCAAGGGCAATCAGATGAGTAGATACCTGGCCAAGATATGGGGCAGTGTGCATAAAAATCAGAGCAGGATAGAGCTGCCTCCAAGAGTGGAGTAGTAATGCTTGACACTAGTAACTACTGAGTTATTTTTCTCTTTTGTCTAACCACAGACAAATAAATATACCCTGATAATATAGGCAAAGAGTTAACTGGATATGTTTGATATTTTAAAAAATCCAAATATTACTAATATTACCAAGTCACCCTCCAATATAAAAAATTAATTCTAACAAACAATGGAGCAAAACTGTCCATATTTTCACAAAATCCCACCATACCTCAAAATAAAAAGTACAAGATTTTAACTATTTAAAATAAATAAAGAAAAATCTTGTTTCCTTTGGCATCTTTAAAAAATAACTAAACTACAACAATTAAAGTCTGTGATTATGCTTAAGCAAATGCAGGGGGAAAACATAGCAACCTGTGTTTAGTATGTAATATTTCAATTATAAGAGATTAGTTTTACTTAGAAAAGCCTTACAAGTTTTTGGAAGAACCTTCATATCTTTAACATTATGATATATTTAATATTGGTTCTTTTATTGCTTCTAGGATCAAGATTATTTAGAAGTTGAATATAGGTTCAAAAATTATTTTCCAAACAATTATCATTTAAGATAAATAACACTTGAGGAAAGAAAAACTTTTATAATATGACTTTTAATATACAACCTTACTTAATTTAGTCTGATTCCATTTTTGTTGCTTTGCACTGTTCCTCAAAATTTAGTAAGAATTATATTTATATGTATAGAACTACCTGCATAAATCTACTTCAACTTTCATAAAATGGTCAAATTAAGTGTTTGAGTTTACAAAACTAGTGACTTTCAAACTTCTGAACTCAGAATGAAATATAACTTTAATATGAATAAAAGTCTGACTATGTACAAGAGAAGGTAATATTTTCAATTCTCATTATCAGGAACATCATAAAGAAAGCTAGATTTATAACACACCTCTATTCCTATGTGCATCTGAAGTACAGTACAGTACATAGTGCAAGCAAGGGTAGCTTTTAAAGTATCTGATAAAGCAATTTTCATAAAGCCCAAAAGTAGGCTAAAACTACTGGACAGCTGGCTGCATTCTTCAACGTTCTCAAAGAAAATTTCATCAATTTAAAAATCAATGTCAAATTCATTGCGGAACTAAGTCAGGTCCTTTCATTGCACATAGGAATAGTGCAACATCAAAGTATTTACTGTTTTTTCAAGAGAAATATTGGCAACTCCATTCTTACATTATTTACTTACATAGGAAAACTGAGTGTTTAAAGAATTATGACAGCACTTGCCGCTCTTCGGCCATCCTCAGGTTAAGAGGATTCAGCCACCACCCCCAGACCCCCAGCAATCACTGAAGGTTGATGAAGGAGCTGCTGTTTATGGAGATAATTTACCACTCTTTGACATACCATACCTGGCACAAACTAATAAATTGTGAGAAATAAAAAGAAACAAGAATGTAACCCATGATCGGGAAAGGAAATAGGCAACAGAAACTCAGTGACGTTGAACACCATAGATGAACAGGTAGAAATTTTCAGCAAAATGTTGGGAACTATATAAAATGAACCAAATTAAAATGCTAGAAGTGAAAAATGTGGTATCAGAAATGAATTCTTAAAGTGTAATGGGCTTAACAGCATAATGGATGTAACAGAAGAAAGCATCAGAAACATGATGGCAGGTTAAAAGAAATCATCTGCATTTAAGATCTGTGGGCCAATTCCAAATTATCTTAGCATATATGTAATTAGAATTTCAAAAGAGGAGGAAGGAGAGCAGGACAGATGAGATTTGGTGAGATCATTTCCAAGAAATTATTTAAGGGGGCCGAGTGGTTGCAGGCTGACCTGGACCTGCTTCCTCTGGCTTGCTTCACCAGCTTACCACCAGGTCAGGCTACTTGGTTACACACTGCAGAGGCAGAGGGGGACGTAAAAGCTATTGTGCTGAGGTGCAGAAATGAACAACAGAGAGAGGGCCTGTCTCAGGCTCCCTGATAAAAACAAGCCCACTGGAAAAGTGAAGGGAATCTCTGCAATAAAGGCACACAAGACCACTGTGATTGGTAAGTTGGAGAGATCAACAGCTCCCATCAGAACCTGGACTTTCTTCAGGGGAAAAGCAGCTGAAACCTGCAGTAGAACCTTGCAGAGTGCAACTCTGTAGGAGGACAGGGAGCTCAACTTGGGACTTGCAACCAGAAATCTGCCTGACTCTCATGGGTCTGGGACTAGCTTACTGAGATTCATTGACTTATAACTGCACACTGCTGCCCACGTTGTCTATTGTGACAGCAGAGACATACCCTGAAGGAGCCCCTTCATTTTTAAAGGTGATAGATTAATAACTACCACAAATTGTCATTCTCTAAGATGTATTTGATGCTATGGTGTTGCTGATTGTATCACTTGGGCTAAGGTGTTGTGTTTCATCTAAACAGTTGTCCTTCCTGGTGTAATGAAAATGAGATAGCCTCAGAGTCATTAGAGACTCAAAACCTAAAGACCAGCTATATCTGGAAGACATCTCTGAGAAGCAATCATTCCATAAAGGTTTTAAATACATCAACAAAGATACTTACAATAAACAACTTCAAAATATCAACCCAGGAACTAAACCAAGGACAGTACCAAAAACAAAACTGAGAAGGCATTTAAGCAAGTCACAAACCCAGACTTCCACCCCACAAAAGGCAAATTCTGGAGGAAATGAGGTGGAAAAGTCTGCTAATCAACCACCCGGACACCCTGAACTGATAGCACAGGAAGTGACAAAACAGATGAATGA
>NW_004624912.1:939738-989124 GCF_000247695.1 Heterocephalus glaber
AAATTGTTAGAATTTTAAAAAATTTATTATTGTTATAAGCTTTTTTCGGTAGGACTTTGCACTGGCTTGTAGAAATACAATTATTACTTGCCTTTTTTTTTTTTTTTTTTTATTACTTGCCTTTCTAAACTGGGCTGACGGACAGATGGCAGTGTTTCCATTTAGTTACCTGAACTTTACTGAAAGAATATTTTGATAAAAAGATCCTAGAGGCAAATAATGGTCA
The DNA here is from genome assembly GCF_000247695.1 of Heterocephalus glaber. The sequence continues at coordinate 939,965 of NW_004624912.1, forward strand.
GAGTGGCTCAGTGTAGTCCAGGGGAATGTTCCAACAGAGAATATTACCAAAAAAAAAAAAAATTCCTAGTTAGTGAGCAGGAAAGAATTGCTAGATCCTAGATACCAGCCAGAAAGTAAGTGGAACTATAGTGCGTAGTACTATGTCTTCCAAAAGATATGTTGAAGTCCTAACTCCCAATTTGTGAATGTGACTTTATTGGATACAGGATCTTTGCAGATGTGATCAATTTATGAAGGGGTCATTCTGGACAAGGTGAACCCTAATCCACTGATGAGTCCTTGCAAAAAGAGGGACGTTCATTCGTGCACTTGCAGACACTGGGACAACGCCAGTGATGAAGCGGGGAGAGGTTAGAGGATGCACCCTCAGGCCAACAAATGCCAGGGCAACTGTCAGAACTGTGGAGAGAGGCATGGGAAGGTTTCTGCCTCACAGTCTCCATCAGGGCCCCCACCTCTGCGGACACCTTGATTTTGGATACTACCCTCTAGAACTGTTATAGAATAAATTTCTGTTGTTTTGAGCCACGCAAGTTGTTGACTTTGTTTATAGAACCTCTAAAACTTAACACAAAGAGTTCATTTTCTGGAGGTGAGTGGGATTTGGTAGAAATACTGACTACAGCTGACTACTGGCTTCCAAGGCAGTAGCAAAATCCATGGCTCATTTTTTTAGGAAAGAATTTATACCAAATCTTCAACCCTCAACCTCCACGCCTCCACCCCAAGAGTTAGACTCTCAGGGGTTGGCAAATCCAGCCCACTGTCTCTATTTGTACTGTGCCACAAGATAAGTATTTTTTCCCAGTTTTTAATGTTTGCAGGACAAATCAAAAGTTTATTACATTTTGTGACATGTAAAAGTTAAATGAAATTCAAGTTTCTGTGTCATGTTTTATTAAAATCAACCACAGTCACTTATTTATGTATATTTTATGGGTGCATTAGGGTGAATACAAATCAAAAATTAAAAATTTAATTCTGTCAGAGGCAAAAAAGTGAAGAAAACTCCCTGCCCCATTTGAACCTTCAAAAACTTATACTCAGCCAGGTCTGGTGGCATACACCTTTAATCCCAGCACTCTGGGAGGCAGAGGCAGGAGGACTGCAAATATTTGAGCCCAGCCTAGGCAATTCAGTGACTCAAAATTTAAAAATAAGAGAAGTGCTGGTGTGTAGCTCAGCAGGGAGGCCCTGAGTTCAATTCCCAGTACTGTAAATTAATTAATTAAATCAAAATTAGAAAGGGACTTGGGATGTAGCTTAGTGCAAGGCCTTGAGTTCAATTCCCAATACCTCAAAACACAACTCGAATTTTCATTCTTTCCCTGCCTTTTTCAGATGTATAAAACTCTTTTTTTAAAAAGCTTTATTTAAAAGTCTTTTGCCTGTTTTAAACCCCAGAAATGTTTTTGCAAAAACCTGGATGCTATCACTCTGGAATGTAATCATCAAGGAGGACCATACCTTTCTCTCCCAGTTTCCCTGACAGGGCAGCAGGCTGACGACAGCTGGCCCTTGGCTCCAATTTACAATGACTGACCTGTCAGAGAGATATGAAGATTTTTATCATTCCTTTGCACAAAGGCAATCGCTAACATAGATGGCGACCTCAATGACAGGAACATTTAGGATGAATGGAGTGGTGTCAAATGGTGTTAGGTCTTCTTATTGAGGATTGGTTACCATTTATCTTGAGAACTTTGTATAACCAGTTCTTCCTGCCTGATGATGTAAAAAGGTGTGATTTCTTTCCATCTTTGTGATCTCTTTATTGGATTACCTGTGATAACATCACATTCTGGGTTAATAATTATCTGATAATAAAACAATTTTCTTTCTCTTCTACCTTGTGGAGAAGTTTTCAGGAAAGGTAAGTTATTTGGCTTTTACTTATATCTCCCCAATAGCTGCTTTTGGTCTGTAATGGCAGAATGGAGCAGCTGTAATAGAGATCATTACCAGATTAAGGTCCAGACCCCTCACCACATGAAAGACAATTTTCGGGAGACAATTGTTTGTAGGAGCCTCTGGAGTACTGCATAACCGTCGTCCTAGCACTCTGACTGGCTGAGAATTGCAAGTTTGAGCCCAGCCTGGTAACTAAGCAGCTTAATGAGGCTCTATCTCAAAATAAAAATTAAAAAGGGTTGGAGGTATAATTCAGTGCAAAGGTCCTGGGTTTAATCCTCAATACTGGGGGGCGGGGAGGTGGTAGAAAGGAATCCACTTTATTCAAAAGCTTAGAAATTGGAGAAAGTTCTTATCCTCAAGCTCCATCTGAGGGGCTTAGGGGTGCAAAGGGCTTTTATAGGGAGGGAAAAGAGGAGGACAGGAAGGCTACAAGCGGAGTGAGGCTTTTGTCATCCAGAGCATGTCCTCCCTGTTCCTCTTCTCTTCCTTTCTTCCTATATTTCCCACCTTCCCCCTTTGAGTATTTGCGTTACTGTGGGGCCTGGAGACAGGTTCTTGGGTTCTTGTGTGATGAACAAAGACTTGGATGTAGCATGTGATGGTGAGGTTTATTAAAGGTTATTAAAGTGAAAGTACACTTGGAGTGAGGGAAAGGGAAATGGTACAAGCCCCAAGGGCGCGGGTTAGGGGTTTAAATGTCCTACCTGCTTGGAGGCGCCTCTCATCAGTTTCTTCCAGACCGTGATTGGCAGCATGACTGACAGTGTGCTCATGTCCTCTTCCATAACTCAGTCTGTTGTAATTGTACATATAAGATGCAGTCTGTATGCATAAACTTCCAGAGTAAGAAAGTTACTCTAGGGCATGCAGGCAGGTCCAGTGCATCTGCCTCTTGGTTTGGAATTTTCAGAGTGTTCCTGTGTGGGCTTGGGGTCTCTTTTTTCCTTATCTGGACTACCATGTTGTAAGCCTTGGGGCGGGGTTGAGGGTTGGTCCTGAAACATTGTCCAAATTTGGGTGAGTGGAAGAGAGTAGTTCTGTAGCCCTCAGTTGTGCTGTCTGTATCACTAGGGGTCAAACAGGACCTCACACATGCTAGCCAAGCACTCTACCACTAAATTACATCCCCAGCCTTCCTTTCTTCTCTAGAACACCACAGTGCACTAAAACCTTCTGGGGTTAGCTCCTAGAGTCTTTTCCCCTCTCTCATTCTTTTTTGTAGTACTGAGGATTGAACAAAAGGCCTTTGAACTAGATATTTTCCCAGCCCATTTTCACCTTCATTTGAGACAAGTTCTCACTAATTTGCCAAATTCCCCAGGATGGGCTTGAATATGAGGTTCTCCAGCCTCAGCCCCCCAGAGTGCTGGCATTAGAGGCATATACCACCATGCCCAGCTTCCTGAAGTCTTTTTAGACAGATATTCTACTTTTCTGCAAGCTAAATTCATGACAATTTACATGGTTTTTGTTAGTTGATGTATAAAACTAAAAGCTAAGGAGAGCTTTTACAAAGGTCACCAGATGTTCAGGGTTTTGTAAATCTAAAGAAAGATAATTTAATAGTTAACATCTTAACCTCTTATGCACATTTCTTTGGAATTTAGAATGCTGGGCTAAAGGGAAAATAATTAGAGAAATCTGGGTGGTGGCACATGCCTGTAATCCCAGCATTCAGAAGGCTGAGACCAGCCTAGGCTTTGATTTTGTTTCCAAAAAAAAAAAAAAAAAAAAAAAAATTAGGGAAGCGAAAAGAGTGGGGAAGCAAAAGTAAGTACTCTGCCAATGACTCCCAAAGGAGTGGTCACTGTTAGAAGAGCCTATGTCTGGCAAAGGTTAAAAGGTTGTTGACTGTGGGCTAAGTGAGGAGCTATGTAAGCAAGAGACCTGGAGAAACCTGAATCATTCAGTCTAATAAAATGCGAAGAATTTTGAATTTGTATATGTTACCTAAAGAGGAGTGGTAGGGACCTGGCAATACAGGGAAGCAGGTTATAGGAGGAGGTGGCTTTTAAGGCAACAGGTTGCAAACAAAGTGTCTAGGGGTTAACACAAATGAGTACAATGGGCCAAATGGAGCTGTAAGGGAAGGGTCGGGAGCAGCTGGTCCTGACACTACAGTTAATTGCTAACATGAGAGGAGGTGAATCCAGGGTTAGCAAACCATGCAATTGTATTGAAGAGAGGCCAGAAATCTGAGGTTTAATATGAAAACTCACATTTTAAAAATGTTTACACTTAATTAAAAAATAGGTTTCTGGGCAGGCTCCAGTTCAGTGGCCACTAACTTTTAACTTCAGATCTTGTAGGTATGGCAGAATACCCCCTTGTTAACAGTAACTGAGGAAGTAGTTGGGCAGGAAATGACTGGTACATTTTTAGTTACACCTCTGCAGGAACATTAACCTGTGAGTTAGTTCCTACATAGAGATGTAATTAGGCTAAGCCTTCATTAAGTGCATTAGTGATGATGTTTCTAGAATAGAGCAATGGGGAATATGGACTACAGATCAAGATTTTGGTGTGGACTTTCTGTGAAAAAATGTAACTCCTGCAGGCAATTACATTAGGAAGGGCGCTAGCCCTTCCCATAATGCACTGGATGGAGATGTGAGACATTCTATTTATTTGGATATTAAGTGAAGAATGATTCTGAGTTACAATAGAAGAAATAAAGGTAGAAAGGAGATGAGGAAAATCATAATTTAACCTGTGGCACTCCTCCCCCAGCATGAGCAAGCAGGACCACACAGGAGGATAGTGCCATCCCCATACCAGGGGGAGACCATCCACCAACTCTGAGCCTGCTCTACATCTTGCTTTCCTTTGGCACAGGGCAACAGAGGCAAGGCCTAACCAAATGATCTGATCCTGGATGAGGACAACACCAGGAAGAGAAGGGAGCAATCAGACCCCGCTACTGTTGACATTAAGTCCAATAGTCCGCTCAAACTCCAGCCCTGTGGCCTATATCCAGCAGAGACCAGAGGGCTGATTGCATTTCCCATCTACCAGTGAGAGCAAGGACATGCCTTGGCTTGGATGGTAACCACAGTCTGGGGTGAACAGAGAGAGAGGGGGGCTTTTGGTGCAGAGAGGACACCTCAAAAACCCATAGACGCTAAACTAGGAGAGAATCATTCCTGGGTGGATCCTAAGATTACAGATCTTGAAAAGAAACTGCTCATTCAAAAACATAGGAATTTTTTCTTTGACTCAATCATTTATTTTTCTGTTTTGTATTCTTTTATCTTTCCTTCATTGGGTTTTTTAGGAGTTTGGATTTTTTTCTCTCTCTTTTCCCCCTCTTTTAGTTTCTTTTCTCTTTTCCTCTTCCAACTTTCTTATCTTTTATTTTCATATCTTTTATTTTATTTTATTTTCATATCTTTTATTTCCTGAATTTTGTTTTCATTTGTCTTTTTTCTTCTTTTTCTTGTTCATTCTTCCCTGTGACTGTTCTTTAACACTATTAATTTCATTTCATTCCTCAATAAGATCCCCCCATGACACTTTTCTTTCCTCCTTCTCATATCTTATTGATTAATTTTTCAAATTTTGCTTTTTTCATTCTCTGGTTCCCAATCCCCTCTACCTTTATTAGTATAACTACTAAACTCTATATCTCTAGCTAGCTAGTTAACTTCACACTGTTGCTCTTGAATACTGTTCTTTTGTTAATAGAGCTAAAGTTTTTCCATTTAGTAAATATTTACTGTAACTCAATGAATAGTAGGTTAATATTTGGTTTGTTTTAGTGTTCATACTATGATTATAGATCTCTTTTCTATGTTCAAGGGTGGTACATGATGGTCCTTAGAGTTTTTCAATATTCAGTTTGTACTGGATACTATAATTGATGCTGATTTTATTATTATAGCCAAGGTGACATAGCTATGGCTATTAATTGGTTTATTTGAGATGCCTATATCTGGATTGCTTTGGGGTCATTAACAATACTCTAACCACATCCTGGAGAACTAGGTATTGGGCCAAATACACTGAAACCTCCAGTCCCAAGTAAATGGAGGTGGTTGGATCCTAGGACAGAGGCAAAAGCCAAAAGTTAGCCACACACAGAAGATATCACTGAAAAGTAGACCTTAACTAAATAGGTCTTCATACTAGAAACAAACCTTTCTACTACAATCAACCTGTAAGCTTCATAACAAAAACAAACAGAAAACAGAACCATGAAAAGAAAAGTCAACAAAATTCCTCCAAAATCTCTCAACTCTCCCAAAGTTAATGCATGGGGCCTCAAAGGGGAAGAAAGCAAAGGCCACACACCTGAGTTATTTGAAATGATATCAGGGGAGATAACAAAACAAATCAATAAAGCATTTGGCAAGCTCACAGAAGACATGAATTATAAGAACTTTGGGCCAAATAAATCAATCAGCAAGTGTACAGAAGACACTAATAAAAAGTTAGCAGGGCCTGGGGATTTAGCTCAGTGATGCCACCCCCTGCCTCGCAAGCACAAGGTCCTGAGTTCGATCTCCAGTACCAAAAAAAAAAAAAGCTAGCAGTACTAAATAAAATGATGAAAAACATGAATGACTGGCATAGAGTTCATTAAAAGGCTCCAAAAAGAAATTCAGAAGATTAAAAATGCTATGAAAAGTATGGGTATAAGAAATGACCAATGTGAGGACAGAGTACCAGAACTAGAACACAGGGCTGTTGTTGATGACTAATTAATAAGAGATACCTTAAAAATCATCAAGAGAACATGAGAAATGGATCCAACAGTTCCTAGATGACACAAAAAAGACTAACTTAAAATTAATTGGAATTAGTAAAAAATTAGAAGACAGCACAAATGGTATAACAATCTGTTACTGAAATAATAGCAGAAAACTTGCCAAATAAGGAAAAAAATTGACATATAGATAAGTGAGACATATGGAACCCTAAAGAGTCACAGTCAGAAAAGTACCTCTCCAGGACACATCATAGTCAAAATCTTGGAAGTCCAACACAAGAACAGAACCTTAAAAACAGGGAAAACCAATGGATCACTTATAAAGGTAAATCCATTGGAATTACAGCAGGCTTTTGAACACAAACCTTAAAGGCAGGAGAGCTTGGAGTGAAATGTTTCAATACCTAAAAGAAAACAACTTCCAACCTAGGCTGACATATCCTGCAAATTGGTGGAGATTATCTTCCAAAATTGGTGGAGAAATAAGGTATTTTCATGACAAAGAACACTTAAAGAAACTCATGACCACAAACCAGCATTGCAAAAAATTCCCAAGGATACCCTAGAAAGAGATAATAAAGCTAACAATGACAAAAGATCTAGTAGAATGAATACACCACAGAGCGTGACCAGGTAAGTAGAAGAGAAAGATAGGGAATAAGCAATAGGAATATAAGGCAATGACAGGAATAAGTCAATACCTCCTAGCAATAACTCTCAATGTGAATTGTCTCAATTCCCCAGTCAAAACACAGACTGGAAGAATGGACCAAGAAACAAAATCCAGTGGTATGCTGCATACAAGAAACACATTTAACCTGAAAAGAAACTCATAGACTAAAAGGCAAAGGATGGAAAATAATATTTTATGCAACGGGAACCCAAAAATAGGCAAGAGTATCTATCCTATATTCAAAGTGAACTTCAAGCCAAAACTCATCAGAAGAAGCAAAGAAGGTCACTACATGCTGGTTAAGTGAACAATTCTACAGTAAGACATAACAATTATAAATATAAGGGCCAGGGATTTAGCTCAGTGGCTCCACGCCTACCTTGCAAGTGCAAGGTCCTGAGTTTGATCCCTGGTACCAGAAACAAAAAGAGAAAGAAAAAAAACAATTATAAATAGATATGCACTGAACACTGGTACATTCTACTTCACAAAACAAACACTACTAGACACAAAAGATCAAATAAAAATCAGCAACAATTATAGTGGGGGATCTCAAAACCCCACTATCGCAAATAGGTCAACTAGACAAAAAATCCTAACCACACCTTCAAACAAATGGACTGACTTCATAGATATCTACAGAATGTTTCACCCAACAACAGATCACACACCCCTCTCAGCAGCCCATGGACCTTTTTTCAAAACAGACCACATATTATTTAATATTAGCAAGGTAAAGTAAATGTAAAAACATTTAAATTATACCACACATATTACTAGATGATAGTATAATGATGCTAGAAATCAACAAGAAAACACAAAAATTATGCAAATACACAGAAATTATACAAATAAATAGAAATATACTCTTAAATAATCAGTGGGTTACAGAAAAAAAATCAATGAAGAAATAAGACAGTTTCTAGAAATAAGACAGTTTCTAGAATTATAACTGCAGTACAACATACCAGAACATACCAGAACTTATGGGTTACAGTGAAAGCAGTTCTAAGAGAGATGTTTATAGCTGTGAATGCCCATATCACAGAAACAGAGTGAGCCCAAAAAATAACCTAATGCTGCACCCCAAAGTCCTAGAAAAGAAGAACAATCCAAATCCAAAGCTAGTACAAGGAAGGAAATTATAAAGATTAGAGTAGAAATCCATGAAATTGAGACCAAAACACCAATACAAAGAAGTGTTGGTTCTTTGAAAGAATAAACAAAACAGACAAACCCTTATCCAATCTAGCAAAACAAGGAGAGAAAAGACCCAAATCAATGCAATTAGAAATGAAAAAGGTTAAATCACAATGGACATTGCCAAATGAAAAAAGGTAATTAACAACTACTTCACAAACCTGTATGCCAATAAACTGGAGAAGTCTGAAGTGGATAGATTCCTAGATACATATAAATTACCAAAACTGAACCAAGAAAGTTTGAAAACCCTGAATAATCCAATAGCAGGTAATAAAATCGAGGCAATAAAAAAAAAAAACCCTACAAACTAGGAAAAGCCCAGGTCTGGATGGGGTTCACCCCTGAATACTACAAAAACTTCAGGGAAGATCTAACACCAATACTCCTCAAGTTCTTTAATAAACTTAAAGTGAAAGGAGTACTCCCAAAGTTATTCCTAGAAGCTAGCATTATCTTAATTCCAAAACCATGTGAGGACTCAACTAAAAGAGAAAACTAGAGGCCAATCTCTTTAATGAATATAGATGTAAAAATTCTCAACAAGATACCAACAAACAGAATGCAATGAATCATCAAAAAGATACATCATGACCAAGGAGGCTTTATCCCAGGGATAAAAGGGTGGTTCAACACATGCAAATCAATAAATGTAATATATCATATAAATAGAACCAAGGACAAAAATCACATGATCATCTCAATGGAGCCAGAAAAAGCCCTTAACAAAACCCAACATTCTTTCATGATTAAAAAAAAAAAATTGCAGAAAATAGGTATAGAAGGGCCTTATCTCAATCTGATAAAAGTCATTTATGACAAACCTATGGTCAACATGATATTAGATGGGGAAAAACTAAATACTTTCTCTCAAAAATCGGGAAGAACACAAAAAAGTCCATTCTCACTACTCCTGTTCAACATAGTACCTGAAACATTAGCAAGAACAATAAGACAATAAAAAGGTATGTACAGGAAATGAAGTCAAATTATCATCATTTACAGATGACATGATCCCGTATATATAAGACCCAAAAATTCCACCAAAAGACTCAGAATTAATAACCAAATTCAGTAATGTAGCAGGATATAAAATCAACAAACAAAAATTAAGTGTTTCTGTGCACTAATGGTGAGCTTACTGAGCAAGAAATGAGGCCAAAAATGCCATCACAATAGCATCAAGAAAAATTAAATATTAGGAATTAATCTAACCAAGGAAGTGAAAGACCTCTACAGTGAAAACTACAATACTCTGGAAAAGGAAATTGAAAAGAACATCAGAAAATGGAAAGATATCCTCTGTTCTGGGATAGACAGAACCAATATAGTAAAAATGGTCATAAACTGGGAATTTAGCTCAGTGTCGCCTGCGCCTGGCTCTCAAGCACAAGGTCCTGAGTTCGATCCCTGATACAAAAAAAAATGGTCATACAATACTTCCAAAATTGATATGCAGATTTAGTACAATCTCATTCAAAATATCAACAACATTCTTTACAAAATTAAAGAAAACAATCAAAATTTATATGGAACCAAAAGAGACCCAGAATAGCAAAAGAAATCCTAGACAACAAAAGCAAAGCGGAGGGATCACAACCCCTGGCTTGAAGTAATATTCCAAAGCTGCAGTGATAAAAACAGCATGGTACTGGCACAAAACAGACATGAGGATCAGTGGAACAGAACAGAGGATGCAGAAACCACAACAGCCACATTCAGCCATTGGAAAGGGGTCAAAAATATTAGTGTTGGGTAAACTGGCTATCTATATGCAGACGATTAAATGTAGACTCATATTTTTCACCATGTACTAAACTAAAATCAAAATGGATCAAAGAACTAAATGTTTAAACTGGAACATAAAGTAGGTTAAACCGTTGAAGTCATAGGGATAGGCAAAGACTTTCCAAACAAAACCCTAGTTGCGCAGAAAGTATACTGAGAATCAACAAATGTGGTCCTATCAAATTAAAAAGCTCCTGCATGGGCCAGGGATTAAGCTCAGTGGTTTCGCCGCCTGCTGCGAAAGCACAAGGACCCGAGTTTGATCCCCAGTACCAAAAAAAAAAAAAAAACCAATCTACTACTTAATCAACTTACCAAAAAAAAAAAAAAAAAAAATTCCTGCATGGCAAAAGAAACAACCAACAGAGTGAAAAGAAAGCCTATAGAATGTGAGAAAAATTTTCCAGCTATTCTTCAGAAAGGACTAATATCTAGAATATATAAAGAACTGAAAAAAATTATACCCTCTCAAAATAAAAGACCAAATCAAAACCATAATTTCAAGTGAAACAGACACCCAAGCTTAAATATTGCATGATTTCTCTTATATGAGAAACCCAAATTATAAATAAAGAGTAAAATAAAAGACAGATAATAGGAAACAAGGGGATAGATCTTTCTCAAGGGGGAAAGAGATCAAGAGATGGGGGGAGAGGGGTGGAGGGAAAGGGTGAAAAAACTTATTAAGATGTGTTATGTACATGTACCAATTCTACATAAGGAAAGTAAATATTATGTACTTCAAACATGTACTAATTTTTCAAAGAAGAAGAAGGGGGAAAAGGATAATAATATTTTAAATTGTACTTTCAATTGGGCCTTTAATCCCAGCACTTGGGAGGCTGAGGCAGGAGGGTTGTCACAATTTCAAGGCCGGCTTGGGCTACATAGTGGGTTCAAGAACGACATAGATAGACCTTGTCTCAAAACATAGCAACAAATTGTACTTTAAAGACTGCAACTCCAGGACACAAAGTTACCTGATGTTATCCATATCTGTACTCCCTAGGCTTATTTATGCTTTTCTTTCAGTCTATCACACCCCCAAATCCCAGTCCATAAACTAGCTCAGTTGATGAAGTAAAGAGCAGAAACCTGACCTTAAAATAAATAAAAAGAGTGAAAAATGCCAAAGAATATTTTAGGCAAATCATCTTAGATCACTAATCTGAAAACAATACAACAACAATGTAAAAACAATAGACTATGCCCATGCCTCTCTCTTGAAAGGGGCTATCCTTTCACCTATAAAAATGAGTTATTATCTTTTACCCATTGGTGAGCCATTGCTTTTCTCCTATAGTAAATCAAGCCCAAGCTTGGGTCACAAATTCCACAGATTTCCATCACCGAAACACATGAATATTATCACCTCCAGACTGTAGTGCAATGGTGGTGAATCTATGGCACATGTGCTGCAGTGGGCACATGGAGCCCTCCCTGCTGGCACATGAGCCAAATCACCCCAGACCTTTAAAATAGGTAGCTGAAATATTTTCCAAATCTAAAACACCATTTAGAAAATTCTTCAACTTTTGCAGACCATTCTCTGAGCCATCAGGAAGTCTACAAGGAATTTTCTAGCATTGTAACAACTGCAAAGGGGAATTTTGGTAACAGATTTTTACAGTTCCATAAGATGGAGACAAGCCTGTGTTTTCTCACTTCTCCAGGTAAAGCCAAATTTGAATAACTTGATCTTTCCTGTTTACACTGGTCAGATTTTGGAAGTCTGGAAATGGAGCTATTGAAATTCAAGAAAACTCTTATCTGGAAAAATAAATTCTATGACCTGCATGCAACACTTGAGAAGATAGAGTGTGAAGGGATGACAAAGGACAGCACAGCTGGTAGTTTTGAAGGCGAAATCCTTAAAGTGTGGAATTCTCTGTCAAATAATTTTGTCATCAAAAGCAGTTGGGATTGCTTTTCTTACTTTGTTTGGATATTATGCTGGTGAGCAGATGTTTTCAGCTTTGGATTATATCAAATATGATACAAGAAACAGACTAACAGATAACCTGAGAGCTGCATGTGTTGCTCTTAAACTAACAAAGCATGAGCCAAGGTTTGACAAGTTATTAGCATGCACACAGCAGTGAAGATCACATTAATGGTGCAAAAGCAAACCAAATGCACTTTTACCTTTCAATAAAAAGCTGTTTGCATCATTTAAAGTTCTGTTATTGTGTTTTCCTTTTAATACAAAAGATGTGAATGTACATGTTGTTTCTAAACTAAAACCTCAGTGTTCAAGTTTAATTGCACTTTTGGCACTTTTCGATAAATAAGTGGGTTTTGGGTTGCAGTTTGGGCACTTGGTCTCCAAAAGTTTAGCCATCACTGCTATAGTGTGTCTCTCTCAGGGGCCTGCATTCACTTTCTTAGAGTGTGTACTTTAAATTTTGCCTAATAAACCTCTTTATGCCTCTTACTGATACGTCCTGAAAATTCTTTTTCTTTGATGGAAGTCAGTGAACCTGCAACCTGTCTCATGGGTGGGGTGAGTCAAGGTTCCCATGTTCACTTTCGGGGACCACATTGGACCCTGTCTTGTGATAGTTCTAACAGGACAGAAAAGGTGAGAGGCTTAGAATCATGACTGGCACATAGAAAGCCTCAGTGAATATTGGCTGTTGAAATTAGCTGTTGTTTTCTGGAATGTGTATGTAGAAACACAGGTCACTAGGCAAGGATGAAGCACCTGCAAAGAAGAAACAAAGGAAGCTTGACCACTTTTCAGCTCAAAAAGAAAACATCTGGTATATATGTAGTTTTAAAACTTGTCTGCAAATTCTTAAGCACTCCTCCTGTAAGGACATGGACTCTAGTTTTCCACTTCTTCAACATGGGCTGGGCTTTGTGATTTGCTTTTAATGAATAGATTGCTTGAGAAGTAACACTGTAACTTCTGAGGAGTAAGTCAGAAAAAAATGACCCAGCTTTAAAGTCTCAGTCACCACACATCTCCCCTTAGGAGCTGAGCCACCATATTAGAAATCCAGCTACCCTGAAGCCACCATCCCCGAAAACCTATTAATCTGATATATTGATGGAGATGTCACAGAATCCTTACTCATTCTGGTGCCCAGCAGCTTGAGTTTTCCTGTCATAGCAACAGTCACATGTAAGTAGCCTTTGAGATGCCTCTAACCTCAGCCACAATCTGACTATAAACTGTGATGGACCTGAGGGGAAAAACAACTGCCTGGCTAAACCCAGGCAACCCCCAGAATCTTGAAAGATAACAGTAAAAAGTGAATGTTATTTTATACCACTAAATTTGATGTTATGTAGCAAAAGATAACTAGAATAATATATTCAGCTCCCACTGTATCAAGAATTTTTAAAAGCTGGGTCATTGAATGGTATAAAAAGAGTGATTTATTCTTAAATTTCTTTATGTTTATGTTTTTAAATCACTGACAGATTATGGGATTTAAGGAAATGATTGATATGTAGAATGGAGATTTAATTTAATGTAATTCAGGCATATCACTGATTTATGGAGGCAGAAGAGATTGTACTGTCTGACTGATGATAGACATCCACATACCCTGCACTTGAGATTGAAGGGAGGAAGACACTGCCGATCTCCTCAAGGAGATACTAATGATTGGGCTGTGAAAGACACAGACTGAGTAGATGGCATCTGTGTCTAGTCACTGACCTGCCCTCGTTCCATGGTATTAAAGGGGCTTTAATGCAGAACTCAATTTTGTAACAGGTTGGCTCCTCCAGGATTGGACTCTGACATGAAATGTCATGTGAGCATGTTTATTAGTAAGTGACCTTGGGGTCAACACCTATGGAAAGGAGTCAGAGGAAGCAGAATTAGACAAAGTGATCAGGCTGCAATGCAGCCCTGACAGCAGCCTCAGCTGATTCCATGGGGAGGTTGCAGGCTAAAACAGTCCATCAGAGTTGTGCCTTGCTGTGCCAGAAAGGCTGAGCTTCTATGCTCCCACCCGAGTCATAGTTGGGTAGGGGTTGCCCTAGGCAAGGCCTGGCCTTGGCAAGGCAGCTCTGGAGTTGAAGCAATCCCTGGTGCCTCACTCAAATACCTCAAAACAGATTGAAACTGAGTACAAATCATCCATTTATTTCTAAGGATGACTGTGGAGCACAAATCTCAGGATTCCAAAGAGGATGACAAGTGTCAAGTGGAGCTAAGATGTAAGAAAAGGAGACTCAAGAAAATGACACAGTTTCCCACAAGTTCTGGGAAATTTTATAACCTGTGAATTATTCTGAATTTTCTGGCTATGTGGCTGAACTCGGCATGTTAGTCAATCCATGTCAATGAATGTATTTTAGTTTCTTGCTGTGAGCCACATTTCTGTGACTCTGTTGGGCTGAGGTTAGATTTGACCACATCTTTCACAGCTTACTCAGATTTCCAAGGATGTTTTTTAAAAGGAAAATTAGTAAGGCTGTGGAATTTAATAAAAACATATTTGGATGTTGGTTACTAAAACCTACTTTTCTTGTACTTTATGTATGGCCGAAGGAATCTGACCACCACCAACCTAGGCTGACCAGAGAGCACTCTAAACTCCCCCACCCCAGCACAGCTGCATTCAGTGACTCATGTCATTATCAGCACTGCTATTGATAGCAACTACTACTCCCTGAGCTTTCCCAAGCCTCATCCTTGGGCTACCATTACCCCTTGTGCTCTTTCAAGCCTTGTTCTTGGCAGGTAGCCTCTTCCCTCTCCATCTTTTATGGGGATAAAAGACCCCATAGCCTATATGAGAGGATCTGGTCTTGTCTCAAGGACAGAGTGGTCCCTCTCAGGTTTGTTCTGAAATAAACCTGTCCTGTTGAGCTAATACCTTTGTTTCTTTTCCGTCCTTTTCCTCATAATGGCTCATTTAGTTACAGAAAGCTTGTGATTCCTGAAGACCATGTGATATAGGACTTTGAAGAATGTGGTATGAGCCAATCAATTTAATAGGAACATGCTTGTGTGGAAAAGAAAGTCAGCATAGCAGGCTTGAGACCATTATCTTTAGAAAGTCCTGCTTGCAAAGCTGGCCTTGATTGGTGTGTCTGAATTTAAGATTAAAAGGGTTCCCTCAATTCCCTGATAAGAAGGGCCCTCAAAGAGGGCCCAAAACATTGGTACAATGGGAGGTTTGTGCTGAACACCTGCTTTCCTTTAAGGAGTCTGGGATTCTGGAACATGTTGGGCAGAGGGTACTTATATAACTGGCCCTAAATAAAAACTCTGGGCACCTAGTTTCTAGTGAGACCATGGGTTCAATCCCCAGTACCACAAAAATAAATAAAAGTTAAAAATAAATTAAATATAACAGCTAACATGGTATTGAAATTTATGAATTGGGTACTATATGATGTTCTTTATATATATATATATACATATATACATATATATATGTATATATATGTAATTTTATCTTATGTAATCTTGAAAACATCTTTGCTTGGTAAGTACTATGTCTATGTTTTAAGATAAAGAAGTAAGATTTATATATTTGGCTAATTTACTGAAGGTCACATAGCTGGTGAAATTTAGAATTAAGCTTGAACCTAAACTACCTGACACCCAGACCTTAACTTTTTTTTTTTTTTTGGTACCGGGGATTGAACTCAGGTCCTTCCGCTTTCAAGGCAGGCAGCGGAACCACTGAGCTAAATCCCTGGCCCACCTTAACTTTTAATATCTCGAGAAGGATACAGAGATATTCTATCTAGATTCCTGTTTTAGGAATGACCAACTTACCCCCCCAGATGCTGAGTGCATATGCTACTGACAGATCACACCCCATTGGAAATTGATCTTAGCCAGCCAAGAACTGTTCCCCCAGGACAGGATGAGGTTGAGATTCAAAAGCATGGCCCTCTTGGCTGCATATGAGACAACTACAAAGGCTACCCTGGTTCCAGAGCTCCTCCTAAGATCCGTTGATCCCTTAGTGCAATGTATCACACACCAGTTCCTTCCTGCACCAGACCTGCCTTCCAAACTTCCTTATAGCTATTTCTCCCCAGGGCACCCTTTAGTCACCTTTTGTACTCAACTCCAAGCATGTACCCAGGTGACCCACTTAAGGCATATCCTTTTCATATTGTGTTTTGCTTTTCTAAATAATTGAATATTAAATAATTATAATGAAGTTAATGTAATTATACATATTGGGAAATGAAATAAATAATCTAAGATAAAAAAATTCAAAGGCTTCCTGGAACATTTTAAGTTACATTGGCTACTTTCCTCACAAACTACCATGCCCCTTGCTTACTTTCTGTCTTTGTCACTTTCCTTATATGTAGCTGGGACAAAATACCTAACACCCTCATCTTAAGAAGGAGAGGTCTGCCTGGGCTGGGGATTTCTCTCACTGGTTTCACTGCCTGCCTCACAAGCACAAGGACCCAAGTTTGATCCCTGGTACCAAAAAAAGGAGAGGTTTATTTTAGCTTATGATTACATCCTGTGGTTCACTGGCTCCAAGAAGAAATGGGCAGCAGATAGAGAAGAGAGGAGGTGGGAAGAAAATCTGCCCTTGCCGGGGATTTAGTTCAGTGGTTCCGCCGCCTGCCCCGCCAAGCACAAGGACCTGAGTTTGATCCCCAGTACCAAAAAAAAAAAAAAAAGGAAGAAAGAAAGAAAATCTGCCCTTGCGGGCCACGACCCCAGTCACAACCCCTAACCTGGGCCCACCTCCTAGCAGCACACTCAGCTACTGAACTGGCTAGTGGATGAATCCACCCATGAGGAAAGTGCCCTGTGATCCAGCCATCCTCCAAAAGGGCCGCCACTGAGCACATGAGAGTTTGGGGGGCAGTACAGATCCAAATCATTTATGAAGGAATCCAAGCACCACCATCCTGGGCTAAGCAGAGGTCACTTTAACCCTCTTCCATCCCCTTATGCTTTCATGTCTGCTAAAGATCTATAATTATGGGTTAATAAGGCCCAGCAACTACAGCCACACGGCATAACTCCAATCACATTCTTCAGCCCTGCTCCTGAGAGACAACCACCACACCCTGCATTTCTCAAGCCTTATCTCTAGCAGACAGTGAACTCCTTCCACTGAGCTTTTCCCCTCACAGCCCCCCTTATGCTCCTAACCCTATAAAAGACCTCATAGCCCGTGGTAGAGTTGCCGCTCTGGTCCTCCTACCAGCATTCCCTCTCAGGTTTGTTCTAAATAAACCTGTCCTGACTGTTGAGCTCATATCTTTGTTCTTCCTTTTTCCTCACAATTTACATGTCCCCTTTCCTTAAAAAAAGATATAATGCTTGATATACATGTAAATGATTTATATAACATTTAATTTAAAAGCAAAATTATAAATTAAGCATTTGAAAATCCCTTACTCAGACTCAGAAAAAACTCAGACTCAGACCAATAGTATTGAAGATGTTTGTTTCACTCCAAACCCATTATCCTGGCTCTTTTTTATGCAGAATTAAGCATTATCCAGAGGTTTGGACTCCTTTATTTATTTCCTATAGTATTTTTTTCAGTTCTTATGTTTTTATAAGTACATGTTTATAGTACATAATGATTACATTCCTCATGGGGAGTTGCATCATAAGTCTTTTTTTAAATTCCCTTTCCCTCCCCTCAATATGCCTATTTTTTAATCTTCAAAAGTGACAAAGTATTGAGAGTAAAAAATGGCTGAAGAATTGTTCCAGATTGAAGAAGGAGAGTGACCAATTGTCTTGGTTACTTTCTTGTTGCTGAGACAAAATACCAGACCCCCAAAGTTAAGGGGAAATGGTTTATTTTAGCTCACAGTTTGTAGAGGTTTCAGTCCATAGTCACCTGTTCCAAGGCAGGACAGATGGCAGAGAGACAGTCTATGGCAGGGCACACAATAAGGCAGCAAACAGTAAGCCTGGCTTCCTTCTGTCCCTTCATATTCTGAGGCCACAAGCATATTGGTTGGTGCCACCCACACCCAGGGTGAGGCTTCTGTTTTCGGTAAATCCACTCAGCCACACCCAGAACCACACATAATTCAATAAGTGGACTGATCCAGTTATCATGCCTATAATTCATATTCTCATACCCTAGATGCAGCCACCTCCAAAGGCCCACCTATGAGCACAGGAGGCTTTGGGGGGACATCTAGATACAAGCCATAACACTAACCATCTTGAAGTGATCAAGACTGAAAGACTTTCTGGGATGTAAGAATTTCAGTGATAAAACTAGGAAAGTTCCTTAGTCAAATCAGAATGAGTTGAGCACCCTACAAAGAAAATTAAGGAGACAGAAAACTAAAAGTAATGATTCTAAACCTGGTCTTTTGTCTTTAGAAGACATTATTCGGACAACTGCTGAAACTTGAATGAGTTCTA
Organism: Heterocephalus glaber; assembly: GCF_000247695.1. The sequence continues at coordinate 958,597 of NW_004624912.1, forward strand.
TGGGTTAAATGACATAAAGTCTGTTATGGTTTGCATCTAAAATGTCCCCCAAAAGTCTCATGTTTGGAGGTGGGGGTTGGGGGGACGGGGCAGATCACTTGGGGCATGACCTGGAAGGGTGTATTCTTGTCCCCAGCTCCTCCCTTCTCTCTGTTTCTTGACTGTCATGGATTTAGCACCTTTCCTCTGGCAGCCCCTCTGTCCTGCTATTTCTGCCTTGGAGCCAGCAACCACGGACTGCAACTACGAGTCAAAATAAACTTCTCTTCCTTTACACTTGATCTTAGCCAAAAGGCTGAGAAGTGGTAACTTCTCTTCCTTTAAGTCATGGGTGTCAGATATTTTGTTCTGGAGGTTGGAAAGTTACTAATACAATGTCAGTGTTACTTTATTTACTTGCTTGCAGGTATTAGGTAAAGGGATGCCCTTATTTGTAGGAATTATACTCTAAGCCAGAAGCTGGGAAATTGTTTCATTTAAGGGCTAAAAAATACAGAGGATGACAGGGATGTGGGCAAAAAGGAACCCTGCTCTACTGCTGGTGGGAATGTAGACTGGTACAACCACTGTGGAAATCAGTATGGAGATATTTCAAAGATGTAGGATTGGAAGTCTCATTTGACCCAGCTTTTTTTCTGCTGGAGATCTTCCCAAAAGAATTAAAAGAATTATACCACAGTGATATATGTGCACCCATGTTCATAGTGGCACAGTTTGTAATAGCTAAAACTTGGAAACAGCCCAATTGCCCATTAACTGGAGACTGGATAAAGAAGATGTATTTTTTTTTTTAATAAAATGTAGCACTACTCAGCCATAAAGAATGAGAAACTAGAGACATTTATAGCTAAATGGATGCACATTGATGCCATATTCTTTTTTTTTTTTTTTTGGTACTGGGGATTGAACTCAGGTCCTTGTGCTTGCACAGCAGGTGGCAAAACCACTGAGCTAAATCCCTGGCCCTGATGCCATATTCTTAAGTGAAATAAATAGGACACACATGTGTAAATACCAAATAGTTTCTGTGGTGTGAAAAACTAAAAGTGTAAATAAGGATCAAAATGTATAATTGATAATGTGAAATAGGAAGAAAATGTCTAAAGGAGTAGGGGAAGTGGGAGGGGTAGGGGAAAGGAAAGAAGGCAAAAGAAAAAATATGAGAAAAGGAAAAAAATGGAAACAAAGTTATTGTAAATAGGGAAGGGTGAAGAGGGCGGAGGGATGGAAGGGGAATGGGGAAAAAATAAGAACCAAGATACATCATGTAAAGGTACAAGATCCCAATGATGAATGTAATTGTACTGTATACCTAAAATGTAACAATAAACTTAATGAGAAAAAAAAAAGAACATAGCCCAGAGATAAGTGAAAGTCAGCTTCATTCTAGAAAGGTCACTGGGAGGGAGAAACCCACCACCCAGGTCCTAGAATGCAGCAGCCACAACAAAGAGAGCCAAGTTCTAAGCATCTCCAGGGCCGAAAGACAATCAAGACCAAAAGCTTTCCTAGCATGATCTCCACTCCTTAGCAACATGCTTCCAAAGAGAAAAGCTATGATTAACTCCAACCTTGCCAGGCAGAAAATTAAATCAGTAATAAAAGAAACTGAAGTACTTACCTTTTAACTGAGAGAGAGAGAGAGAGAGAGAGAGAGAGAATCAAAGAACATATTGGAGATCCTCTTTTGAGCTTTATAGCTTTGGGCTCATGTATGTGTGTGCTTGAGCCTTTGTGAAAAATACTGATGGAATTCCTTTTTCCTGATAAATTTGTCCCAGTTTACCATAACTTCTTGACTTGACTTTTGTTGTCTTTAGCTTTCTCTTTTTTTTTCTTTTCTTTAAATTTAAATTCTTCTTTTCCTATTTTCATTTTTTATTTTTCTTTTCTTTTTTTCTTTTTTCCTTATTTTTTATTTTCTTTATATATTTTTTCTTTTCTTTTCCTTCCTTCCTTCCTTTCTTTTCTTTCTTTCTTTTTTTTTGTAAAAGAAGTCCAATTGGCATATGTATGGTATTATAATTAAAGAGCTCTCCCTCTGGCCACCTTTTTTGGTACCCTAGGGAGTCAGAGGGGGAAATGGGTTTTCAGGAGGGAACCGAGGGAGGTGGAGGAAGCCTTTTTGGGGGAACTTCTTTTGTTTGAGTAGATCAAATATCAACATGAAGATACAGATCATATAATACTATGCTAGCTTTTATATAAAAAGAAAGGAAAAGTCATACACACACACACTTCTGCACAAAGATACATTGGAAGACTGTTTCAGGAACTAATAACATAGCTATCTAGTTATCTACAAATGTGGTGGAGATGGACTGAGTGGATTAGAGACTTCTCTGAATACACATTATTATATGGTTTTGATTTTGTGAGCCAAAAAAATCAAACATTAAAATTTTCCATTTCTTAAAAGTAAATAAAGTCACCAGAATGGGGAGAAACTCTAATATTAAATCTGAACAGAAACAATGACTCTGTGTATCTTACAAATAACAAAAAACATACGGAAGAATATTTTAAGTGGCTTTTTCCTTTTTAAATTTTTGTTAGTACATGTTTTCAGTACATAATGATTACATTCATCATGCAGACTTGGTACATGTACATAGCACATCTTAGTTCTTTTTACTTCCCCTACCCTTCCTCCCATCTACCTCCTGCCATCTCTAGATCCCCTTCTCACTTGCAAAAGGTCTATCTCCCTGATTCTTATTATCTTTTATTTTGCTCTTTGTTTACATTTTGAGTTTCTGCTATAAGTGAAATTATGCAATATTTAAGTATGTATGTCTGATTTATTTCACTTAATATTATAGTCTGAATGTGCAACTATTTTCCTGCAATGATGCAAGTTTGTCCTTATTTATGATAGAGTAGTACTCTATTGTATCTAAATACCACATTTTCTTTATCCATTTGTCTATTGATAGACATATACACCACTTCTAATACTTAGCTATTACGAGTTGTGTTGCTATAAACATGGGTACACATGTATCATTGTAATATGAAGTCTTTAACTCTTTTTTTTTTTTAATGTCTTTAACTGTTTTGGGAAGATAACTTGAAGGGGAATAGCTGGGTTGAATGGAATTTCTATCTTCAATTATTTTTGAAGAAGTTCCACACTGATTTCCATAGTATTATGAGTTGTGTTGTTATAAACATGGATACACATGTATGATTGTAATATGATGTCTTTAACTCTTTTGGGAAGATACCTTCAAGGAGAATAGCTGGGTCAAATGGACTTTCTATTTTTTTTTTTTTTTTAAGAATTTCCACACTGATTTCCATAGTGGTTGTACTAGTTTACATTCCCACCAACAGTGTAGAAGTATTCCATTTCCCCTGCAGCCTCACCAGCATTTGTTGTTATTTGATTTTTTTTCTTCCAGTACTGGGGATCAGACTCAGGATCTTGAGCTTACTTGTGAGGCAGGCATGGTCCCACTGAGCTAAACCCCCAGCCTTATGTTATTTGATTTCTTGATGATAGCCATTTTTCTAGAGTAAGAGGGAACCTTAGTGTTGTTTTAATTTGGATTTCTTTGATGGCCAGAGATACTAAACTTTTTTTTTTTTGGTACTGGGGATCGAACTTAGGACCTTGAGCTTGCCAGGCAGGCACAGCACCACTGAGCTACATCCCTGGCCCAATTGAACATTTTTTTCATTTATTTCTTGGGCATTTGTACTTCTTTTAACATTCATGTCAGTTGCCTATCTTTTCATTGGGTCTTTTATTTGGGGGGGGGTGCAGTTCTTTATTCTAAATATTAGTCTTCCGTCTGAAGAATTGTTGGCAAATTTGTTTCCCATTCTATAGGTTGTTTCTTCACTCTGTTGGTTCTTTCCTTTGCTGTTCAGATTCTAGTAGCTTTTGAGTCCAGCATTCTGGCTGTACACCCTCAACAGATTGTATTCAGTGGATAAAAAGAACTACAAAGTAGTCTTGTACTTTATTCAGCATATTTGTTGCTGCTAGTGGTATTGGCATTTGTTGTAGCCCATTCAGATTTAGACTTTGTAAAGTATCACGTATTAGATGTCTCATAAACAACAGAACTTTATTGCTCACAGTTTTGGAGGCTGAGGAACTTAAGATCAAAGATCAAAGTGCCAGCAGATTTCATATCTGATGAGGCCCTCTCCCTGATGCAGAGATGGCCCTCTTGTCCTTGTTTCCTCAATAGTAAATGGCAAAATAGAGCTCTCTTTTATAAGGCATTAATCCCACTCATAGGGGCTCCACTCTCATGACCTAATCACCATTAAAGGCTCCACCTTCAAATATCATTACATTTGGAATTAGCTTTCAATATAGGAATGTAGAGGGACACATTTAGTTTCTAGTAGTGTTCAAATTCCAAATTCCAATTTTGTATGCAATAGGGGATTATGAAAATTAGTCAATATATTGATGCTCTTAGGAAACAAAGTTCAAACTGTGAGATAAAGGTAACACAAATATGGAAAGTCAGAAAGATAGAATCCTGTGGTCATTGAATTTAGAAGTCTGTCCACAAGGCTGCATTGAAGTGTCAGTCTTATTTATTCTTCATAATCTTCATTTCCTGTTCTTCTATTTCTGAAGTTTCTATTTCAGCCTTCAAAGGAAATACCTTTTCTTGTAGTATAATAGTAATATAAACAAATTATTTCCTTGAGTTGCATGATGTGAGGTCACTGCTATGAGGGAAAATGAGGTTAGAGGTTTTAGTAGAACGTCTGGAAATATCTTTCTGGCTTTATTATTCAAGGATTTAACAGGGTTAGGTTTGGGTAACTTCCTGGAAATTGACCCTAGAACTCAAAAAAATTCTTTTGATTTTCAGATTGAATTCTATCAGGTTTTGTTGCCATTTTTCTTTACGTTTAGTTCCCATATTGATTACTTAGCTATATTTCCTACGCTCCATAATTCAATAAAACTTTCTTGCCTCAGCTTTGATGGATCTAGGACTTGGAGGTTTGTATAAAGAATATCTGTGATTCCTACCTTGGTGTAACCACTGGTGAGAAGGAGGGTAAAGTGGGGTAGGAGCTAACATCATTTCTATGTTGTCATTGTTGTTCGCTCATTTCTAATCATGGTATCAGTATTAATTATATTCAATTTTTACTACATTTGCCCTTGTTTTATAATTTTCATCACTGCTTTTATTATTTCTTCCAGAGTAGATTTCTCAAGAGTAATGAATAGATTAACGAATGCTTGTCTGAGGGACTAATTGGCAATAGGGATTGAGGGGAGAAATCAACTTTACAATCTACAGGACCAGGAGAATATTAATACAACTATCCTGAGGGGATGATACTGTTCTATCTAATAATACTACTTTTCTGGGAAAGAGTATAATTTTTGCTAGAGTTGGTGTGCACTAGAGCTGATTGTTAAATTTTCAAAAATTGTATAAGCCGATTGTTAACCTCAGGATTATATTGTATAAACTTACATCCAAATAAATTTATTTATTTATTTAATGATACTGGAGATTGAACTCAGGGCCTTTGCACTGAGTTATACCCTCAGTGCTTTTATTTTTTAGTATATTTTTTTTGAGACAAGTTCTTGCTAAGTTGCTGATTTGCCCAGGATGGGCTCAAACTTTTGATCCTCTTGTGTACCCCTCCTACAGTGCTGGGATAGCAGATGTGTAACACCATGCTAGGCTTAGGTTATATTTTTTAAAAGTAATAAATCTGAGAATTCATCACTTCCTAATTGATTATGCTTTGCTCCTATCTCTGCTCTTGTCATATATCTGTTGTATGTGTATGGTATAATGAATGGCTTGCGTGTTTTTCTCTTCCCAATTCTGCATTCAGTGATGTCACACCAGGAATTTAATCAGCCATAGTAGGAGCATTTACATCATGGAATTGTCAAACACTACAAATTAGGCCTTAGTTTTTTGTTTATTATCTGAGCTTGGGAAGGTGATGGAATATGCTGATGAGTGCTTAAAAGCTTGTCACGTCTGTATCATTACACTGAAAAACAATGCAATTGAAAAAATATGTTCCTGGTATTTGAAATCTAATATCCAGTTCAGTGAGGGAGTCAGGTCAATAAGAGTTCTGACATATGCTTTCATTGTTTCATCTGTGCCTTACCTATTTAGGTAAATGAAATGTCAAGCAGCATTTTTGTCAGAACTATATTTATCCACCAGTCGCAACCATCGATAGGCTACAGACAAATTTAACACAAATCTTTGAAACATACTTTGAGAATCAAATGGGTATCTGAAAATTACAGTAAAGCATTATATATTTTATTATTACTTATAAATTATTTGCTAGGCAATCATTATATATGTAAAATTTATAACATACATACCTACACACTTTTTTTTTCCAGCACTGAAGATTGAACCCAGGGCTTTTCCACTGAGCTACATTCTCAGCCCTTTAAAAAAAATTTTTTTAAATTTTGAGACAAGGTCTCAATAAGTCACGAAGTTGCCCACAGGCTGGGCTTGAATCCTTCTGTCTCAGCCTACTAGAGTGCTGGAATTACAGTTCTATATCACCATACCTAGTATATGCAAACATTTACCCCAGAAAGCTGATTGTTTAATAATTATTAGCATCACTGGTGGAAATCAGGCATAATATGCTGTTATTAAAATACTGTTATTCTTTTAAATATGATCTAGATTGTGCTGAGAATTAATGCTTGTCTTGAGATGTATACATGTGTGTCTGAGTCAGTGGTTAACTGCAGCCAGGGAAGATGTTAATACCCTTCACCACCAGCTAACCATGGTATCAGTGAACCTGCATTACTCCTGGAGAAAGGGAGAGCCTGGTGCCAGTTTGTAGGCAAGTTGAAAGGAGCCTGGTGCTAGGCTATAAAAGGTTGTAGAGAAGCTGAAAGGAGTAATTTAGATAAAATAGGCAAAGGGAAGCTCAATCTCAAATGCAGACCTGGGCTGTTATACTCTCACTCGCTGTGGCTGAGGTAGGAGAACCAAGGCATAGCGACATGAACACAGCCGATTCTGCATTGCAAGGTCACCCCCTCCACCCCCATCCCTGCTCCCAGGCCCTCAGGTGATACTTGCTTCCTAGGGAGGAAGAAGGTTTCAGGAAGCAGAAACCCATGGGAGATGAAGAATTGAGTGGGAATAAGCACACTGTGGGAGGAAGAAGGGTTTGAGTAGGATGAAAATAACTTGGAAGACAAAGTTCTGCAGGAGCCAATGATGCGCAACAGTTTGCTCCTTCTAGAATCTTCTTTCCATTGTCACCAGGAAGCTGGGTCCTGATGCAGAGAGGAACAGGCCCCTCACTTACTAGTCCTCAGTTCTTCCTGCCCTTGATGAAAGATCTCAGTCAAGGCATATAGGCAGCTGTGCAGAAGAAGTATAGGCAGAATTTATTGTAAAGCAGATATAGAGTTAAACCTAAGAGAGAGACAGAGAGAGAGAGAGAGAGAGAGAGAGAGAGAGAGAGAGAGGCACACTTCCTCAACAGGATCTGCACCAAGTGAGAGTCTGGATAACTTTTTATGTACATAAAAAATTACTTCTGGGGTTCAAGGAACTATGACAGTTATGATGCTTATGGACATTTCTCTTAGGGGTTACTTTGGAATGTCCGTGTCTCAAAAGTGTCTTTATTATTCCTTTAAGGGCCGGGGATTTAGCTCAGTGGTTCTGCTGCCTGCCTCGCAGGTGCAAGGTCCTGAGTTCGATCCCTGGTACCAAAAAAACTCCCCCAAAACAAGACATATTATTCCTTTTACACCATCAGTATTCCCTCAGAATCTAAATCAGTTCTCAGCCCCAGGTGGGAGGATCTTCAAAGAACGCTCCCCTTTCTCATATCACTGGGTATGGGCCATGACACGGAATGTGATGTGCCTTGTCATGGAGAGAGACGACCAGGCAGCCAGGTGTGTCTGAAGGGCTGTGCAGTGTATAACCTGAGCAAGTCCCTGTGCTCCGTGGGATCGCTTTGCATCTGAGACCTGATGAATGGCTGTAAGTGTATTATACGTTGAAGTCTTTGCTTCTTTACCTGTAGCCCGGAAAACATGCTATTTTGACCCCTCCCTCGTCCATCAGGCCTGATAAGGTCCAACAAGCAACCTAACATCGTGGCTTTCAAGACTCCATCCTGCTCCTCTCATGGCTCCTTACCAGTCCATCCAGGAATGATAAGCAAAGCTCGAGTGGCGAGGCACCTTGCTGATAAATAAATCTTTAAAAGCAATCCAAAATGGCCAGCTAAAATGTCATTTCTTATAACATATGGATGTGAGGATAAAGAAACCACTTGCCCAGTATTGAACCCCCAAACTTGGAGGTGGGGATTGCTGATTTTTGTTGTGGTTTGAAGTGAGACAGAGGGGTCACCCTGGGAGAGTCCCCACTGTTTGGCCGGGCTTTGACCTACCCTGTTGTGTCCTCTCCACTCGCTCCTTCTGCGGTCCAGGGTGGTTTGGGGATCAGATGCTGAGCGCCCCCTGGAGGTAGAAAGCTGAAATCAGTGGGATGCTGTTCAGCGGTTATTGTATGCGGTGTGATCATCAGGCAGATATTTAAATTAAAAATAATTACAGTAAAAGACACAGTTTCATTAAGTCCCCTCAAAATACTCCCCCCACTTCGACCACACATCCCATTGTTCATCCTGCTTACTGAGGCAGTTCCCGAAGTCCTCTTTTGTGAGTGGCTTTACCAGGTGTGATAAAAAAAAATACAGTGAATGCTGCTGGAGGTGTCACCCCATGGAAATGCAAGCTCGCTGTGTCCTCATCTATATTATTCACCGGATGTGGCACCGTGTGACTTCTGGCTCTTCCTCAAAGTCAAAATGATCACGAAAGGTAAATGTTTCAAATCAATTCAGGACATCAAGGTAGCCACTACCTGATGACACTCATGAAAATTGGACTTGCAGAACTGCTTCAGAAAATGACAAGATTGATGGGATAAGTGTGTTTGAAGCACAGGGGTGTTTTACAAGGGAAATTAATGGCAATATATCTTTTACTGCAGTACATTTTTAAAAAAATTTAAATATTCACTGTTTTTCAATCACACCTCGTAGATCAGAAGTAAAAGCCCAGGAAGCTGTCTTTGGCCCAACTCTGGTTCTCTTCATCCTGCTATTTAGCTTCACCGTGACCAAGAGGCAACGTACAATGTGCTTCTTTGCAGAGGGGAGCAGCTCTGGTTTGGAGGGTCCTCAGAGACCTCACCCCTCATCCACAGACTTGGAATCTCTTGGGTGAGAACTCCCAGGCCTCCCCATCAACATGCACTGAGAAGGACCTGCTGCCTGCACTCCCCTGCCTTGCTGCTGGTGCCCAGGGGAAGGTGTTTGGCTCCTAATGGCACCTTCTCCCCTATCAGTGTCTTTAACCTTCCCTTCTTCTGCCAACTTATAGACATGCCTAAGAGTTTTCTATCTTACAAATATTTAAAATGGAGAAAGTAAAAAATAACACCTCCCTGGGATCCTATAGCTACCTAGCTACTGCCCTGCTCCTTCCTCCTCACAGTCATACTTCTGGAGAGAGCTGGCTGCCCTTTCAGGCCTCAGGCTGCTGCCAGCTCCCTCCAGGGCTCCCTCACCAGGAAAGCAGGCTGGCAGCCCACAGTGGGGTGACAGACACTGCTGTCTGACTCCTCCCTCTGCCTGGAAACACTCTTTTCACGGTGGAGGACACACATTCTCAGCTTCTCTTCCACCTCTCTGGCCACCCCACATGCTGCCCATCGAAGATGAAACCACTTTTCAGCTACCTGCTCAGGCCATCCATTGAAGACCAAAGGGTTATCTTCGAGCTTTTTCTTCTCTCCAGGCTCCACAAGCCCTGCCTTCACTATCCGAGAGCAATCCAGTAGCTGCCAGGATGGCTTCCCCTCCTCTGCTCCAGCCACCAGCAGCCAAAGGGACCGCGGACCCCCTTCTCAACCCTGTAAAGCCACCCTGGATCCTTCTAGGGCCAGGTGCCTGTCCTGCTCACTTGTTCTGCGACACCTGAATATTCGTTCTCAGAGTCATAACCCCTGTGTCCCCACGGCTGCTGAGCTCAGCGAGGGCAGGGACTGTGTCTTTCCACATGGCACCTCGTAAACACTGCACAACATCTGGGAGGGTGTCGTTTCTCCCACGCTTCTAGACATATAATACTGACAGATCAGGAAGCAAATTTAAAAGAAGGAAAGCGAGGTAAAATTCTAAGTACAATGACTGTTGAAAGTAGTTTCAAAATGAATGTCCCAAGAGGATCCCAGTTTGCTAGCCATTTCATTTCCTTGTAAAATGTCAGCGCGTGGCATTCAGACATGAACCAATCTGTGTGCGTCCGCCGCCGTCCAGTGACCCGGGGCTGCAGGTGCGGTGAGCGGCCGGCGCGGGCTGGGGACCTCGCAGGGCGCAGGTGGAGGGGACCCGAGGCCCGAGTGGCTAGCGCCGAGGTCCATTGTCTTTGCCGTGGCCGAAGAAGAGGGTGTGGACTTGGGGAGGGGGCGTCTCCAATCCTGGGGTGGCTCAGCTGAAGTCAGAAACTCGGGCCGGGCGGGGTTTTCTAGGAAACGAAAGCGAAAGAGCGAAGTTAACTTGCTGGAGTAGCGCCGGCTGCGCAGTCAGGGGACAGCGGCGCACAGGGATGGCTGCGCCCCGCTCCTTCCCGCTGCTGGTCGAGGGGTCCTGGGGCCCTGACCCTCCCAAGAACCTCAGCACCAAGCTGCAGTTGTACTTCCAGAGCCCCAAGCGGTCCGGCGGCGGGGGGGAGTGTGAGGTCCGCAGGGATCCGGAGAACCCGGCGCGCTTCCTGGTGCTCTTCTCCGAGGACGGTGAGGGGCGCGGGGAGGGCAGGAGGGGGCGACCCACTCTTTCTCCGGAGGAGATCGGGGTCCGCCCGGCGCCAGCGGAGGCGGTCCCGGGGTGGGGGGCAGGAAGGACTAGGGGCCAGGAAGAACTAGGGCGCACAGGGCCGGCGGTGCCTCCGCGCTGAGCCTCAGGCGCGTTCCGGCCGGGCCGCAGGTCCGAGCAGAAATGGGCGAGCGAGTCTTCCTGTCCTTCTCATCCTTTTTTGTTTTTCCCTGCTGCTGCTGCTGCTGCTGCTGCTGCTGCTGCTGTTGCTGTTGCTGTTGTTGTTGGGACACTAAGAAAAATGAGGACTCCCAATAGTCCTCACGGGTCTCGGAGACTCCCTGTGCTTCTAGACGCAGCCCTGGGTCGCTTAGAGGGGGGCAGTGGTGCTGCCAAAGTCACCTGGCGGGGTGTAAATACGCAGCCTTCGCAGTGGTCTGAGCTTGGAGGGGAAGCTGGACCCCACAGATCAACAACGTAGGGCCCGGGTCGAGCCCGCTGCTGCCTCTTCCCCTCTCAGGGTGGCTCGTAACCGGCAGAGCATCTGAGGTGATGCTGGGCTGGAGAATTTCCTCCTCTCGGGCCTGAGCGGCTGAGCTCTCCCCGCCTTCCCAACTTTGCTCCTACTCGGGAGGGGAGGCAGGGCGCACAGATTGCGCCCTCACTGCACCCACAGGGTCTGAGCCCTCAGGATGCAGACAAACCAATCCGCCTTGCTGGCCGTCACTGGGCGGGGAGACGCAGGGAGGCTTAGGAGGCCTTGCGGTTGGGTTGGGAAGACTGGAATGGTCCAGCAGTTGTCCAACCAGGGGATGTGGCACAGAAAGAGAAGGTCACACAGGTATGTGTGACGGGGGGAAGAGGGAAGAGGATAAGAGACCCCGTATTTCTGGAAAACTAGGGAAAGTGTCGACCGAGGATGCCCTTCACGGAGTGTCCAGTAGGCTGGCTGGGTAGCCAAGTCACTGCCCAGGCTGTCTCTTGCCCAATTCGATTCCGACTGTCGACACCAGGATCCTAGCGGCCCTAAGGGATTCCTTTCTTAGGATCCCACCAGCCTCAGGAATGGCGCTCAGACTGTGGGCACAGACCACCTGCGTGAATCCCCTGGAGAGCAGCTTAGCCAGGGACCTCGGTGGCTCCTAGAGAGATTCCCACAGTAAGTGTGGGTGGGAACCAGCCCCTCAAGTGACCTAAGCGCCTGAACTTGGAGAATCTCTGTGGTCTGTTAAAAACACCAAATGGATAAAAATGGAAATAATTATACAAAATAGCAGCCTAAGAGTACAGACAATACAAAATATAATTTTGTGATGATAAAAGAACTCAACTGTAGCCCTCAAAGGGTTGCAGACTTCCAATTAGGCTTGCGTTCTTCACAGCTGCCAGCCTACCACCCCTCTTCCTCCACCTCGGCCTGTTCCAGTGGTCCCCTTTCTCTTACTCCTCAGCACAAGTAACTCAAAACCTGATACTGTTCTTAGGGGGTGGAAAACCCCGTTTCAGTTTCAGTTTCCTTCTTGGGAACCATTTTCTCACTTAGAGAGTCCTCAAGAATTTGCTGACAGTGAATAGCCTCTCGTGGCAGTCCTACCCAGCATGGCTTTCCCGGAAAGAGAGTGCCCTCCACCCTCCATGCCAGGAAGTGGCCTGTCAACAGGTGTAGGCTCACGATGTAACATGACTTCATTCAGAAATGAGCCTACCAGCACTCCTCTGTGGAAACTGGCATTAGCAAGTAGGAATGAATAGGAAGTGATATTTGGCTTTTATAGAGTGAACTGGATTTCTGAAAAGTGGATTATTCCCCTAACTCCTCCTCCTCCTCCCGTCCTCCTCTTCCTCCTCATCTTTTTTTTTGGTACCAGGGATCAAACTCGGTCCTTGAGCTTGTGCAGCAGGCGACGAAACCACTGAGCTAAATCCCCGGCCCCCCTCCTCTTCTCTTTTTCTGTGCTGGGAATGGAATCCAGGGCCTCACACGTGTTGGTCAAGTGGTCTTGCACTGAGGTATACCATCAGCCCCTGGCCTAACATTTTAAACCCTATTTCAGATGTATACATTTTGTCATGCTTTCTGGTCATAATTTGGCTCATGCTTATTGTCAGACACTGTGGGGTAAGGAAACTCATCTATTTAAATTAAATTAAACATAGATGATCTGAGGTTGATGCAGGAGGGAAACTGTGTGGGCAAGGGAAGTTGGACATCAACATTTCTGCTCTTTGCCCTCCCAGCTTCACCTCCTCCTTGTTAGGTGGGGATCATACATTGATATTATTACCTTTGCTCTCCTGAAATGCTTGTGTCTGTACATAGTGCATACAATTAGAGAAAAGCCTGGCACGTTTAGAAGCCTAAACAGGACTGTCAAAGTGTCTTAGTCACTTTTCTGTCAGTGGACAAAATACCCAAACTCCAATTTAAAGGAGGAGAGGCTTATTTTGGCTTATGGTTTCAGTCTGTGATCAACTTGCTCCAAGGCAGAAACAGATGGCAGAGGGGCATGGTGGAGGGGAGGGTGCTCAGTCCTGGGCAGCCAGGGAGCAGAAGGAGAAGAGAGGAGCTGGAGGAGATCTACCCTCCAGGTCATGGCCCCAGTGACCCACCTCTTCCCACCAGGGCCCACCTCCTGACAGCACATTTAGCTGTAGGTTCATCAATGAATTAATAAATTAATTATAGTATGTGTCCCCATGATCCCACACGTGAAAATGTAGGGGGATATTTTAGATCTAAACCATAACACAAAGTCTGGGAAATAAAATGAATGCAACCCAAAGGAGCATGCGGTCAGATCATGTGGCTTATAAAACAGCTTGTTTGTGGGCTTCAGGGCTCCCAGCCAGTCCTCAGGCTGCAGTCCAGCTCAGCATAGGCCCTCAGGAGTTCATGTAGAAATATCTGCCCTGCCCTTAAAGAATGAAGTTATTGTCTGGCATTCCTTCCCAGGCTGTTTCCGAGGCCTGTTTCTGAGTGGGTATCCAGGTGAGGTTCCCAGCTGGACCAGAATGGGAAAGTGATCATCCCTCTCTTTATGACAGACTCTGACATTGTCAGGCCGGCCCACCAGTGCACAACAATGACACCCAATACTCTTGTCAGAGCTGCAGCCGTGTATTCTGGGGTACTGGCAAACATCACTTTCTCCTCAACCTCTGTAGCATCTGACTATGCTGACCATGCCTCCTCCCTTAACTCACTCCTTTCCTTTTCTCCAGGGTCTGAGATACACTGATTTTTCTTTTTTCTCCCTGGCTTCTCCTTCTGATAATTTCAACTCACATTTGCATTACTCTTGATGGTATTGCAGAAAGCATTCCTAGACTTTCCCCACTTTGAGTGGAGAAACAGATTCCAGAAAAGTTAAACCATTTCCTTACAGTCGCTCAGCTACTTTGTGGCAGAGTTGAAGGCCAAATTCAAGTCTTTGGACTCTTCTGTCCACTGTTCGGTTTGTTCACTGTTGCCCGGCTTCCTCATGTGCTAGTTATGTATTTTTTTGCCAGTCTCACGCTTCCTTTCTTTTATACTCCCGTAATTATCAGAGTTGAGGCCCTTACCATTATAGACTAACAAATGGGCTTTCTTTTTTTTTTTTTTTTGGTACTGTGGATTGAACTCGGAACCTTGTACTTGTGCGGCAAGTGCTGGAACTACTGAGCTAAATCCCCAGCCCCACAAATGGGTTTTCAACCTAGGCTCCTGGCCATTTTGCTCATGGCCACCTGAATCCTTTCTGAAAATGTGGCTTTCATCATGTCATGTCCCAGCACCCAGCCTGCCCTGGCTCTGCATGAGGGTTGCTTTAATTACTTCATGTCAGTGTAGAATGAATATTATTACCTTTTTGAGTGGCTGCCTGATAGGTACTATACCAAGTTCTTTATAATTTTTCTTCAGTTTAATCTGAATGGGTACAAAACAATCTCCATTAACCTCATTAATAGATAAGAAGCCTGAGGTTTTTGTACAAAGGCTTATTAAGGAAAATGCTAAATGTGTTTGTTAGTCAACTTACCATTACTGTGACAAAATACCTGAGATAAGCAACTTTAAAATAGGAAAAGTTTAGTTTGGCTCAATAATTTTGGCCAGTTTGGCCCTGGATCAGTCGCCCTGTTGGCTTCTCGGTTGATGGCCAGGCCATACATCATGGTATGAGTAGTTGAAGGAGGAAGCCCTCATCTCATGTTGGGAAGGAGAAAAGGGAGGAGGAAGAAGGGGATGGGTCGGTCCCCTTTCCCTTTCAAGGGCTGGCACCTGTGACCTAACTTCCTCCCACCAGGCTCCACCTCTTAAAGGTTCCACCACTTCCCATTGGCTCATAGGTTGGAAACTAATATTTCAGTACTGGGCCCTTGGGGGATACTCCATGTCCAAACTCTAGCATTATTTACTTAAAAATACTGTGGACCCTTGACTTATGAACTCAATTCATTCTCAAGGGAGGGGTGGTTGTAACTCAAGTTG
This sequence comes from Heterocephalus glaber, assembly GCF_000247695.1. The sequence goes on from NW_004624912.1 coordinate 973,916, forward strand.
GTCAGTTGAAGGCTCAGGCTCCTCTACACAACCATCAAAGTCTCTCTCCTGTACATAGGCAAATCTCAGTGTCCTTAGAGAGACATTAGCCCAGGATTTCTCAGTTAACCCCATCAGGAAAGGATGTTGTAATGTTCCTTCCAGAATCTCTAAGGGTTAAATCTCTATCTGAGATCATCTGGAAGTACAAGCAGCTGGCACAGGGTTTGGGCTGGAGACCCACGCTGAGTGTTTCTGTCCCTGGTGCTGTTGGAGCGTCTGTGATGGGACATGGCTAAATTTCAGTCATGGACCTGAAGCCATGGTCTCTTTCACTCCAGAAACGAGTGTTCCTGTGAGGCGGGCCCCAGCAAGGCCTTGTAAATGGTTGGGATTTGGTTTAATAAAAGGTGAAATAAAAAAAAATAGCAGTTGGGTTGTAACTGAAGACTTTGGTTTTAAGTTAAAACTAAAATTCCATTAACCCAAGTTATTCATATGTCAGGCCAGTTGTAACTTGAGGGTCCACTGTATGTTTGAAGATGAACTTCAAATACACATCTACTTGCTGAGTTTCCCCTCTTTTTACTATATATAGTGTCTCTTCAGAAACTAGCTGAGCCAGGACTGAAGGTGAGGAAGCCCATAGAAATCATAGAACACTCATTTGGCTTTTTTTTTTTTTGACATTTCAGTTCGGCAGAAAGTTCTGCAAAAAATGAATCACGAGTTAGTCTTGCCAGGAAAAGGGACATTCCAGTTAACTGTCCAGCTGCCCACTGCTCCAGATGAACCCCCAGTCTCTAAGGAGAAAATTTCAGCAAATGTAAGTAGACCTGAGGGGCCACAAGAGTCCAGAGAGGGATGGGAATCTCAGTGAAGGGGACAGAGAGGAATGAGAAGTATAAATCAATATGGTGTGAGAAAGCGGGCCCCACATGTGTAGGGTGCAAGGGCAGTGACGAGGCAGCATGGAGTAATGAAGGAGGCAGCACTTTGGTTTGATTTTTTTTTTAAACTTTAAACTGGAATTTCTGTTATTTGTGCCTCATTTTTACCAATGATTGTTGTGACTGACAAGTGGCTATGCTATGACATGTGGCCCTAGATGGGTGCAAGGGCCCCATTACTGGGGTTTTTCATTATGGTTTCTATTTACTCTGTATCTCCAGGGTGATCCCAGGGTCATTTTCTTTTTTTTGTACCGGGGATCGAACTTGGGTCCTTGTACTTGTGAGGCAGGCGGCGGAACCACTGAGCTAAATCCCTAGCCCTCCAGGGTCATTTTCTTAATGTAAAGAAATTATTAGCAATATATTAATGTTACTTTATTATCTGGGTTTCAGGAATCCAAGATGGAAGAAAATGTCAAAGAACCAGGTAAAATGTCAATTGAAATGACTCTGACCTTCATCAAACAGCTTTGTTTTTATTAAATAAGACACTTGATACCATTAAACTTGATTAATTAAAAAAAGACACTTGGGGAACCTATCCTCTCTTTTCGTTTGTTTATTTTTGGTACCGGGGATCGAACTCAGGCAGGTGACAGAACCACTGAGCTAAATCCCCGGCCCCCTATCCTCTCTTTTTGACATACACAGCACAGAGTTTGGTCAGCTGGGAGCGGCCTTGCGAAGCATGATCTTCATACTTGGAGCCAGCTGTGCAGAAGCCAGACACTGGGGGAGCTTCTTCAGCTCTCAGGGGTTAGGTCAGAAGAATGGGAACACCTCTCTCTGGAAACTGGGAAGTGTCTTGCAGTTGAGGGGAGGGAAAAAAGTTCCTAAAAGTGGCAGTGAACTGAATTCTAGAGTCTATGTGTGCCCAGGTGGCCAAGAGAAGCAAGGCCATGCATGATGTGTTTGTGGATGCGGGGCACGGTCAAGTCAGTTAGCATTGCTTTGTGAGCACCGGTTGCACAAGGTGTGTCCTCCAGAGCCACCTCAGGGAGGTGTGACTCTGCTGTGGGCAACAGCTTCCCAGAGGTGGCGCAGGACATGGGAACATACCCCCACCTCCAAGGCAGCAGCTCTTCTGATCTCACCTGCTGTAGGAAAAAGCCAGCAGCCACGTAGCTGTCATGTACTCTGGTGCTTAATGAGCTATTGAGCATTGGTCTGTAGTGTCACCTGACAGTTACTAAAGAAGCAACTAATTTTCATGATTAACCTTGTTGTTGTAAAGGGCAAGGAGTGAGGAACTATACTGAGTGAGCCTAGCGAGACAGATAGTGATACATGTACCCACACCTTAGGGAAAAAGAGATTCTAAAAAACATTGGCCTCTAAGATTCAACTGGTTGTGAACATGTGTAGTTTTCTTCTACATTCTCTTTTTAAAAATGGTGCTAGGATGAGAGCTTCCATTACCTGGAAAAATAACTAGTTAGTGGTTAGGAACATGCAGATTGTTTTCACTTAATATGGATTTACAATTACACTGTAGAATCCAATAAGCATCTTTTTTTTAAGAAGCTTAAGATTCTTATGAGATAGGAATCTTTTTTTGTCTTTAGATTAATTCCTGCTTTCCATCTTTCAGATTTGGAATTGGCTCATCAGCTCCAAATGTTTATTATTGTGATCCCTTAAATCCTTATTATTTTCTTGGAAGATGCCTTAAGTTCTATACTCTCAAGCTCAGGAAGTAGCTATTTCTCTATTTACACTTGTACTACTGTATATTCCTGGATGTAAAATTTATTTTTAAATTAATTTTATTGGTACACTTTTGATATACATAATGATCACAGTCTTCATAGGGAATTTGTACCTGTACATGATATATCTTTATTCTTTTTTTCCCCATTCCCCTCCTTCCCTTCAACCCTTCTTCCTCTCCTAATTTACAAAAGCTTTGTTTCCATTTTTTCCCATCTATTCTCTTTTTTCCTTTTCCTTTCCTTTCCTCCCCACTCCCTTGTTCTCATTTCTATTTGAACATTTTCTTCCTACTTTCTAGTATCTGTCATACATTTTGGTCCTTATTTGTGCTTTTGGTTTTTCACACAAGAAAAAACAATGAGTTACTTAAACACATGTGTCCAATTTATTTCACTTTAAAGTATGGTCTCAAGGCGCATCTATTTACCTAAAAATGTCTCAAGTTTATCCTTCTTTATGGCGGAGTAGCACTTCATTGTATATAAAAACCACATATTCTTTACCCATTCATCCGTTGATAGGCATCTGGGCTATTTCCAAGATTTAGGTATTACAAAGTATGCTGCTATAAACATGGGTGTGCATACCTCACTGTGGTATGATGCTTTTAACTCTTTTGGTAAGATATCTAGAAGGGAAATAGTTGGATCAAATAGAACCTCTAGTTTCAGTTTTTTGAGGAACCTCCATACTGATTTCCATAGTGGTTATACCAATTTACATTCCCACCAACAATGGAGAAGGGCTCCTTTTTCCAAGCCTCACCAGCATTTGTTATTGGTTGATTTCTTGATGATAGCCATCTTTCTGGAGTGAGATGGAATCTCAATGTCGTTTTTATTTGCATTTCTTGAATGATCAGTGATGTTGAACATTTTTTAATATATATTTTTTTCTGTTTGTCCTTCTTTATCTGAGAAATGTCTGTTCATTTCAGATGTCCATTTCTGGACTGGGTCTTTAAATTTGAGGGAGTCTGGATTTTTTTTAGTTTTTTATGTATTCTAGATATTAGCCTTTTGTCTGAAGAGTAGCTGGTAAAAATGTTTTCCCATTCTGTGAGATGTCCCTTCATTCTGTTGGTGGTTTATTTTGCTATGCAATAGCTTTTTAATTTGATGTGATCCAAGTTGTTGATTCTTTGTAATGTCTCCTCTGTGATCAGGGTTTTGTTCATAAAGTCTTTGCCTACACCTATGTCTCCAAGAGTTCTACCTATTCTATCTTCTGTTTTAATATTTAAATCTTTGATCCATTTCAATTTTAGTTTAGTGTATGGTAAGAGATATGGGTCTAGGTTTAATCTTCGGCATGTAGAAAGCCAGTTTTCCCAGCAGTATTTATTAAAGAGGCTGTCTTTCTTGCAGTAAAGGTGTTTGGCCTCGTCAAAGATAAGGTGGCTGAGTGTGTTTGTGAGATGCATTTCTGCATCTTGTACTCTGTTCTATTGATCCTCAGGTCTGATTTTTTTTTCTTTTTCCCAATACCCAGAATTGCTTTTGCTATTGTAGGCTTCTTCTGGTTCTAAATGAATTTTAGAATTGTTTTACCTAGTTTATCTATGGTATTGGTATTTTGTTTGGGACTGCATTAAATCTGTATAACAGTTTTGGAAGTATGGCCATTTTCACTATATTGGTTCTGGCTATCCAGAAAAGGGGTTATCTTTCCATTTTTTATATCAAAATTTCCTTTTTCAGAGTACTATAGTGTTCAATGTACAGGTCTTTCACTTCCTTCATTAGTTTGATTCCTAAGTGTTTCATTTTTTGGTGATGCTAATCTGAAAGATGTTGTTTCTCTAATTTCTCTCTCAATGAGTTTATTATTTGTGTACAGGAATGCTATTGATTTTTGAGTGTTGACTTTGTATCCTGGCATGCTACTGAATTTAGTTATTAAATCTAGGCATCTTTTGGTAGAGTTTTGGAGGTCTTCTAGAGTATCGTGTCATCGGCAAGTAATGATAATTTAACTTCTTCCTATTCTTACTCCTTTTGTTTCTTTTTCTTGTCTAATTTCTCTGGCTAATATTTCCAAAACTGTATTGAATAGGAGTGGTGATAGTGAGCATCCTTGTCTTGTTCCTGATTTTTTTTTGAGTGAAAGCTAAACAACCAGTTTGTCCCTTACCTTCTAGAAACTTCAGGCATCTCCCTTTAATCTTTCCCATGTGGTGGACACACAGACCTATTAATTTGTTAAAAGTCTTTTTATCACTCTTTCTCCCACTGCAGGCTCCCATTATTACCTTACACATTTGGCATGGGTGGCCTGTCTGTTTCTGATGACCTGCTCCTTGGTCTGAGCAGTCCACTGCAGTGTTTGTAAATATCCTGTGATCCTTTCCACAGAAACTGTCCACCACTCATCATGAACTGCAAGATAGAGGCCAGACAACATTCTGGATCTTGCCTCCTTTTCCTGGATCTAGCCTACCTTTCATCCCACTTGTCTTCCAATTCTATATACCCTTCAGTACTGCACCTTTCCCTCCTCTCAGAAGCCTTTCCATACCAGCCCATTCCTTTATTTATTTCTTGGACTCCTGAAATGCTCCTGGATGCTCTTTATTTGGCAGTTCACCACCCTTCTTCCAGTATAAAACTGCTGGTAGTCACAGGGTTATAAAACTGTGTTGCTGGAATGACTCTTATCTCTTCAGTTCACATAGGTCTGTGTTTTCATTTTATAGTTAAGGGACTTGTCCAAGGTCATGTGGCTAAAGAGTGGCAGTCAGAGATTGAACACACATAGCTGCATCCCTAGCCTAGTTCTCATTCTTTTTGTTCATACCTGTCTCCTTTAATGCTATGTTATTTAATCCTTAAACTGGTTTTTATTTAGCATGAGAGTGTGTGTGTGTGTGTGTGTGTGTGTGTGTGTGTGTGTATGTGTGATGGGACATTCTTGTTTTCCTCCAGAGAGCCAGGCAGTAATTCAGCAAACACTTACTGAGTTTCAACTGTATACCATGTGCCAGCAATACAAGCATGAATAAACATGTGCCTTACTTTTGAGAAGCTTAGTTTAATAATTTTAATATAGTGGTATGATAGAAATATATGTCACGAGCTATAAAGGATACGGTAAGTTCCTCAGACAGACAAGGCAGAAAAGGGTGTGATAAAACTGAACTGAAAATAATACTAATAATAGACAATGGAATACTACATTTTATTTTTATTTAAATAAAGAAAAAAAAGCTACCCAAGGTCTGTTTTTAGTTGAGTTAACCAAGATGTTTGGAAAGTCAAGGGCATGCCTCATGATTATTTACTTTGCTAATACCACAGTAAATAAAAAACATTTTGTATCTCTTCTTTGTTCTCCTAACATCAGTTGTGTCAGAAGAACCAGATATGGAACTCTCTCTCAATAGTAGATCAGAAAAGATGGAAGATCTCCCCAAAGAATGTGAAAATGTTTCCAATTTGGTGGCATTTGAAAATATCAAGGCAAACATGACTGACATGATGATGACCTTGTTAGTGGAGAATGTAAGTGGCCTGACCAGTGATGACTTTCAGGTGGAAGTAATACAAGATTTCAGCGTTGCTGTGGTTACCTTTAAAAAACATACAGGTAAGCTCTCATGACATTTCATTTGCCTGTCTTCTTGCACCACACCTTGGGTTTTGGGATAGCCTGTTAATGAAACATTTGTGAAAGTCTGGTTTTTGATGATAGCAGTAAAAGAGGTGCCCAAGTTAATATAGATGCTTTTCTTTCTTCTTTTTTTGAGACAGAAGCAAGTTTTGAAAATAAATTCTGGTATGAGTGTGTGTGTGTGTGTGTGTGAGAGAGAGAGAGAGAGAGAGAGAGAGAGAGGGATTCAAATAGAAACCTAAAGTTTTTATTTGGAGTCAGCATTTTCATGTATTATCTCATTGGGAGAAGTAAATATTGTGTTTCCAAATTGGATTTACTGGAAGATAATGATGATAATAATAATAAGCACTCATGTAGTGCTTACGATAAGTCAGTTACTATGTTAAGCTTTTTACATGTATTAAATTATTTCTTCCTTTCAACAGCCTTATGAGATTACTCTTATTAACCCCAGTACACAGTTGGGATTGAGAGAGGCACAAAAGTTCTAATAAGTGGAGGAACTTATTATTGAACCCAGGCAGCCTACTTCTATAGCCTATTCTCTTATCCACTTTACCATATTTCTCAGTACTTTGATGGTCGTTCACATATGCAGGCATGAGAAAGTACGTGTGATATAGTAAATGAGTGTTCTTAAAGGTCATTGTCAGGAGAGGAGCTATCCCCACCTAAAACAAGGAAACTTTCCAGTTCTGAGTCCTCACTAGTACAGGGTCATGGCTATGGAATGGTCAATTAAGAACAGAGATCATGGAGCCAAAATTCTAGCTCTGCCACTTAACTAGCTATACAAGGCTGGCTAAGGTACTATCCTGTCTGCACCTCACTTTCTTTATCTGTAAAATAGGGATAAGGCTGGGGAGGTAGCTCAGTAGCAGAGCAGTTGCCTAGCATGTAAGAGGCCCTGGTTTGAGTCCCAGCATCAAAATAAAATAAAATGAGGATAATAATACTTAATAAAGTTGATATGAAGATTAAATGAGATGTTTGAAAGGTTCTTACCATAGTACCTGAGAGATGATAAGGATTTAATAGAGCTATTCCTCATTCACGTTATTACTATTATTATTATTGCTATTATTATTTTAGTTTTTTGAGACAAGGTCTTGCTAAAGTTGGCCTTGAATTCACTGTGTATCCTAGGCTGGCCTCAAACTTGTGACTCTCCTGCCTCGGCCTCCCAAGTGCTGGGATTAAAGGTACACTCCAACACACCTGACAAGTTTATTATTATTTCTTATAAGGGCAATCTCAATGGACTTTCTTTTTGTTCATTTATCAAAAATCTTGAACACCTAATGTGTGTTAATCAGCTTTCTATTACTGTAACAAAAATACCTGAGATAACCAACATATCAAAAGAAAAAGATTATTTTGGCTCACAGTTGTTGAGGGTAAGTCTATGGTGGGTTGACCCTGTTGCTTTTGGGCCTGTGGTTAAGCAGAACACCTCGGTGGCAGCACATGGCAAAACTGTACACCTCTTGGCCAAAAGAGAGAGAGAGGAGGGGTCGGGATCCCACTGTCCCCTTCCTTCCCACCCAATGACTGGAAACTTCCTGTTAGGCCTCACTTCTTAAAGATTTTGCCACCTCCCAATAATGCCAAGCTGGGGACCAAGGCTTTAACACTTGGGCCTCTGGGACACATGCAAATCCAAACTGTAGCACCCCCCCACACACACACACTGTATGTGCCAGGCACTAGTCTTGGTGCTGTGGGCATGAACATGAATAAATTGTAGTTCCTGGTCTTGAGAACTTAAGCCTGTATGTAAATGAATAGTGAGGGTGAAAGGAGAGAATCTGTCTCTCTCAACTGTGAGGAACAAGCTATGGGAAAGGGGAGGTAAGGGAACCCAGTCAGAGTGGCTTCATCTTGCTTCTGTGAAGGCTGTACTCCAGAAGTATCAGTCCATCAGGTCCAAAAACACACTGAGCTGTTTCATGCTGCTGCTGTTCCCTCTGACTGCCATGTGTCTTTCTGCCTATAAGCCCCTCTTCATTCTTCAAAACCCAGATCAGAGACCTCACTTTGGGAATCCAAGGCCGATTCCCAGTATTAGTCTGTCCTCATCTGATCCCACAATATGTAATTCATTTGCTTTCCAGATCTTCTCCTGGCTGAATGGTGCAGCTGACAGGGATATGTCTTCATCTCTCTATCTCTGACTAGCACAGTGCTTGGCAAACCCTGAGCCCACCAGCAATACTGATTCATTTGAAAGAGATAGTTAGGCTGAGTTCTGAGGATGAGTAAGACAAAGGTAAAACAAAATTGGACAAGAAGGCAGGGAGTGTAGCTTGGTGGTAGAGTGCTTGCCTAAGATGCACAAGGCCCTAGGCTTGATCCTCAGCATGCGTGTATGTGTGCACACATACAAAAAACACCCCACATAATTTTCTAGTTTTTTCTTTTGTAGACACTATGAAATTTGTTCATGATTGTGCCAGACACCATTCGATTCAACAACTAAAACTGTTTCCAAGACTTCTGGAAGAGACAAAGACAATCCGGGTTGAAAACCTGCCCCCTGGTGTTGATGACTACCAGTTACAACTTTTCTTTGAAAATCCTTTCCATGGAGGGGGAAGAGTGGCCCATGTTGAATGCTTTCCTGAAGAGAGTTCAGCTCTGATTGAATTTTGTGACAGAAAAGGTAGTATCTCTTAGCCTACCACACCTGGCATAATCTAGGCAATTTTCAGCAGATCCTAGAAGTTGGTTAAATTCTGATGCATTTTACTTGCTTATTCATGTATTGGATATGGAGTTAATCATTTGTCGTTCTGCTAAATCTGAGCTCAGATATGGAACCAAATTCAAGCTCTCCAGCCTCTATTTTATCATTTTATCAAAAGAGATCATAATCATAGCCTCTCTACCTCAAAGGGTTGTTGTGAATATTAAATGAATTGAATCTATGTGAAGCACTTACAATGGTGTCTGATACATGGTAAGCTATTGCAATAAACTTTCTCCTTGTGAAAATATTAATGGAATTTAAGTTAACTTTTTTTTTTTTTGGTACTGGCGATCAAACTCAGGTCCTTGCGCTTGCGCAGCAGGTGGTGAAACCACTGAGTTAAATCCCCAGCCCTTAAGTTAACTATTGAGGCTAAAGTTGTGGGACTGTAGAAGAAAGAAAAAAACAGCATGCTACTCAAACGAGCTTCACTTTGAACACCAAAATATTCTTTACAATGCAGCAAACATCATTTCCATGCTTGTGACCAAACTCATATCTATTTCTTAGTGTGATGGTGATATATCCGTGCTATTAGAAAAACAGAAAATAGAGTTTAACAGAATTTCAACTTGACTTTGTTATAAAGTAACAATTCCATCAAATAGAGGCCACCTGTGCATTGGTAATACATGTCAAACTATATTTGAGCACTTTGGAAGTAGAGCTGCTTTTAATAATATGTCATCGGGGCCAGGGATTTAGCTCAGTGGTTCCGGCACCTGCCTCGAAAGCGCAAGGTCCCGAGTTCGATCCCTGGTACCAAAAAAACCCAAAAAACAAAACAAAACAAAATAATAATGTCATCAAAGTTCTACAAACATTAGGACTTATTTTCCTGTAGAATGAGAGTTTTGTTTTTATTTGAAACATACAACATTGCAATCACCTTATTTTTACTTTTTATTTCTTTTGCTTTTAAAGTGTTAGATACCATCATGACCAAGAAACACAACTTCAATAAAATGCCGCTTTCTGTCTTCCCCTACTATACCTCTTTGGGCACAGCCTTGTATGGAGAGGAACAGCCTCTGATTAAGCTACCAGCACCATTCCAAGAGTCACTTGATCTGCCTTTATGGAAGTTCTTTCAGAAAAAGGATCACTTGATTAAGGAACTGGATGATGAAATGAGACGTCATCACTGTGAGCTAACATGGTCCCAACTGGACAGTAAAGTTACCATCAGACCTGCAGCCACCTTAGTCAATCAAGGAAGACTGAGAATCAAGACATGGCAGAAAGATGCTTCTACAGCACTCTATGGCATCAGATCTACATATGCAGTTACCTCATTTAAGGTGGCTCCAGTAGTTTGGGACATCATAAAAAATGACTTAGAAGATGATAGGATTTTGATTGAGTTTGATACATCTAAGGAGACTGTAACCTTAGCAGGAAAATCAGAAGATATCCAAAATGTTCATCCACAAATCAAAGAATTACTAGAAAGAACGACTCAAAAAATTCAAAGGGAAGAGCAAAGTCTGAAGGAAAAAGTGGCCATTTCTTCAGAAAAGCATTTTCTTTTGCACCACAGTGGTGTTCTGCAGCATGTGTGCACAGAGTGCCCGGAGATGGAGATTTGTTATGATGCAGACACTCAGTGCCTGTGCCTTAAAGGACCCCAGGCAGATGTGTACAAAGTAAAGTGTGAAATCCAGGAAAAGGTGTACACCATGGCTAAGAAAACCACTGAGGTCTCTCCTGAGGTCTTTCAGTTTTTGCAGCAAGTAGACCATAAAGAATTCTCTAAGTCTTTTTTTATAGCACAAAAAAATCTTACCGTTTATGAGCTCAAGGACACAACTGTTCTCTTAACCAGCTGTTCTTCTGAAGTCTTGGTAGAAGCTGAAAAACAAATGCTCAGTGCCTTAAATTATAAACGCATTGAAGTTGAGGACAAGACAATTCTTACAAACAACAAATGGAAAAAGTTCATTGGCAATATCCAAAAGAAATCTAATTCCTCCACATGCATTATGATAATCAGTGAATTCACTGTAGGAAGCCCAGCTGGAGTCATTGTTGCAGGCCTTGTGAAGGAAGTAAATGAAATCTATAGTGTGATTTTTGACTTCTTGGAAAAAAACATGAAAATAGAAAGATTGATTGAAATAAAGCCATCCTTGGTTATAGACTATTTAAAGGCAGAAAAGAAGCAGTTCTGGTCAAAAATAAAGAAGGGAGATGTGCAGGTAGTTTTCAATCCAGAGCACAACCAAAAAGGCATTTTACTAATTGGACCCAAGTGCCAAGTTCTAGAAGGTATGAATTTTGTCAAGGAAGCTGAGAAGTCTGTCTTTGTTAAAAGCATCCCTATTGACAAGCCAGGAGCCAGGCAGTTCTTCCAAGATAAAGCATGGTTTTATAGAGGTGAGGTCAGGAAGTTATATGGTTGTTTCATTGAACTCCTAGAGAATGAAGAAAAGAAGGTAGGAGGCAAAACTGCTGGGCAGAAGTACCTCATCCAGAGGGAAGTGGCCCCTGGTATCTTCCTGATTGTCCAGCAGGGTGACTTGACTCAGTTTCCAGTCAATATAGTGGTGAATGCAGCAAACGAGGACCTCAAGCATATTGCCGGCCTTGCTGCTGCTCTCTCAAAAGCAGCTGGCCCGGAACTTCAAGCAGACTGTGACAAGATAGTGAAGAGAGACGGCCGGCTCCTGCCAGGCAATGTCGTCCTCTCGAAGGCAGGGAAGCTCCCTTGCCAGCATGTGATCCATGCAGTAGGGCCCCGGTGGGATGGACATGAGGCCCCAAGGTGCGTGTACTTGTTAAAGAAAGCTGTGGAAAATAGTCTTCTTTTGGCAGAAAAACACAAGTGCCGGTCCATAGCCATTCCTGCTATTAGTTCTGGAGTCTTTGGCTTTCCCTTACAGCAGTGTGTGGAGTCCATTGTTCTGTCCATCAAGGAAAACTTCCAACATAGGCAGGATGGGTGGACCTTGAAAGAGATTTATCTTGTGGACTCATTGGAGAAGACAGCGGAGGCTTTTGCTAAAGCTGTGACAACTATATTTAAATACCCTCTGCCTGAGAGATCATCCCCACCTAATACAGTGTCCCAGCCCAGTATAACTTCCCTGCACAGTGGACCAGCAGCAAAACCTGTGACAACATCCCAGGAAATGGCATCTCTGACAGCCCCAGGAGGCCTGAAGATCCTATTGGTGAAAAATGGTGTGCAGGATGCTACGGTGAGTCTCCCTTTTTTTAGAACACCACCCAGGTGCTATGATGCCATTTAGTCTGTGGCTTTCTCATCAAGTGCCAAAGGGAGACAAGGATGGGAGGGGTGCATCCAGGAAGAGAATCTGTTACCCTCCCTCCCTGCCTTGAAGCATGTTTCCTTAGATGATTTTGAGAACTGAAAGCGTACTGAGATCAGATCACTCAGGTTCCAGTGAATGTGAAAATCTCTGCAACGGAGCTGTGCAGTGAGAGCTCGGGCCGGTCTGCGGGCCATCGGCACCCAGCGCCAGTGTCTCGGCCCTCTGTGGGGAGGGCAAGGGTGAGTGGGCCTGAGGAAGTCCAGGTGCCAGGTGTCAGGTAGGACTGATTCTCGGAGGCAGTGGTGTGTGGTTAGGGGGTTGATATGTATTTTAAAAGTATTCAAAGTATTCAACGCTATTCCCAACACAGGCCATAACCGATCAGAACAGCAACCGTCTGAAGTAGGATTGGACACCCCCTGCTATGCCAGACCGTATTTCTTTATTGGAGGATGCTGGGGTCCTGGGGAGGGTTTCCTGGGGGGATGGTGGTGGGCACAGGACAGCTCCCATTTACCAGCAGTCGCCACACTTCTCTGTACTGTGACAACCAGCATGACCATGGTGTGTCTCCCAGGGCTTTATCAGCTCCAGCCCCCCTCTGTTGGCTTCAGAGCAGTCACTGAAGTTTTTGGGGTTGCCAAAGGGAGAACAGAGACAATGCCTTTCCTGACCCCAGAGAGCTCTGAGCCTTTTTTTCCCCTCCAGTTTGGTTTGGTTTGGTATTTTTGAGATAGAGTCTTGCTATGTTCAAACTGACCTTGAACTCACTGTGTAGCCCAGGCTGGCCCTGAAATCATGGCAATCCTCCTGCCTCAGTCTCCTGTGTGCTGGGATCACAGATGTGTGTTACCACATCCAGTTTAGTGAAAATTTTAATCAAGCCTGAATGTTTTATTCAAAGACCAAGACCAAAGTCCTAAATTGTCACTACTAGGTCCACTGGGTGTCACTTGTCCTCATTATCTTTAAACAACACACAGTTGGATATGCTTTGCATGATATTAAATGAAATGAGCTAGATTTAATAAACTTGTCAAATGACTTCTTTTAAAAGAAAAAGTATCTCTCAGCATCCATCCCATTGAAAAATGTAATATGGTAGAAGATGACAATTAAATATATGTGTGAGGGGGGGCTCACTATGTAGTCCAGACTGGCCTTGAACTTGGGGCAGTCCTGCTTCAGCCTCTCAAGTGCTGGGATTACAAGTGTGTGTGCCCCCATGTCCTGCTGAAGGTGACACATTGAAACTATTTTAACCTGAATACTGTTACAGCTTCAGCATATTCCTACCATATAATTACCTTGAGAAAAACTGAAAATTGTTCAGTAGTCATGATCACCCATCCTTCTTTTTGTGGTTAAAGAACTTTATTAAGATATAAATCACACTGCTGCGCAAGCACAAGGACCCGAGTTCAATCCCCGGTACCGCCCCCCCCGCCCCCCCGCAAAAGATATAACTCACATACCATATCCATTTAAAGTGTACAGTGCTGCCACCACCACAGACTAATTCTGGAACACTTTGTCCCCCCGGAAGGACAATTTATGCCCATTCTCAGTCCCTGCCCATTCCATCCACCCAACTACTCCCTCTCCCAAACCCCAGGCAACCACTCATCTACCTTCTGGTTTTTCATAGGTTCATCTCTTCTGGAAATTGCATGTAAATGGAATCATACAATTCGTGGTCTTCTACACCTTCTTTCACAGAACAAAAGCTTTGCAGGGCTCATTCCTCCTGTAGCTATATCTGTGCTTTGCTCCTTTTCATAGCTGAACTCTGCTCCATTGTATGGATATACATTGTATTTATTCATATATCACTCAGTGAACATTTGGCTTGTTTCTACTGCTTGACTTTTATAAGTGATGCTGCTATGAACATATGTTTACAAAGTTTTGTATGAATGACTTTTCAATTCTTTTCAATGTATACCTAGGAGTGGAGGGGCTGGCTCACATGGTAACTCCACATTTGACTTTGAGGAACTGTGATGCTATTTCCCACAGTGAACATACCATTTTATGTTCCTGTCAACAATGTTGAGAGTTTCAGTTTCTCCATGTCTTTTTCAACCATTGCTATTATATAGCTTTTAAAAAAAATTATAGCTATCCAAGTGAGTGTGAAGTTGTGTCTTACTGTGGTTTCATTTGCATTTCCCTAATAACTAATGATGTTGAGCATTCTTTCATGTGCTTTTTGGATGTTTATATATCTTCTTTGAAGAAATGTCTATTTAGATCCTTTGCCTTTAAATTGGGGGATTTTTTTGAAATTGAGTTCTTTATATATTTTGGATACTGTTTTTTTTATGAGATGTCTGATTTGCAAATATTTTATCCTACTTACAGGCCAAGTTTTCTCCTATTCTTTTGTACAAGATGTTAATTTCTTTCTTTTTTTTCACATTACTTTTTTCATTAATTTTATTGGTACATTTTAGGTATACAATATGCTGACATTCATTATTGGAAATTTGTACCTTTACATAATATATCTTGGTTCTTATTTTTTTCCCCATTTCCCTACCCTCCATTCAACCCCTCCACCCCTCCCTATTTACAGAGACTTTGTTTCTATTTTTTCCTCTCTCATATTTATTCCTTTCCCTTCTTCCCTTTCCCTTACCCTTCCCAGTTCCCCTCTGGACCTTTTCTTCCTATTTTACATTATCTGTTATACATTTTTTTCCCATTAAGTTTATTGGTACATTTTAGGTATAAAATACAGTTAATTCATCATTGGGATCTTGTACCTTTACATGATGTATCTTGGTTCTTATTTTTTTTCCCTTTCCCCTGCCCTCCCTTCACCCTCTCCAGCCTTCCCTATTTGCAAAGACTTTGTTTCCGTTTTTTTCCTTTTCTCATATTTTTTCTTTTCCCTTTTTTCCTTTCCCCTACCCCTCCCACTTC
>NW_004624912.1:998791-1016182 GCF_000247695.1 Heterocephalus glaber
AGATTTTTCCATCTCGTTTCCCTTTGGGGTTGCTGTAGGTGATCTGGAAGTCTGTTTTTGAGGCTTGTTTATGTGTCTTCTCATTTCCATGGGGGCCAGGTGGGGTTCTGGCACCCGCTCGGCTCACCTTCTCTGCCCTGGGAGCATGGAATGGGGGTGGAGGAGCCTCCTTCTGGGTGCTGGGACTGGCTCAGCTTCTCTGCCCTAGGAGCATCTTGTTTTATTTTTTGAGGCAGGGTCTTTCTGTGTAGTCTCAGCTGATCTTGAACTCACTATGTACTATGTAGCCCAGGCTGGTCTAGAACTCACGGCAATCCTCTTGCCTCACCCTCCCAAGTTCTGGGATTAACGACTGTGTGCCACCATGCCTGACAACACATTTCTCAAGACTCTTTCAACGTAAAGAATTCCCTTTCATGTGGACATAGAAAATTTAATACATATTATATAAAAGTGTAATTGTGGTCCTGTCAATGGGAAAGTTTCACCATAGGATACAAGTGATTTCTGCTTCTGTTGCTGGGAATGCAGGAGATTGTAGGTTGTAGTTAGAATGAATCTAAACATCCCCATGTGAGTAGGAGAGTCAGGACTGGAAATAGCATCTTTAGTCTGTCAAGTCAGCTCATGTCTTTGGAACATCTGCTATGGGTGAGCCACTAGAGTTGGTATCATGGGAGCACCAGAGGCATTTAAGCCTTGCTCCTTGACCTCAAATCTTTATAATCTAGTAGAGGAGATAGCATTGAATGTTTAACAAGTTCTATGATACTGCAGAAATTTAACCAATTGGAGCCAGCAGCCTGAGCTATCCATAGATCAATCATTGGGCCATCTGAATTTTTGGGGGGGTTTTTTTTGGTACTAGGAATCGAACTTAGGACCTTGCGCTTGCGAGGCAGGCAGCAGAACCACTGAGCTAAATCACCAGTCCTGGACCATCTGAATTTTTAGTTCATACTTTTATTTTTTTTTTCTAGATCTAGACACTACCTTTAAGTTCCTTGAAAGCAAGTAAATCTAGCGTACATCTTAGTCAGGCAGCCAAACCACTTGAATAAAATGTGGTCCATTAGGCTGTATAATTATAATTACTTCTCCTCAAAAAGGAGTTTTAACAATCTCCCTATGACTTGCATTATGTGAGGTAACATGACTCGTACTTTCCCTCCTATAAATCATAATTGCTTTGGGAGATTAGCTTTATACACACAAAGCAAACTAAACTAGAGACATGCAGTGGTGATCATTTTTCAATGAATGGCTGGCTGGATGGGGTGCAAGTTCTGTGACTCAGCCCTGAACCTTAAATCTCACTATTTTCTAGGCAGCACGAGGCTTCATTTTCTTTCCTGAACACTGAGTACTCTGCAAGTATTCTGTAAAAAAAGATTAGTTTTTATAGACATCTTAAATGCCATTCAAAAATACTACAAATTCTCCATATGTGGCTATTACACTTTTAAGATTTTTTTTAAGATCAGCAAAACTTATTGAGATATTTATAAGTGGAAGCTTAATGGAGCTTACAAAACAGTACCTGGTGCTACTAAACATGGCTTCAAGGTGTGATTTATTTGGGCTATTTAAGTTTTTTTGAATCAGTTGTTAATGCATAAAAATGTAAAATTTTATATAAAACCCTAGGTGTCCAAAAATGATTTGACCTAAAAACTCCAATGTTCTCCAGTGCAGACAGGGACTCAAATCTATAGCACCGTGTAATTGTCTTTCTCTTAATGCTGTGTTTTTTACAAACTGGCAAGTTTTTTGCTTTTACTGATTATGAAGATAATATATTTTCACTGCAAGAACTTTGAACAATATAAAGAAAATGCATACATTCTTTAGTTGCCACTCATCCCAGTCTTTGTAACAAGTGTACTTTTGAAAGTAGGATTATATAATATATAATTCAGATTTTTTTTTTTCTAAATTATGTATACAGGCTCAAAAGCCCTGATGAGTCCAATTCATTCATTAACCGAGGAGTGTAATTGTCAAAACTGTGTTTGTTTCCAGGCCTTTTCAGTTGAATTTGCCAGAAGGAGTAATGGAAATCTTAATGATACAGTTCCCAAGGCTGAAGATGATAAGCAAGGTTGGCTAAAGCTTTTAAATTCACAAATGATTTCTAGTTGCTAAGTGTTCATTGGTAGGTAAAAGATTTTAGTGATGATGTTTCTGGAAAATATTGAGTGGTAAATAATACACTAAACTATGTTCCATACACCTAAGCATAATTTGTTTTTTTGTTTTTGGTACCAGGGATCAAACTTGGGACCTTGCGCTTGCATGGCAGGCGCTGGAACTACTGAGCTAAATCCCAGGCCCTGCCTAAGCATAGTTGTATGTCCTAGGGTAAAAGAGAAGGTGGGACAAGTTATATAATCACACAATGGTTTTTTTAAAAAATGGCGAGACCACTGCTTCCAAAGAATCATCCAATATGCATTTTCCAAAATAGACACATTGAGAAATAACACCAACCAAATGCTTCTCTGTCAAATTTGCTGTAGCTCTTTTTGAGTTTATCCTGTTGGGAGTTCCCTGAAGTCTTGTGTTTAAAATACAGGCTTTGCTGTGTTACCCATGCTGGCCTTGAACTTTTGATCCTCCTGCCTCAGCCACCTCCCAGAGTTCTGGTATCACAAGCATGCACCACATTACCCAGCTTTACTGAGGCTTCTCAAATTTAAAAATGTATGTTTTTTTATTAAATTGGGGGATTTTAAAATTATGACTTACTCAGTTTTGTATTTTGCCCTGTTCCCTTCTGTTTCCTTTTGATAATCCAATCATATGGCCAAGAACCCTTTCACAGTGTCCCTCAGGTCTCTGAAGAGCTGTTCTTCTCCCTGTTCTCAACACTTTTTCTCTTTTCTTCAGATGGAAAATTTATATTGATTTTCCTTCAAGTTCACTAAGTCTTTCCTCTGCCTATTATGCTGTTGAACCCAAGCAGTGAATTTTTAAACTTAGATAGTGCATTTTAAAGTTATAAAATGTCCATTGATTCTGTTTTGTATAGTTTTCTTTTATTAGTACATATTTGCTATACATAATGATCACATTCATCATAGGATATTTGTTTCTGTATGTAATATATCTTAATTGTTCTTTTTTCCCATTCCCCTCCTCTTCCTTTAACCCTTCTTCCTCTCCCCATTTACAAAAAATTTGTTTCCATTTTTCCCCTTCCATCTCTTTCAGTCTCTTTTCCTTTCTTTCCCTTCCCTTCCCTGTCTCTTTCCTCCCTTGTTCCCCTTCCCATTTGAACATGTTCTTCCAACTTCCCAATATCTATCTCCTGTTTTGCTTCTTATTTACCCTTTGGCTTTCTCACATAAGAGAAATAACACAATATTTAAATTTGTGGATCTGATTTACTTCACTCAAGATTATGGTCTTGAGGTGCATCCCTTTATTTAAAAATGACTCAAGTTTATCCCTCTTTATGGCAGATCAGTACCCCATTGTATATAAATACCACATTTTCTTTAGTCATTCATCTGTTGATGGGCATTTGGGCTGTTTCCAAGATTTATCTGTTACAAATTGTGCTTCTATAAACATGGGTATGCATATATCACTGTGGTATGATGATTTTAACTCTTTGGGAAAGATACCTAGAAGAGAGACACCTGGGTAAAATGGAACCTCAAGTTTCAGTTTTTAGAGGAATCTCCATACTGATTTCCATAGTGGTTGTACCAATTTACACTCCCACCAACAATGGAGAGGGTTCCTTTGTCCCCACAACCTCACTGGCATTTGTTATTGGTCGATTTCTTGATGGAAACCATTCTTTCTGGGGTGAGGTGGAATCTCAGTGTTGTTTTAATTTGCATTTTTCAAATGACCAGTGATGTTGAACATTTTTTCATGTGTTTATTTGCTGTTTGTACTTTTTTATCTGAGAAATGTATTCATTTCCGATGCCCATTTTTGAAATGGATCTTTGAATTTGGAGGGGGGGTAGTGTTTTTTTGAGTTCTTTATACATTCCAGATATTAGTACTTTGTCTGAAGAGTAGCTGGTAAAATTTTTATCCCATTCTGTGGGTTGTCTCTTCACTCTGTTGGTGGTTTCTTTTGCTGTGCAAAAGCTTTTTAATTGGATGTGATCTCAGTTGTTGATTCTTTGTAATATTTCCTGTATGATCAGGGTTTTGTTCATAAAGTCTTTGCCTACATCTATGTCTTCAAGAGTTTTACCTATTCTGTTTTCCAGGAGATTTAGCGTTTCTGTTTTAATACTTAGGACTTTGATCCATTTTGATTTTAGTTTAGTGCATGGTGATAGATGAACCTAGGCAAGTGATGGCAAACCTTTTAGAGACTGAGTATCCAAACTGTACTCAAAACTACTTATTTATTGCAAAGTGCCACCACTGCAATTAAACCTGAATACTGAGGTTTTAGTTTAAAAAAACCCACCATGGCAACTTGGCTCACATACCAACAGAGAGGGCTCTGCATGCCCTCTGTAGTATGTGTGCCATGGTTTCACCACCATTGGCCTAGGTTCCATCTTTGGTATGTGGAAAGCTAGTTTTCCCAGCACCATTTATTAAAGAGGCTATCTTTCTTCCAGTGAAGGTGTTTGGCCCCTTTTTCAAAGATAAGGTAACTGAGTATGTCTGGAGTTGTTTCTACATCTTCTATTCTGTTTCACTGATCCTCAGGTCTGTTGTTTTGCCAGTACCATACTCTTTTTATCATGGTAGCTTTGTAGTATAACTTCAAATTGGGGATTGTGATGCCCCCTGCCATGTTCTTGTTATCCAGAATTGCTTTTGCTGTTGTAGGTCTCTTCTGGCTACATATGAATTTTAAGATTGTTTTCTCTAGTTCTGTGAAGTATGCTATAAGTATTTTGTTTGGGACTGCACTAAATCTGTATAACAGTTTTGAAAGTTGCCATTTTCACTATATTGGTTTAGGCTATCCAAGAACAGGGGATATCTTTCCATTTCTTATATCCTCTTCAATTTTCTTTTTCAGAGTACTGTAGTTTTCAATGTACATGTCTTTCACTTCCTTCATTAGATTGATTTCTAAGTATTTCATTTTTCTTGATGCTATTGTGAAAGGTGTTGTTTTCCTAATTTATATCTCAGTGAGTTTGTTATTAGTGTACAGGAATGCTATTGCTTTTTAAGTGTTGACTTTGTATCCCTCTGCCAAATTTGGTTATTAATTTTAGAAATCTTTTGGTGGAGTTTTTGGGATCTTCTATGTAGAGCACCATGTCATAAGCAAATAATGATCGTTTAACTTCTTCCTTTCTTATCCATATTCCTCTTATTTCTTTCCCTTGTCTAATTGCTCTGGCTAATGTTTCCAGAACTATATTGAACAAGAGTTGTGATAGTGGACATCCTTGTCTTGTTCTTGATTTTAGACTGAAGGCTTTCAGGTTTTGATCATTTAGTATTATGTTGGTTTGTCATACATGGCTTTTATCAGATTAAGATAAAGACCTTCTATTCTAATTATTTTTAGGACTTTTATCATGAATGGGTGTTGGACTTTGTCAAATGTTTTTTCTGCGTGTATTGAGGTGATCATGCTTTATTTGTGTTGTTTTGTTTGGTACCGGGGGTCAAACTCAGGACCTTGCACTTGTGAGGCAGGCGAGGTGCTTCCGAGCTAAATCCCCAGCCCTGATCATATGGTGTTTGTCCTTGGTTCTGTTAATGTGATGTATTACAATTTTTGATTTGCATGTGTTAAACCATGCATGCATCCCTGGGATGAATCCTGCTTGGTCATGGTGTATAATCTTCTTAATGATTTGCTTCATTCTGTTTGTTAGTATCTTATTGAGGATTTTTGCACCTATGTTCATTATTGGCCTGTAGTTCTCTTTTTTGATTGGATTCTTCTCTGGTTTTTGTATCAAGGTAATGCTTGTTTCCAGGAATGAGTTTGAGAGTGTTACTTCCTTTTTAATTTCATTAAAGAGTTTGTGGAGTAGTGGCATTAGGTCTTCTCTAACGTTCTTATAAAATTCAGCAGTGAATCCATCAGAACCTGAGCTTTTTTGGTTGGTAGCTTTTTAATTATTTCCTCAATTTCATTGACTGATATTGGATTATTTAGAATGTTTATATCTTTTTGATTCAGCTTTGGTAATTCATGTATATCTAGGAATCTGTATTTTTTTCTGAATTTTCTATCTTATTGCAATACAGTTTCTCAAAGTAGGTACTGATGGTCTTCTGGATTTCTGCAGGATCCATTGTGATTTTACCCTTTTCATTCATAATTGCATGGATTTGGGTCTTTCCTTTTTTTGATAAGTTTGGCTAAGGGTTTGTCTATTTTATTTAATCTTTCAAAGAACCAACTCTTTGATTCATTGATTCTTTATATTGTTTTCTTGGTCTCAATTGCATTCATTTCTGCTCTGATTTTTATAATTTCCTTCCTCGTATGAGCTGTGAGTTTAACTTGCTCTTCTTTTTCTAGAACCTTGAGGTTCAAAATTAGGTTATTTATTTGAGCTCGGTCTATTTTTCTGATGTGGTAATTCACCACTATAAATGTCCCGCAAATGACTGCTTTCATTACATCTCATAAGTTCCAGTATTTTGTACTGGCATTATTGTTTAATTGTAGAAACTAATGTCATCTGTGACCCATTGGTTGTTCAGGAGGGTATTATTTAATTTCCACGTGTTTATATAGTTCTTGCGGTCCATTTTGCTATTCATTTCCAATTTCATTGCACTGTGATCTGATAATACACATGAAATAATTTCAATTCCTTTGCATTAACTTATTCTTGTTCTATGAGCTAGTATACGGTCTGTTTTGGAGAAAGCCCCATGTGCTGCTCAGAAGAATGTGTATTCTATTGTTATTGGGTGGAACACTCTGTAGATATCTACTAAGTCCATTTGTTCAAAGGTTTGCTTCAGCTCTGATATTTTTGTTGATTTTTTTGTCTAGTTGATGTATTTGTGACACTGAGATCCTCCATTGTAATTGTATTAGTGTTTAGGATTAGTGCTGTGATGTCTGGGCCTGCTACACATGTGTGCAACTCTGGGGAGCAGGAGGACCTCAGGACTTTTTCCAGTTCATTTTTACAGTTAGAAGATCCCCCTCTGCAGCTTCCACTACTCTCTGATTACCCTCTATTGTCTGGCTTACAGAGCCAATTTTCCAGGTCCTCTGGCCACAGGATTTTTCCTGAGTTCAAGCTGCCTGTTGTGTTATGTACTCATTGCATCACCAGAGTTGCCTTCTGGAGAAAAAAGTGTGAAAGAAGTAACAGGAATGTTGTAGGTGCATATATATGGGGAGAAACCAAGGATTCCCTCCCATAGTCTTTCAGCTGACAGGGTCCCTTCCCAATCCTCTGGCCATGAGGACAGGCATTGTCTGAGAGTTTTGCTGCCTGTTTCACAGTTCTATGACTGGGGCTACCTGGAGTCAAAGCTTGGGGAGAAAAGAGGAAAAATTTATAAACAAAACCTAATGGGAAACTTTCCCCTGTACAGGTTGCTTCTTCAAGTTTTGACTCCTTTCCCTAATCTGCCTGCTGCTGTTTGCAGAGTTCTCAGGTGGTGGCACTTTCTATTAGGCTTGTTTTTGTTTATAACTGTGGGAGAGTCAGGCTCTAGAAGGTTGACTTCACCTCAGCCAGCTCAGAGTCTGTGTTTGATATGCACTATATTTTCTAATCCTTTTGTGGAAATAGACCATCCCTGGGGCTCTGGGTCCAAGTTAGAGGGTGGAGCTCACAGAGAGAGAGAGAGACAGACAGACAGACAGACAGACACTGAGACTGCCTGAGACTCTTGCTGACTTGATGACTGACCCATTTTTCTCTTTGTAGGTTTCTATGGCACTATTTCGAGCCCTAATTTAGGAGTGCATGAAATGAAGATCGGCCCCATCCTCTTCCAGGTGGCCTCTGGGGATATCACCAAAGAAGCTGCAGATGTGATTGTAAATTCAACGTCACACAAATTTAATCTTAAAGCAGGTACTTTACTTGATTTTGACTAGTTAATAATGAGCATAGTAGACCATACAAAGGAGAGTTTCTGTAGCCAAACTGGTTTGGATAAAATTGACTTGTTAATAGTAATCAATAGCGCCAGGGATTTAGCTCAGTGGTTCCAGCGCCTGCTTTGCAAGCACAAGGTCCCGAGTTCGATCCCTGGTACCAAAAAAAAAATAGTAATCAATAATTTTAACATTATTTGTATAGTGTTTTGTATAATTGCCAACAGTTACTTTACTAATGTTGCTTTTTTGTCATTAGCAATACCTGGGTTGTAGGATTGCTTTGGTGATGGGAGTGGATTTAGAGAATGGGGTAGTCTATCTGTCCCAAATGCACTATAGTGACTTTCTTAAAGTCATGTTTGCTGTCATCTTCATTTTCTCATTAGGGGTCTCCAAAGCAATTTTAGAAAATGCAGGACAAGAAGTGGAACAGGAATGTGCTCTCCTAGGTAAGGCACAATGCTGTTTTGGTCTCAAATGATGAGTGGAAGACTGAGTATGGGAGGCTGTGAAGAGACTGAGAACAGTCTTTGGGTTGGGAAGGCAACACATTAATCTTACAATCACACATTTTATGAAAGAATTCCAATTATAGACAATTAGAAGTGGAAAGTAATCTCACAATTAAAAAGAAATTAGTCCATACAATTTCACGAAAGATAGTATTTCAGAAATTTCTTATTCACAAAATGCTTCCTTGCCAAATCAGACATTTTGCTTTCTAAACAAAGAGTAGGTTAAACATCTAATGTTGTATCTTTTTGTCTCTGTTTCTCAGGTCAACAGGGCAAAAATGAGTATATAATTACCAAAGGTGGATCACTGATGTGCAAGAACATTATTCATGTTGTTGGAGGTAGTAATGTCAAGAGATCAGTTTCTTGTGTTCTACAAGAAACTGAGAAACGGAATTACTCCTCCATTTGCCTTCCAGCCATTGGGACAGGTATGTAGCCTCTGGCTGTCAGGGCCAAGTGCCAAGGCGTCCCCCTTCCCACAGATTTGGTGCTGAATGTTAATGTGGTTGGTATAAACTGAATCTGAGTGAGGTTCCCTGTGATGGTTTATCTAAGAGTGGACAGCTTTTTCACCCCCTTGGCAGCCCTGAAGAAATAAGTGAAGCCTGTGGGTGGTTTAAATAAAAGGAGAAAAAATGAGCTGGGTATGATCCCAGCTACTTAGGAGGCTGAGGCAGGAGGACAGCTTGAGCCTAAGTGTTCTAGGCTAGCCTGGGCAACATAGCAAGATTTCATCTCAAAACAATAACAAAAAAAAACAAACAAAAAAGAATCAAGTGAGTTGGGATATTAGAGGGCAGATAAGGGGAAAGCAAGGGAGGGAACAGAAAGAAGGGGGAGGTGAGAAAGGCATCCCTCATGCTCTTGCATCTGTTCCTCTCTCTTTTCTCTTCCCCATGTAACCTCCATCGTGTTTGACCCTTCACCTCCCCCTCTATCCTTCCCCGTGAAGAGCATCAGTGCACCGCTTCCTGGCTGCCAGGTGAACATTTGCAGTCCTCAACTCAGCATCACCTGCTTCTGGTGGCTTTCAGGACTCTCTTGGTCACTCACATCCAGCGGGTCAGAAACTCCACGCTCTGTCTTCTTCCTTCAGCCTGCTTGCTGCTTTTGAGTTTGTTTTCCTCCAACTATGTAATGATCATGCGATTCTTCATATGGTAGTATAGTGTTCTGGTTTATCAGCAGTTGGCAGGTGCCCTTGAGGCTCTGTGCCTCGATGAGGAACTTCTGCCTGGTCTCCCTTAGGGAGCTCAGCAGGCTGGGAGAGCAGTGGGTCTGAGCGGTCTGCACTGCAGCTGTCGGTCCCTTGCTCAGGAACCTCAGTTTGGGCGTCCTGGCCTGGCATGTCAGGCTCTCCAGAAGTTTAGAGACAATAAATTTAAACATCTCTGTCACTTTCTGGGTCTTCGAATCCTCTTTTTGCTTTCTTTAATCTATACCATTCCTCATAATGTTCCTAGATGGCATTGTGTGGCTACTTTACTGCTTCTCTGTTTCTAAAAGTATAATTAATGATGTTTTCATGTTTTTCTTCCCCTTATGGTATTATCCATTCCTAGCAGTTAGCCAACATTTCCTTTATTTGTTGATGTTTTAGGCTAGCTATCTGCTTATCTGTCTTGTATGGACACCCAGTCTCTGTCTCCATCTGTTTCTTGTTTTTTCCCCTGTGCAATCTAGTCTTAAATTGCTGTGAGTCCAGGAAACAACAGCCCTGGGTGGCACAGATCTTTCCAAGGTAGTCCTTGGGTGGAGTCAAAATGCAAAACACAGAAAGGAAGCAGCTTTCATTTGTAGGCAAAGTACTCTGTCACTGAGCTACATCCCCCAGCCCATCTTTCATTTTTATATAAATCAGTTTGGGGTTGCTGCCTGTTGTCTCTCCCACTGGCCTGGCTGCATTGCTGCTCTACACAAGTAAGTCAGGGCTAGCAGGTTCTCCTTGCTTGTTGTCTTAGCTATCTGTACCACTGCTGAGCGGGCCTTTAAACCCACAGGCGGGGTGCTTCCCCCTCGTGCTGTATACAAGTTGAGTTAGGACTATGACCAAGACAGCCTATGGCAGTAAAGGGAGTGACCTTGTCCCTTACAGACACCACACAAGCGGGGAGTGAATGGGTGGTCAACAACAGCTGCAAGCGGCTCGGCTCGAGCTCAGTGCAGACTCCAAACTTCCTCTCATTGTCCTCCCACCCTTCTTCTGTCCCCAATCGTGTGAAAAATATAACTTTCCCTCTGAAATCCTTGACTCCCCCCTCTTTATTACCCTTACCTTTATTAGCTCATTAATTAATTATCTCAATATGAGGTTCAATATTTAAACACTTAGGCAAAGGAAATAGATGACTAAGGAAAAGGTCCAGGCCACAAGGAACATCTAGCCTAGTAGCAAAGTCAGGCATATAAACGAATAATCGCAGTAGTGTGTCCCTTGGTATCATGAAGGCTTGTGGGTGGCAAAAGAGGGGGAAGGAAGGGTCAAGGATTAACTCATTTGGTCACTGGGTCCTCCTGACTTCACTTCCTAAATGTCCCCTCTGTTCCTGCACCAGACTCTTCATTGCAGCCTCCTCTCTCTGTTCAGCACTTGTCTTCTGTCTAAGCTTTTATGCTAGCTTCCCAACCAGACATATATTCTCTACTTCTGTGCCTCCTCCAACCCCGGAGATTAATCTTTCTCCTGTTGATCTTAGACAAAAGGCTAAGTAGCAATCAGATTCATCTTTCTCAAAAACCAGGCTGCTCCCCTGTCCGTGACACCCTGAACTGCTTCTGCTCCTGTGACGCAGTTCTCTCTGGCAGAGCCCTTCCCTCACTTTTCCATATTTCACCTATTGAGCACCTGTTCCTGGCCGAGGATTTAGCTCAGTAGTTTCGCTGCCTGCTGCTGAACACCTGTTCCTCCTCCCTATCACCGTGTCCCAGCTGAGTGGCCTGTGATGATGGGACATGGCAGATGTTTATTGAGAGTATAAAAATGCTCTGAATACTTCCATTTAAAGCCTTCCAAATATCATGGGAAAATAACAGCTTTATAAATGAGAATTTCCCTCTTTCTCTCTTCATTGGATTGAAAAAAAACACCTGAAAGAACTCTCTTGGTTAATTCTGTATGGGGTTTGCTACATTCCCACAGTTGTGTAGGTGACCAAGTCAAAGAGGTCTGCTGTCATTTTCTGCAATAGTAGTGGGCACCATCGACAGGGATAATCTGAATAGGCTCTTAATCTATCACACCAGCTTGGCCGGGAAGCTTTTACTTCACCTACCATGTGACTTTTGACTATGCCAGCTGCCATTCACGTGGGACCACTTCCTTGGCAGGAAAGGTACTTTTCATGAGCTTGCCAAAACAGTGGCTTTCATAGCTTGAGAAACAGGATGGAGTGTGCTGGAAACATCGGGTTATCTGCTCAGTGGCAACTGAGCCCTGCTGGTCAGCTAAAATCTCAAGTAGTCTGGGAGTAAAGACTTCCTGGAGACTCAGGATAACTTGTATCCAAAGAATTAGAGATTATAACAAATAGCTTACAACTTTGCATGTCTTACAAAATTGCTTTTGTTTAAATCTGGTCCCCAGAGATAGTTGGGAGACTATAGATACATAAAATCAAGTGATGACTTAAGAAAAAAACATGTTTTTCTTTCTTGGGAGCTGTGTCAACAAATATTAGTATCTTTTGTCTATTGTGGATTTTTGTTTGTTTTTTTGGTGCCGGGGATCGAACTCAGGACCTTGCACTTGCGAGGCAGGCGGCAGAACCACTGAGCTAAATCCCCGGCCCTTTCATGGATTTTTTGAGGACACGAGTGAACTAAGAAGACAAGTTGGTGCATCCTGTAACTGAAGGGAAGGAGCACAGTGATTTGGAATCAGCTTAACAGGCAAATGAGAAAGTTGGAGACCAGAAGTTAGGTTTCAGGATTGCTTGTTCCTTGCTGGCCAGTTGACTTCCTGACATCCTGGAACAAAAGCTCTCCACTTCATCTAGGACTTCAAAAGTATCTGCTTTTACTTACATTGCTAGAAAAATTACATTGATGAAAGAGTTGGGGCACTGGCATTTATTTTGTAAGAACTGGCATTCCTAATTTGTTTTTTGCATTTTCCAATTGGATTTTTTTCTCCAGTCATTTTTATTATTTGCTTTTCCAGGAAGTGCTGGACAAGACCAAAACAAGGTTGCTGAAGCTATGCTTGATGCTATTGAAGACTTTACCCAGAACGGGTCAGTTCAATATGTGAAAAAAGTTAAAGTTGTTATCGTTCAGCCCCAAGTACTGGATGTGTTTTATGCCAACATGAAAAAGAGAGAAGGGTCTCGAGCTTCTCACCAACCATCGATGATGTCTAAATTTGCCTGTGAGTTCTTTATTTTTATGAAATACATGCTCCTAATATTGGGTTTACATGAGGAATAGCTAATCTTCCTTTTTTTCTTGTTAGCCTTTTTTGGCCTTTCAAAACCACCTCACCCCAAAAAGAAGCCCTTGGTTTTGGAAAAGAAAACAGAACTGGCGGTCTTCCAGTTGTGTGGTGAAAACAGCAACTGCGTGGACCAAGCTATCCTCTGGTTAAAGGACCTGATTACAAAGGAGCAGTATTCTTACACCAATACAGATGAGTGTATGAAAGATTTTGATGAAAAGGAGTATCAGGAACTGAACGAGCTGCAGAAGAAGTTAAATATTACCATTTTTCTGGACCGGAAGAGACCTTTCATTGAAGTTTTGGGAATTACCAGAGATGTGATGGAGGCCAGAGATAAAATTGAAGAAATGGTCAAGAAGGTGAGATCAGCCAAAGAAGAAGAAAACAGGGCAGATTGTATCAGTGAATTTATAGAATGGCAATATTGTAAGGATAACACTTTTCATCGTTTTGACAAAATAACCAATCTGCAATTGGAAGATGCAAGGAGAGCAAAGAACAAGAGCATTGTTGTCAAAATTAACAATCAATCCTACACAGTGAACTTGAAAGACTTCACTGCCAGGAGTCCACATGGACACAGTGTAACTATTCAGCGCTTCACAAAATCTGAAGGTGAGTTAAATTTTCATGCTTGTCATCCATTATTTCACATCTGCTTTGGACTTAATTTTTGTACATACATCAAATTTTCAAGGAGATAAAACTCAAGGAACCTTAATGGAATACACTCGAAAACTTGGTCTCTGGGTTCAAAAAAACCTACATTGTGGCCAGGAAAAAAAAGCACGGACGTGCTCAACAGCCCAAGGATCCTGAGGAAAGGGGCAAGCCTTGCATTTGTTCCCATCTCTATGGTTTATACACTTTCCAGAGCCAGTTCTGCTAGGGAGGTAATAGCTGCTTCAGCCAGAGGAGGGAAAACAATAGGCTTAAAAGAAAAATGGCCCAAGGCTTTTTAGAAAAAGGGCAAAGGGACAAAATGGAGAGGACAGGCTGTGACCAATGGGCCCTCTCTGTGTGACTGATGACCGAGGAAGATTCTTATTTTCCTCCCAGAAGTCACTCTGCTCCAAGCAGTTTCCTTGGCATACACATCCAGCAGCAGCCTCAGAATTCCTGATTGCATCTGCTCCCCAAGAAGGAAATCTTGTCTTGTGTAGACTGCCATTCCTCCTTGCAGACCATATAAGTGCCCTACTAGAAATTAGTGACTTTGTTTCCAGTATACTGTATTCATCTCTTGTGAAAGCAGCATGAACAAACTCCTAGGGTTTTGAGCATACCTGGGAAACAACAAATCACCTACAGCATTCTGCTTAACAGAGTAGGAAATAGAGCTGCCACCTCAGTGTGTCACATAATACAACCTACCACCCACCCACGTCTCAGAGAAGTGAAGAAATGGTGGTGGTGAGGCATGCTGGCAAAAATCCATCCCTGAGGAAAACAATAGCTACTATTCACAACATGGCAAGGAAATAATCTTTTATTACATTATGAGAGTGGAGGCTGAACAGAAGATCCAGATGGGGTGTACTGTACCAGCAGGTCTCATATCCTAGCAGGATCAAGACATAAGATGAAAAAAAAAAAAAAAGACTTAAGATACAGATGCACAGGGTCCACCCCTCAGAGACTCTGATTCAATATATCTGTGACTTTTCTTTTTCGGTTCTGGGCATCAAACTCATGGCCTTGTGCATGCTAGGCAAGCACTCCACCACCAGGCTACACCACCAGCCCCTCTTCTTTCTGTAACCAACATTTGAGCTGGTTCTGATATGGGTAGCTCGCAGTCCATTCTTTGAAAAACATTCTCCTAGAAAGATAAGGAACTTCTTGAGCACAGAGAATTAGGAGATTGTAACACAAGAATACAGATGATACTCAGTTTTTCAGAGCATACTGGGAATATACGGGGGTCCTCATATGTCTGCTTTGCAGTTGACCTTCCTGGGCACTGGAGTGACATGAAGCAGCAGAATCTCTGTGTGGTCCAGCTGCAGCCTGGTGATACGGAATTCAATACCGTGGCAGGAACGTTTAATCAGACCTGCTCACAATTTGTCATTGAGAAGGTAAGCCTTCTGCTGACATGGAGTTTCTTGAAGGTGGAAATAAGTGATATCATGGTCCTGTATAAGTACCTTTCAGACTCTTCTTATCATTTTTTTTTCTATGCAGAATTAGAATGTTTATGGTAAATAGATTGTAGAGTCTAGATTCTATAACATCACCATAATTACTGAGACATTAAGATATTTGTGTCATTTATACAATATAATCTTAGATGGCAGTGTGATGTTAGAATAATAAAGATATGCCATATCTACTTGGCGAAGCAAGCTAATAAAAACTTAAAGCCACGAGTTCAAAGTTGGATTTGATAACTAGTAAGCACAACAAAGAGACACACAGAGGCTCCTAATTAGGATTCCGTTTATCTGCCACCTACTTGCAGGCCAATGGTGCTTATTCCCTTGATAAATTCAATGGGTCTTTCCTTGTTTATCTCAATTATTTTCACATCTTCCACTTTAAATGTTGCTAATATCACCCTTTAGAATTATGTTTTTCCTGGACTTCTGTGGCAATATACTTTCATTCTTTGATCTGATTTCCCTTGGCGTTTGTTTTTCTTCCAAACCTCTAGCTCTGGTTTTAGTCACAGGGCTCATACTTTGCTCTTCTGTCTCTGCACCTCAGCAGAGAATGTTTTTACCTTCTTGGCTTCAGCTATTATTTCAATGTTGATAGTTCCCAATTCAGGTTTCTAGGACATACTCCCAGTGGCCCTAAAAAGTGCTGAATTCCCCTTTTTCTTATTTCCCCATTTCTGTCCTTGGTTCTACCACTTTCTGAGTAAAGTCAGAGATCTTTAAGTACCTTCCCTTTATCCATAGCAACGAGTCAGCCAGTAAAGCCTAGATCCTTTGCAAATTTTCTCTTACTCTGTATTCCTACTGCCACGACTCTGATTATTCATGTAGTTAAGCACCCAATTTAAAGAGTTAGTGTCCCACAAAGATATATACCATACTATTAAATGAAACAGACAAAGAAAAGTGAAGAGAACAGGAAGTAAGAAAAATAAGATAATAAAGAAGTAATGCTAGTTCACAAAAATATATAACATGAAGTCCTACACAGTTGTGCATTTGTCCTTGAACTTCCTAGTACACAAAGCAAAGAAGTGAATGCCTAGCACACAACTCATAACATCCATAACAAAAAAAAGCAAAGCATTTGATAGGAAGACTCAGCCTGTTACAGTACTCTTGAGAGATTTCTCCTGTGGATCAAGTACTGGAGAATACCTTTAATACCATCTTTATAAAAAATTCAATATGAAATTTGTATCACTTTTTTAAAACATCTCTTAATGTAAACCAGTTGAACAAAACTGATTGAATGCAAACAATTCTATAAGGCAACGGGATGTAGGGATGCAGCTCTTGGATGGCCTACTTGTGATAACAAAAACCAGATACCAATTACAGACTCCTAGTAGTAGCTGACTGGCTCACTGTGATGAGATGTCAATTCAGATACAGCAGGAATAAATGTCCCAGTCGGTCAGTATTGCCTGTGTTGGCCCTAGAAGGCCTGCCACATATCAGCAGACCCTGGCCAGAGAAACTGTTTCAACATTGTATTACAGTAGAACCCTCTTTTCAAATAAAATCATAAATGCACTTCCAATGTGTGAATCAGCTAAAAGCAGAAGTAAGTAGAACTGTAGCCAGCTCTGGAGGTCCCTGGTAGTGTGAAAATCCCAACAAAATGATGGATCTGTCACCCTCCAGCACTGTTATGTCTTATGATTAAGATTTTTAACATCTATAATCCTTCCACTCACATTCACCAATTTTGCATACTATCTTTTTCTTGTTTTTACTGAAGCTTTTGGAAGTGAGTTGCAGATATCATGACACTCCTGTTATAGTATATATTTTCCAAGAATTAGGACATTCTTCTAAATTACAAAAATACCATTATACCATATAAGAATACATTAATCCAATAATATCCAATATTATTGAATATAAATCAGATTTCTCCAATGGCTCAAAAAATCTTATACCCCCCCATTTGGGTTAACATATTATATTTGGTTATTATATATTTTCCCTCTCTTCTAATACAGGCTAGTCCTCTTACAGTTTTAAAAATTATTTTTCATGAGATTGAATTTTAAAGAGCTTAAGTCAATTCTATTGTAGAATGTCCCACATTCTGGATCTTCTGTGCCTTGATATTTTGGGAAGAATTCAAGCCAGTTTTTAAAAATGAATGTCTAGGTTTGTCTGATTCATCATAGTGTCATTTCATTTATTTCTCTATCCTCTTTATTTCTAATAAAGTGGGAGTTAGTTTTAAAGGCTTGAGTAAGTTCAGATAATATAT
>NW_004624912.1:1016282-1033089 GCF_000247695.1 Heterocephalus glaber
GTGATACATCCCATCAGCAACCCTGCTGGCAGTGCTGTCCCACTGTTCATGATAGTGCAGTTACCCAACAGCCTTTTGCCACCAAGTTTAACATCAGATAATATATATATAATATATATAATATATATTATATATATAATATATATATTTTATATATTATATATATAATATATATATATGGTGTTTTTTTTGTTTTTTTTTTTTGCAATACCTCCTAGGTGATACATCCCATCAGCAACCCTGCTGGCAGTGCTGTCCCACTGTTCATGATAGTGCAGTTACCCAACAGCCTTTTGCCACCAAGTTTAACATCCACTGATGATACTTGCCTAAATCCATTATCACACTGGAGGTAGGGAGGATATTTTCTAATGCTGTCATTCCTTCTGTGTTTGTTATCTGACAAATTTTCAAAGAATAAATTTTCTTCCCTCCTGCTTTTTAGAAGATGCAGTATGTTGTATTTAATTACAGTGATTATTCTATTAGATGCACAAATTATCCTATAAACAGCCAGTAGCCAGTTGGCTCCCATCTCTCTTGATGACCCCATAGTCCTGGAGCATTTCTTTGCTTTCTGGCACAAGTTATGTCACATTCCCCCTGGACTTTACCTGCCCCAGGCTGCAATCACATTTCCCTAAAGGCCTCAACTCCTTGCAGAGGGGGAGAGCAGTAAAAAACCAAGAGCTGTGGGCTGAATGTGCTCACTGCTACTGAGGTGTTGTTTCCAGGCTAAAGCTGAGAAACCCACAAGCTCATATTTGTGTTTTCAATTAAACTAATATTATAAAATTTTTCTTAATATATTTTGTTTTGTTCTTTACCTGTACAACAGAAATTTTGGTTCCTAGGAATAGTAATTGACTTATTTTATCCTACAGTATACATAAAATTGTTTTAAAATTATGATACCAAAATTACTAGTAGTAATTTAAAAATAGCTACACTAGCTGTCTTAGGTTATTTCTATTAGCACGCTATATTTTTTCATTATTTTTCTTTTAATCTTTTTATAACTATAATATTTAAGATGTGTTTCTCACTAGCAGCATATACTTGAGTTTTTCTTTTTATCTTTTTTTGTTTGTTTTTTGGTACTAGGGATTGAACTCAGGACCTTGCACCTGCGAGGCAGGCGTGGTGCCACTGAACTAAATCCCTGGCATTCTTTTTATCTTTTAACTACAGTACTTATTCTGTTTACTGTATTTACTATGTTTCCTGATATATTTGGATTAAAATATTCCACATTAATCTTTGTTTTCTATTTATCCCACCTATTCTTTGTTCCTTTTTCTCTTTTTCTGCCCTCTTTTGGATCAGGCATTTCTATTATTCTATTTTCTCCCCCATCAGATTGTTGGTTATGTATTCTAATTTTTTTTACTCTAGAAATTATGTGTGTCCTTGACTTATTAAACTCTTATGTAAACCAGTATGCTTATCATCTCCTAGACGGTGCAGTGATCTTTGAATGATTTAAGCCACATTTATCCCCCTCGTGAATTTTGTGCTACTTTTAACAGCTACCAAAATATTTACCCTTTCCTGTCACTGTTCTGCAATACTTTCTGGCTTTCCATGCTTCCATGAGGATGATTTTGTCTGGATTTAGTTCTTCTCATGCAGATTTGGTAGTAGTTAATTCTCCTCAGTTTTTGTTTTTCTGAAAATGTCCTTATTTCACCTTCATTTTGAAGGATATTTTTGTTGAGAATAGAATTCTGGACTGGCAGTTGTTTCCTTTAGGCACTTTGAAGAAGTTATTCCACTGTCTTCTGACTTTATTGTTTTGCTCTGTATTTCCTTTCCCTCTAGCATCTTGGCTTATCAAATCCTTGTCTGCAAACAGGTTTTTTTCTCCCTTACCTCTTCTGGTAGTTGTTGGTGACAGCGTTGGTCTAATGTAAGTAATCTACCATAGCCAGAAACCTGTTTCTAATAATAAACCTACTAAACAAAGTTTAAGATTGAATTTATTTGCAATATTTTTTTAACCTTGGTATTTATCCCACTGGGAATATTGACTCAGAGTACTGTGTTCAAAATTATTTGAGAGTTGTGGGTTTACCTCAGAGATAGAGTACTTGCCCTAGCCTGCTTGAGGCCCTGGGTTTGATCCCTAAAAACTGAAATAATGTGTGAAATAATGTTAGAACATGGTGTGTACGTGTGTATACATGCTAGGGATGGAAACCAGGGCTCCATCGGTTAACTATACCCCTAGCCTTGAAATAAGTATTTTCTTTGTGTGTTTACTACATTTTAAAAGTCTAAGAAACAACCTTTGTAAATTCTAGAATGAAAACTAAGAAATCAAGAATGATTTCAAAACTCTTAAGAAAAAAAATTGAAGGTTTTAAAAATTTGAGTTAAATAAACTTAAGGTACATGGAAATAAAATGGACACAGTTTGAACACTGGAAATCTGCTGTAGGTAAAGAAAAAGAGGAAAAGATGAGTCTGAGAATGTTATTCTCTTATTATGAAATTTTATTTTTTCATAAAATAATTTAAATCAAATTAAATTGACAAATTAGGTGGTAATGCTGAGACTTCACACTAGAGGGAAAATGGTTATCTTAATTAAAAATAGGAAAGTCAAAGCTAAGTGACAACAACAGAGAAAACCAGGTGAAGTCAGGTAAGAGTGTTAGGACTGAGAGTTCTGCAGAACAGAAAAGGATTCTGACAGCACGGAACCTTTAGCTTGTGCCTTTCCATGAAGACCCCTGGCCACTTCGGCCCACTGCTCATTCCCCCCCAGGGCAGCTTTATGGAAGTACCCCTACTTGGTGAGTAGAGGAGTATAAATGGTGAACTGTGACTGGGGAGCCAGGCAGTTTCTGCCACATCCCCAGCAGCCACTGCTCAAAGGCAGCCAAAGGCATGGCCACTTTGGTCTACAGCCAGATCCCCTCCCATCAGGGTTAGTGCTGCACTTTTCCAAGTGGATCAGTTCTTTTTCCATTAATTTCTTTCTTAGATGCTCTGCTGCCTCTCTCACTGTTAGAACATGGACAGCTGCTGGACATGATGGCAAACACCTGTAATCTCAGCCCTCTGGGAGGCTGAGGCAAGAGGATCACAGGATCAAGTTCAGCCTGGGCAACTTAGTGACTTAGCAAGACCTTGTCTCAACAATAGAAAAAGCCTGGGGTTGTAGCACAGTATGAAGGTCCTGTGTTCAGTGGCTAGTTCAGCCAGTGTCCCAGGAATGCTGGGGTGGCAAGAGGCAGTGACAGGGCCAGGCAGGCAGTGACAGGAGTAACTGGAGTGCACATAATAAGCAGCCTTTGGAGAGTCTGGGTCAGCCTAATATATAATGAGTGCTTAACATCCTAGACATTGTTTGCTCGCGTGCAGCACATAAAAGATGTCAGAAGTTAAACCAATACTGGTCCCAATGCCTGTTTTTTATGATTAAAATACTGGATCTAAAAAGATTTCTGGAGGCCAAAAGCTGCCATCTGGCATTGGATTTGCTGTTGAATTTTTATTTATGAAAAACAGTGATCATGTTTCGTTCGTTGCATTTTGGCAAGTGCTCTTGGCACTGGCAGAATGTTTGTCTTTAATAATTTGTAGATTGAGAGGATCCAGAATCCAGATCTCTGGAATAGCTACCAGGCAAAGAAAAAGATCATGGATGGCAAGAATGGCCAGGTCATCAATGAGAAGCTGCTCTTCCATGGCACAGATGTTGACTCGGTGCCTCACGTCAATGGGAATGGATTTAACCGCAGTTACGCTGGAAAGAATGGTAAGGAAGCGGGGAATCTGGCTGCCCAAAGCGGGTGCTGGCCGTGAGAACCCAAGGTAGCGAGGAACACTGCGGATTTATTGTGTTCCCACAGTTGGTGGCCAGGCTGTAGCCGAAGTTTCAGGGTAGGACTCACTGTATTTCAGCTAGAAGGGGCCTGTCTGGGCTGTGAGGTGGGAAATTTGACTTTTAAAAATGAAACACACTCATGATGTTGAAATCTGACACCTCTTTTACATGACTTGACATATTGGGCCAACATGTCAAATTATACACGAAAATGAAATTCTTAAAAGTGTTTTGTTTTCTCTTCACAGCTGTGGCATATGGAAAGGGAACCTATTTTGCTGTCAGTGCCAGTTATTCTGCCAATGACACATACTCCAGACCAGATGCAAATGGGAAAAAGCATATGTATTATGTGCGAGTACTCACTGGAGTGTACACAAACGGAAACAGCTCGTTAATTGTGCCTCCTTCAAGGGACCCTCAAAATCCTACTGACCTGTACGACACGGTCACGGACAATGTGCACAACCCGAGTTTATTTGTGGTGTTTTATGATTACCAAGCATACCCAGAATACCTCATTACTTTTAGAAGATAACATTTTGGTTTTCTTCCTGAAAGACATCATACATAGCTAGTTATAAAATAAGTTTAACCCCCACACACACAACGTTTTCCTAAGATCAAAAGATCATCCCCCCCCCCTTCTTTGGGAGATCAAACCCAGGGCCTTGTGCATGCTAGGCAAGCATTCTACCACCGAGCTACACCCCCAGCCCCAAATCAGACTTCTTTGCCACCAAAATCACTTCCCTCAGCTTCTCTTTCATAACGGCTGGAAATGAACCCAACTTGACAACAAATAAATTTGAGAATTTAAATCAGATAACAAGTTACAGCTGTGTGTCCACAAGTGTGTGGACATCAAATCTGTGGGAGAAGAGCACGTTTCTGTTTTCAGGAAGGACAGAAGAACAGTCTTACAGGCAGAAGGCACAAGTCATGCAATTCTAGCTGCTACTAGTGGAAACTGAGGGCTGGAATAGTGTCAGGATGCCATAGTGCTGAGCGGAGCATGAAGGGTAGGGCTACCGCCTTCCCTGAACAAGGATGGATCTTATTTATGTTTTTGTCCTTGGGTTGAGCTCTGTGCCTGTGATATGGACATCCCATAAATGTTTGATAAGCCAATTAGGAATGAAACAGCCTGGTCGGACTCCTGTCCAGAGTAGGAATCGTCTCATCAACATCCATGACTTATTTGCCTCCAGTTGAACATATTCCATGATGGGAACTTCTTTCACCACAAAGCAGACCATGCCATGGGGGTGGGCAGCTGCATCCAGGGCTCTGGTACTGCAGTGCACTTGCACCCTGCACAGACTGGACACTGGGATTTAGCTCACTATCTGGGTGAATTGTGTTCCCTGGAGCTGTGTGGCAGGCAGAAGGTCCTTTCCAGTGTTAAACCCAAACCTGCTTTCTCCACTGCCCAGTGAAAACAGTGGGACAATGGGTGCTACATCTTCAGTGGAAACCTACTGTGCTATGATTAGTGAACTGTAAGGTTATTAAATAGCTTATTTCCTAAAAGTCAGAATGAGAGGAAAAAAAGAAAAAATAAATTACCGTAATACAACATGGACAATGTATTAACTGTCTTTAAAAAAAAATTTCTAAAAAATAGCATATTTCCCTTCGCAGCCTAGCCTCTGATAAGCTTTTAAAACCTTGCATATAAATAAACCAAAGGAGTTAAAGTAGTCATATTGCTAATCTGCTTTTTTTTCCCTTAGGTAAATTTCAGATTCAAACACCACTTACTGACGACCTAGATTGTCCAGGTCATATAGTAGGTGCTTCCCATACGTTACCTTACTTGCACACACAATCCTGTGAGGTAAGCATTACACGCACATTTCCAGGGCTGAGGAAACCTGCTTAGAACTCAGGTTTCTTTGCCTGAGGTCAATTAGGCAGGAGCCCTCCACCTGAGCCAGCAAGTCTCAGTGACTGCACACCAAGCCTTTGCTTCCTCACCACAGAATATGGCCTCCAGAGACTGCTTCCAGAATATCTCAGACAATCTGCGAAATACCTCTGTATTCCTTTTTCCTTCTGGCTTCTTCCCTCGGGTCTCTTCTTTTCAACTTCTATAAGCCAAGAAACCAGAGCTGATTGTAGTGTGGAGCCAGCGCAGGTGGTACCCTCGGACACTAGGGGGCGCCGGAGGACAGAGGCGCCCTCCCTCCCTTCCTGCCCACTGGGAACTACTCACTTGGAGTCGAGGAGCGCGACAG
Source organism: Heterocephalus glaber (assembly GCF_000247695.1). Next base: position 1,022,358 of record NW_004624912.1, read on the forward strand.
GACCGGCGCCATATCCTGAAATTTCTGCTGCTGCTGTTTTTTTTGAAGCGGACTGGCAAGGACTCTTACTGTCTCAGGAGTGACTTCCTAGCCACTGTTACCTGAGCTCAGCGCGAACACTAGAGTTAGAATAAAAAAGATAAACTTGCTCTGATTTGATTTTGTTCTGCAGGGGTTGGGCAAACTCAGAGCAAGGCTAAATAGCAGGGGATGTTGCACTGAAGAATGATCCACTCGGTAAATCTAAAGAATATCAAATATGTCATTTTCCTTCTTTTTCAGGAAAACTACCTGAAAAATGTCACTTGGTCAAAACAATTTTTCTCCTAAAGAGCAAATATAGGGGAAGCTTAATGATGAGCAGTGGCCATTGCTGATGAAAATTAAAGACAGCAACAAGAGACCCTTAGAGTACTAATATTTACTGGCAATTTTAGGAAGGTGAAATGCAGCTGCAGTTTAGTAAATCTGGAGGGAAAACAGCCTGGCAAGCAGCCCTGCCAGAACAAGGCCACTGTGGTATTGGGAAGGCCTGGTGGGTGGCCAGAGAGAACAGCAGCTGTGGTACATACTGCAGGGCAGGCTGAGAGTGGGGTCCAGGGTAGCTTTCTGGGGCCTTGAGAGCCCAGCTCACATGGATCCTAGGCTTCTGTTGTCCCTTGCTGCTCATCCGTAAGTCATAAACATGCTTTGTGTAACTTGTGTACATGGGTGTCGTCTCAGTGGACTCAAGACAAGGTGTTAACAAGTACACAGTGGACCTGCTTCATGGACAGTTGGTGACAAGTGCCCCCGAAGGGCTCTTTTTAGATCCTTCTTTCCCTGGGCATGCTCACATAGCAGCTGGCTCCCTGCCCCGCTCTCTTAGAAGGCACACATTTTCTTTGGACGGACACCTTGGTGTGAGGATAGAAGGGTAGGGCAAGTACTCAATTCATCTCAAAAGGAGACTTCAGGTGTCTTTGTGGTGTATTTGTGTCATGCATGTTTATTCAGAGATCAGTAAGCTTTCCTAATTTCTAAATTCTTGGACAGTAATGGTAATAATTATCCCCCAGGTTTGCAAATGTAGAGAATGGTATCAACTTCATTAAATTAAGCTTTTAGTCACTGTCTCGGGTCAGGAGCACCTGGTCCTTTTAGCCCCAGGACTGGTACTCCTACATGCCCCAGCTCTTTCTCTGAAGGGGTCTCCTATCAGAAGCCCACCTGCTGGCCTCCTGACTGGTGTCTTGCTTTAGATGACAGAAGTTAACCGCTGAGAATTCTGCTGGTGTTAGACATGGTATCACCTCAGATCCAGGCTGGAATCCATCCAGCAAACTCTGTAAAGGATAGATACTGAATTTATTTTTTCTCTTTGGTTTTTGAAGCCACACAGTCTCGATCTCAATTCTATTCTGTCATTGTAATCCTAAAGTTGCCATAGGCAATGTGAGATGAATGGCCTGGGAGTGTTCCCAGAAAGCTTGACTTACAAGACCAAGCAGCAGGTCAGTACCTGGTGAAAGCTGATGGAGACTGCCTGCTGCTTCGAAACACTGGGGCTTACATGTGATACAGGCTGAGAGGACAGGGAGGTCAGGCGAAGGCACGGAGGAGAGAAGGCAATGTTCACGGAAGGAGGTGGCAACAGACTGAAATTTAATTAGGTAAGAACTTATAAACGTGCAGGTTGACCTTCTGCTGTTACATCTTTTATTTTAAAATCATACTGTATTTTACAAATATATATTTTAAATGTTATTTAAAAAGTTGCCTTCTATGAGAATCACAAGCTTTTCCCCTGTATCAAAAGTTGCGCTACCATTCTGGTTACCTGTGGATTCACCAAGCAGTCCAGCAAATCATCTGTAGAAATGAATGCCTGAGATAGGCCTGGAGTACTATTTGAAGCAGTCTGTTCCACCACATTTTCACTTTTACTCATTTGTTGCCTCCTGGCACAGCAGGATTTTGCGAAGTATTCTCCATCTTTGTCAACCAGTTCTTTACCATCTTTTTCAAATATGCCACCTCTTTCTGAAGGGTGTTCTTCTTTAGGTCCTGGTGTTACAGGGAACAGATCAGGGCCAAAGAGGCTCACTGCATCCTGTTTTCCAGGTGCCAGGCTTAAGTCCTGGTTGTGTGTTTGGGCCACCTCCATGTGGCTGGACACATTTAATTCTTTCTTTTCCACATTCTCCCTATTTGTTTTCAGTGCTTGAATTTCTACTGCCTTGGGTGTTCTGTGATGATCAAAAAAGGCAGAAACAGCTCCATTTAAGTAGCGACAGTTGACTTCATGGGATGTTGCCTCAACCTGAGGGAAAAGAAACACTCTTTGGAATGGTTGTGCACACTGAGTTAAGGTTGAAACAAATGCTCTAGTTAGGGCCAGCAGCCACAGTAAAAACCAGAGTACCTCGGTGGGGTTTAACCAAGCTCGGGTGCTGTGTGGATCCTCGGAAGTTTTCAGTGCACATACAACCATACGAGTTACTGCCTCTTCCACCCGGGCTAGGTGGTCCTCTTCCTAAATTGAGATTTTAAAAACAGGCACACTTTTAGTATTTGTCTCCATGTTTCATGGCTCAAAACAGAGAACTCTGTGTCTTTTGATTATGTGTCCCACTCATTAATATACGCTTTGTTACAGAAGGAATGAGTAAGCTACTGGCAAAGCCACAGTATTCACTATTATCTGCCATCTAGAAGAGGTACAGAAGACTTCACCAATCATGTTAAATATGTATTTTGTCTATAAAACACAGACCTCAGGTATAAACCACCTTATGATGTTTTTTTTTCTATCTTCTCCATTCTTTGACATGTTTAAAGTTTTTAAAAGCACCATATATACAGGGGAGTAACCCTTGTAGAGTTTGGAAACAAGTTATTTGAAGATAAGGGAAAGAATTATAGTAAATAAGCTTGACTACAATAATGCAGTAGCTAAACATAGCTTTCTTAAGAAATAAGCACAAAACTGTAGCATTAATGATAAATGACATTAAAATCAACAACTTAATCAAAAAACAATACGGGAAATAACACACTAGATGTCTGTAATAAACATAATTGATAAAAGATTAATATCCAGAATATACAGAGAATTTGAACATATCAATAAGACAAATGACCTAATTTGGGTAACTCACACAGACTAGCATTTCAGAAAGAGCAGTTATCTGACTAAAAAACATAGGAAAATATGCTTAACCTCCAGGAAAATGCAAATTGAGAAACTCATGAAACTGGCAAAAGAGGGCTTGATAATTCCAAGTGGTGGGGAAATGCAGACCGGCAGACGGAAGTCTTACTAATGGTGGTGTTGGAAACACACTGGCATTATTTCACAGTGTATACCCCACAGACCAGCAATACCACTCCTACACCTATGCATTGTCCCTTGAGAAACTCCTGCATGCGTGTGCTGGGAGACATGCATAAGACTGTTCATGAAAGTAAAAACTTGGAAACAATTATCCATCAACAGGACAATAACTAAACTATGGTACCTTAACAAAAGAAAATATCACATCACCATGAAAACAAAGGAAAAGCTGTATGTGACACCTCAGATGAATCTTAGAGACATAGCTTTGAATTAAGAAAAGCAAATCCCCACGATAAGACACTAGGATAGCTATAATCAAAAGAACACACATTAATAAGTGTTGCTGAGAAAGTGGAGAAGTCAGAACCCTTACACGGGACTGGTGGGATGTAAAATGGTGTGGCTGCTTTGGAAAACAGCCTGGGCATTCCTGTACAGGTTAGACCACTGATGTACATGATAATCAATTCTGCATCCGGTTGGGTAGGCTATTGTGCTTAGATATTTGGTCAAACACTAGTCTAGATACTGCTGTGTAGGTGAAGATGTTATTAGCATTTACCATCAGTTGGCTTTAAGTAAAGAAGATTATGCTAACATGAATGATCTTCATCCAGTCAAAGGCCTTAAGAGCAAACACTGAGGTTCCCAGAGAAGGGATTCTGCCCAAGTCTGGGACAGAAGCCCTAAGTGAGTCTCCAGCCCATTGGTCTGTGCTACAGACTTTGGGCTCCAGACTTCAACTCTTGCCTAAATCTCCAGCCTCCTACTCTGGCTGACAAATGTCACATGTGCCATCTTCTACCATCAAGTAAGCCAATTCCTTTCAGTGTTACAGTGAATTTCAACCTCTCTCTCCCTGTGATAGGTAGGTAGGTAGATAAAGATATCTATCTCTATATAGGAAAAGATCATTTAGATACCTATTTAGAGATATGTGTGTAATATATAGAGATATCTACAATACCTAAGAATGGAATTGCTGGATCAAACATAGTATCAAGCAATGTTCACCAGAGAAAAAGAAGCACTAGAAGATATAAAGAGATACAGTTAGCTATCGATACACCGTGTATCACTGGTTTCCTCATACACCGTAAGACTCATCCATGTTGTACCATGGGTAGGTACTTCATTCCTTCTGATGGCTGAAAAATATCTCATTGTATACACACTACAGTTTGCTTATGCATTCATCAGCAGATGGAGCTGGCTGTTATGAATGATGCTACCGTAAACATTGTGCACATATTTTTGTGTGGATATGTATTTTCATTTATCTTGGGTATGTATCTAGGAATGGAACTCCTACACCACATGGCTTGTCAGTCAGTGTTCTCCAGGAGAAGAGAACAAACAATATACATGGGTCAATATACGGGTGACCAAATATTTTTGTTTAAGGATGAGAATGAAGATAGTGAAGGGAACAGACAGAGGGATGGTCTGGCGAAGAGTGCATTTAGCCTTTTACTCAGAGAAATCACTAGGAGAATTCTCTCGAAAGTGAAGAACAAGACAAAGATACCTAGTCTCTCCGTTATTTATTACTAAATTGGTTGTACCAGCCTATGTCATTAGACGAAGGAAAACAATCACAGGTAAGCAAATTGGAAAGGAAGAGGTAAAACTACCCTAATTTTCACCTGAAAATCCAAGAAAACCAATAAAAATTACAACAAAATAAAACAATTCAACTTAACACAAAAAAAATCACAACTATTATATAGTTTACCAGTATGAAGTCAAAAGATATAAGGGAAAAGATTCTACTCATTATAGCAGCAAAAAAAGATGAAATACCCAGTAATAAACTTTAAAAAGAAATGTACAACAAACTAAAACTAGAAATTCTACTCAACCCAGCTATTCCCCTTCTAGGTATCTTCCAAAAGAGTTAAAGATTAATATTACAGTAATGCATGCATAGCCATGTTTATAGCAGCACAATTCTTAATAGCTAAATCTTAGAAGTAGCCTTTCTATCAACAGATGAAATGGATAAAGAAAATGGTATTTACATACTATGGAGAACTACTCTGCCAAAGAAAGATAAACTTGAGTCATTTGTAGGAAAATGGTTGTACCTTCATACCACAATGATAAATTAAATAAATCAGACACACAAGCTTAAATATTGCATGGTTTCCCCTATATGAAAAACCTAACAGGCTCAGTCCTGGAGCTTCCAGTCAGCGCCCGGTCCCGCCAGGATCCCACAGCTCTGTCACCCTTGTCTGCAACAGGCTCACCTTTTAGTTCAGAGTGGCCTTGATATCCCTTTGTAGTCCAAGCTGGCCTTGAAAGCACAGCGATCCTCCTGCCTCAGCCTCCAGACTGCTTTATTACAGGAGTTTTTCAGGATGACTACACAGAACCCACTCTGTATAAGCTGACCAAGCAGAGCCTGCTGAACAGTGACATCACAGCCAGCACTGCTCTGCATGACCTGCCCTCCCTGATCTTCCATGAAATTTTCATGGAGGCCTTCATGAGGGAACACAATGAGGTCCTGAAAGTGATGGTATAGGCCTGGCCTTTCCCCTGCCTCCCTTTGAGGACCCTGATGACTCTGAGGAAACCAAAGACCCCACACTCTCAGTTTGGAGAAATCACACTGCAACAGAGAAACCTATGGACCTTGCAAGTCCTACTGGAAGGAATTGACATTCAGCTGTCCCAGAAGGTTCACCACAGGTGGAGACTGCAGGTGTTGGATTGGAGGGATGTACACCGGGACTTCTGGACTGTAGGGCCCAGAGCCATGAGGGCTGCCCACTCAGAAGATGCCCGCAGTAAGGAAGGAGGCAATCCTGGGTTGAGGAAGAAGTCGACCTTGACAATATTTGCGCACCTTTGCTTTGAAGCCTGGATTAGGTCTTGTGCCACCTGTGATGAATTACAGCTCTGTCTCTTGAAGTGGGCCAGGAAGAGAAAAGCTTCAGTATACCTGAGCTGTGAGAAGGTGATGATCAAGTCCAAAGCTGTCTTTACAATCCTGAAGCTTCTTCGTGCCGTGCAACTGGACTCTAGCCAGGAGCTGGACGTTTCCAGTGACTGGGATCGGGAAAGCATGAAAGCATTTGTCCCTCAGCTCAAGAAGATGATGAACCTTCGCACATTTCACTTCAGTAGGTTGAGCCAAGAAGTATATACTTCAGCCTGGAAAAACAAGAGGCATTCCCACATCTACGCTTTTCACTTAGGACAGGGGCAAATTCTCCAGGAGCTGCATATAGATGACACCTTCTTCCTGGAAGGAACTCTGCACAAAATCTTCAGGAGCCAGACCCCCTTGGAGACCCTCTCCTTGAGTTCAAGTCCACTGAAGGAATCTGACCTAAAGCATCTGGCCCACTGTCCAAGCACGAGCCAGCTGAAGTCCCTGAGTCTTAGGAAGTTCTCAATGAAGTCATTCAACCCGGAGACCCTCCAGGCTCTGCTAGACAAACTGGCCAGCACCCTGGAGACCCTGGTCCTAGAGCACTGTGACATCACAGATGCCCAATTCCTTGCCATCTTGCCTACCCTGAGATGCTGCTCCCAGCTCAAGACCTTCAGTTGCTTTGGGAACCCCATTTCCCTGGGCATCCTTCAGGTCCCGCTGCATGAGTGTAGCACACTGAGCCAGTTAACCCAGGGGCTGTATCCTGCCCCACTGGAGAGCTATGAGTCCAAGATTCCTACAGAGTTTGTGCACCCTGAGAAATTTCACCAGGTCTGTGCTAAATTGGCACCGGTACTGATGGACAAAAGGCCATCCCTTCTGGTCCAGATCTGTACCTACTCCTGTGATTGGTGCATGGTGTGCCAACTGTATACGCTGGAGCCCAGTGGGAACTGGGAAGTCACAGGAGAGTATCGCTATTGAAGTAGGTTTAGATGTGACAGCTGTGTGAATCCCCTGCTTGGTGACCGTATCTTTCTTCTGTAGAGGTCCCCTCAAAGCCTCCTGTGCTCACAGGTAGGCCTTTAAGAAGTGACTGGATCATGGGTGCATGATCCTCATCAGCGGACTTTTCTACTGAGTCTACAGCTCAATGTGATGCAGGGAAATGAGCCGAGGTCAGAGGAGGTGGGTCACTGGGGGCGTGGCCTAGAAGGCTCCGTCTCTCACCCTCCTCTGTTTATCTCCCTCTGCTGTGCCAACCTATGAACTGAACTATAACACCAGGTAAACCTTTCCTCTTTAAAACTGTGAGGGTTGTCTATAGTGTATCAGTGACGATGGAATAGTGAATTCACGCACATGTGTCTGAAGTTAGTGTTGCATAGATTGTCAAGCAATGAGCATAAAGGGACTCTTGGCAAGAAAGGTAGAACACATCCAGTGTCTGGACACTTTGGTGGCTGAGGGTCCCCTTAAGCTTGAGGGCCAGCCTGAGCTACATTGTGAGACTATCTCCCAAAAAGATTAAATACAGAAATAAATAAATCAATATAAAATCTTTAAAAAAAAAAAGGAAAACCTAACATAGAAAGAGCAAAGTAAAAGACAGATAATAGGAAGTAGGGAGGCAGATCTTTCTCAAATGGGAAAGGGATCAAGGAATGGAGGGAGGAGGGAGAGAAAGGAGGAGAAGGGCATGAAAGAAGGAATCATGATGTGTTATGCACATGTGCCAACTCCACCCAAGCACACAAGGAATATAAACTTTATGTACCGGAAAGAAAAAAAAAAGAGGAAATGTACAAAGCCCAAATGAGGAAAACGTTAAAGAACACTGGACTTGGACGGTGGAAAGTCATCTCATTCTTGGACAGGACAATTCAACATCACAAAGTTCATATTAAATTTAATATGGAATGAATAAACATACTAGTAGGTTTTTCCCTGAAGCTAGACAAGTTGATTTTAAAGATCATATGAAAAAATAAATGCATGAACAGCCAGGGGAACACTTCTAAAGAAAAGCAGTGACACTGCTGGGGATCTTCCCCGAAGAGTTAAAAGAATCATACCACAGTGATATATGTGCGCCCATGTTCATAGCAGCACAGTTTGTAATAGCTAAAGCTTGGAAACAGCCCAAATGCCCATCAACTGGAGACTGGATAAAGAAAATGTGGTTTTCTTAATAAAATGGAGTACTACTCAGCCATCAAAAATGAGAAATTAGAGACATTTATAGCTAAGTGGATGCACACTGAGGCAATACTCTTAAGTGAAATAAATAGCACACACATGTATAAATACCGAATAGTTTCTCTGGTGTGAGAAACTGAAAGTGTAAATAAGGACTAAAATGTATAATAGGTAATGTGAAATAGGAAGAAAAGGGGCAAAGGGGAAGGAAGTGGGAGGGCTAGGGGAAAGGATAGAAGGGAATGGGATTAATATGAGAAAGTGGAAAAATAGGAATAAAATCTTTGTAAATAGGGAGGAATGGAGGGGTTGAAGGGAGGGCTGGGCAAGGGTGAAAAATAAGAACTAAGAGAGACTATGTAAAGGTGCAAATTTCCAATGATAAATGTCATTATATTGTATACCTAAAATGTACCAATGATTAGAATGAATAATCAATAATGTAAAATAGGAAGAAAAGGTCCAAAGGGGTAGGGGTAGTGGGAGGGGCAGGGGAAAGGAAAGAAGGGAAAGGAAAAATGCTAAGAAATGGAAAAAATGGAAATAAAGTCTTTGTAAATAGGGAAAGGTGGAGGCGGTGAAGGGAGGGCTAGAAAAAAAAAAAAGAAAAGCAGTTAGTCCTTCTGATAGTAAAGATTTGCTTTACACTCTCTCTAAAGCAGGGTGCAGTCAGGTGTGGTGGCTCACACCTGTAAATCCCAGCACCGTGGGAGGGCCAGCCCAGCCCTTGCAATTTAGGAAGGCCCTATTAAAAAGAGCTGGAGATGTAGCCCAGGGTGTAGTTTCTGGGTTCAATCTTCAGTACTACAAAGAAAAAAAAAAAGAGAAGCCCTGTGTAAGAGTGATGGAAACTAGGGAGAAAGATCAATGGAAGAAATGCAGCCACATACATATGGATATTTAATACAGTATATGATTAAGGTGATTTTGAATCACCAGGAGAAAACAGGCTTTAAAACAAGTGATGTCTCTAACAATCCTATTACCATTTTGAATAAAAGATATAATTAGATCTCAACCTTACATCACACACTAGTAAAAAATCTCCAAATGAGAGAGATCTAAATGCAAAAAACAAACAAAAAGCTTAACAGTCCAAATTCTAAAAGAAAACATTGGTGAATTCCTTTATGACCTAAAAAAGGGGTAAAGTCTTTCTATGACTCAAAACCAAAAACCCGCAGTTAGACAACACCTTCTGCTGGAGGCTGTGGGAAGAACAGCTTCCCCAGCAGATGCCATTAATCTCAGTGCAAAACAATGCCACAGTGTGGTGGAGTGGATTTTTGGTAATACGTAACCAAATTAAAGATACCTTTACCCTGTGACCTGGCAAAGAATCTCTCCCAGCAACACACTTCAGCAAATATAAAACAATGTATATGCAAAGTCATTCACTGGCATTATTTGCAATTACAGAAGACTGAAAACAATCCCAATATCCCCACAGAGAACACACTGAACAATAGTGGAGCACTCCCGTCATGGGTTACTATATAGTAGCTATTCAGGAAAAAATGTTTCTCTGTATTGTCATGTAGTCAAGTTCAGGATATTATTAAATTAACAACCAAGGTAGAGAACCCTATAGATTATTACTTGTAAGAAAGAAGAGGAAATATGAAAGAATATCTATGGATAAGCACATAAATAAATGAATACATAAAGACTTACTTATATATATATGTATGTATTCATTTACTTATTTTTATATTTACATGTTTACCCCCAAAGCCACACTAGAATGACGAACTAGCAAGGAATAAAAATGGATCCTTATGGATGCTGGGAGGAGTTGGGTGGAGGACAGGGATGAAAGGGATACTTCCCTGAATGTACCTTTTATATAGTTTTGACAAATTAAAGTTTTACATATTCAAAATATTAAATTAGATTGAAAATGAAAAAGTCATTAAATCCTAAAATTTAAAGCTAAAAGTGAAATAAATGGCCCTGAATATCAAATTAGTAATGCAGCTATTCTTTTACAATGACTTCTTTTTGGGAGTGGGTGGATACTGGGGATTGATTCCAGAGAATGCTAAACTACATCTTCAGCCTTTTTTTTTCTATTTTGAGACAGAAACTTGTGAATCTCCTGCCTCAGCCTTCTGAGTAGCTGCAATTATAGGCCTGCACCACCATGTCCAATTTTTTACAATGACTTGTGAACAAAGTACTTTGCACCTACCTCCTTAGTGGGATATAATATAATGACAAAAAGGACTGCCAAGAATTTTACTTGCAAACCTTATGGCTAGTGGTAATTATTAGTATTGGAATTTCAACTGTAAATTTGACATCTTAAAAAATATATTGTTGGGGCT
>NW_004624912.1:1033197-1064750 GCF_000247695.1 Heterocephalus glaber
ATAAAACTATAAAAAAATATATATAGTTGGATATGGCTGGGTGTGGTGGCACTTGCCTATAATCTCAGCACTTGGGAGGCTGAGGCAGGAGGACTGCCGTGAGTTTGAGGCCAGCCTGGGCTATTATAGTGCTTTCAAGACCAGCCTGAAGTATATAGCGAGACCCTGTCTCAAAAAGGTAGAAAAAAAATGGGATAAAACAATTATGTTACTATTCATAAGGATAGTATAAGAAATTCGTAACATAGAAAACAAATTAAAAGCCCTATATTAAAACTGAATTAAGGGCCGGGGATTTAGCTCAGTGGTTTTGACGCCTGCTGCGCAAGCACAAGGACCCGAGTTTAATCCCCGGTACCAAAAAAACTGAATTAGAAATGTAAACATAGCAATACTCTATCATCCATCCATCTGTCTCACTCTAGCTGCCTCACTAAAGGACTTAGAACCAGTAGTAATGAACCGCCTCAGAAACCAGATCTGTTTCTAAACACCACTCCCCACTAAAAGGAAGCATGGCTGCTGTGGAAATGATCACTCCTAAGTCTCGAGCAGAGAAAGTACAAGGGGACCAGGGCCTGTCATGCCACAGAGCAAGGACACACTTAGATGGACAGCCTGAAGGGGCTTCACTAAGGTACAGATGAGAATGAAATTAAAAATTATCTTGGCAAGCTGGAAAGTTCACCTGAGCCAACATGATGAAAATTAATAGGGATGACTGTGAAGTGCTGGATTCAGACTTGAAGAATCAGCTTTACCAATGTTAAGACCAGGGACAACCTGACGGGACAGCAGATGATGTGAAAAAACATGGTTATTTTAAAGCTGAATAGGAACCTGAAGTGAAATAAGGTTACTAACAAGACTAATGCAATTCTATAAGCAGTACTGAAGAAACACAGGCTCAGGGTCATGAGAGGCAGAAATCCTATAAACAAGGCCTGCTGGTACTCAGTGTGAGGTGCTGTGCGTGACGAGGGCTATTCTGGACACAGCACACAGCTCTCCTTGCCTCCTCACCGCAATTTCAGTTGTAAACACTTCCTGTATGCCAGGTGCTATATTGGATGCTTTTACATTGCTTGGTGAATTTAAGCATCCCAACAACTCTCCTGAGTCAGGGTCAGTTATAATCCTCGTTTTACAAGTGAGAAAACCAAGGCTTAAAAAGATTAAGTACCACCTAGCTGGCTCATAAAGGTGACCCACAACTTGAGCCTCCCTGATTCCAAGTCCATGACCAAGACAGTGACGAGTCCGGGGATGGGATGGGGCGAGTCTTACAAAAACATTCCAGGAAATAAGCTAAGAGTTTTTGTGCTTGGAAGAACACTATAAAGACCCACATGGCAGTTATCTTCAAACACTTAACAAAGAATATGTAGTTTTAGAAATAATGGATGGGGCTATAAGCAGGCAGATGACAGCTCCACTGTTTAACACTAATGAGCTCGCTGGGGAGGCAAAGCATCTGTCAGGGCTACTGCAGATGTGACTTTGGCGCTGGTGGAGGAAGGGACTCCGTGGACTCCACCTCAGCACTGGGTGCAACTCCAGGTTGCATGCTACAGGCAGCATTTCTAACTATGAGTTTACCAATCTCCACCATGCTCTCACCTAAGCCCCAAAGACTACACTTCCTCTCTTCTCTAAGTGCACATTCACAGCTTTCTGTCTTAATACTCCTGATGCACCACCTATTCCAAAGCCTTCCCATTAACAAAAGAGAGGAAGCTTGCCAAAGGAGAGTGCAGCTGCCAAACAGAGCAGAAAGATGTAATCGAGGGCTTGGGTTAAGGAGAGCAAAGATGCAGCCAGGGTCTGGGGCTAATGAGGGCACTGGCACACTCCAAGCCCCTGGTGACAGCGACAGACTTGGGCACAACAGGCCACAACTGTAATTGCCAAATAGAGCAGGAGCCACAATTAGGCACAGTGTATTGGTGGGGAAAGGCTTCTGGCAGAAATAAATACAAACCAAGTGCTCTGAGAAAAATGTAAAAGCCAAGACTGAGATTTCTGCAACTACTAATGAGAACTCTGAACAAGGAAATGGCTATTTCCAGTCCAGATGGTGTGGGATGGTACTGGCAGCATAAGGCAGATAGATCCAGTCAGGCCCAACACAATTTTCCTAACACTGACCAAGGAATGGACTTGTACTCAATGTCAGGGCCCACTGCCTGTCTTTTTTTTTCTTTGTTTTTTTGAGACAGGGTCTCACTATGTAGTTCAGGTTGGCTGTGAAATCACTATATGGCCCAGGCTGGCCTTGAATGCAAAGTGATCGTCCTGCCTCAGCCACCCAAGTGCAGGGATTACAGGCGTGCACCACCATGCCAGACCTGTGTGTCCTTTAAAGAAAGAAAGGGGCACATCTCTAAAAATTCTATTTCCAAACTCAACAGAGGACAGAATCACAGTATATCAAAGCAATGTAATCCTAGAGTGTTGGTTAAAGAAAATTAATCAAATTTTATAGATGGGCTTTGTGCATCTTAAAAGCAAGACTTAATTTATTTTTAAAAGGAAAACAACAAAAACATACCAGCTCAATCCATGAGTTTATACTGACAGTGACAGGATCAATGGATTCTACATAATGCCACCAGTGTCTGGGAACAAAGAGGACCTGAAAACAAAACAAAAAATAGCACAAGAATCCGACATTTCACTTTAATGTCAGAGTAAGAGTCCCACTGAAACTGCCAGGAGAAAAGTAATAAAATCAATTCAAAATAATAGTGCTGAAGGAAAAGGAAACAAATAAACAAACCCTATAATCTTTTTCTTCTTTTAATCAACAAATTCACATATTGTAAAAAGAATTCTGCCAGCTTCTCTACTCTTCTTAATCTTGGGCCTTTTCTGTCTACATTTAAATTTTAGCAAAGACTTTTAAGATTCTAATTTTTCATCACAAAAAAAAATTTATGTATTCTGAGAAAGGGCACAGGCAAAAACTACATAGAACATAGTTTCTGTTCTTTCAGAGTTCAAAATCTAGCCAAGGAGAAGGTGATGTACAGAAAGGGGTGTGACATAAGTGGTGATCAGAGAATGTTCAGCGCTTGAGAATGCCAAGGGTGGGGGAAGCAGGCCTGAGCTAGGGAAGCTGAGAGCAACCTGGAAGGAGGAGGCATGATTTGAATGAGGACAGAAGAGAAGTTAGAGAAAAGAATGAGGATGTGTCAAAGGGAGAGTGGCAGAGACAGAGTGGGTGGAGCTGTTGAGGGGAGGTAGCAAGCAGGCCGGTCTCAGAGGGAATCATGGGAGGCAGGGCCTGGGGAGTAAGGATTTTACCTGGAGGCACAGAGTTGCTGAGAAGTTCTGAGTGGGAGGATGGTTAAAACTGACTGAGAGAGACTGGGAAGCAAGGAGATTCTTGCAGTGGTCCTTTCCATGACTATTAAGCTCTAAATAGGAAGGTTTACTAGACAGGAGGACTGGGGTGGGGCACGGATGATGGCATCCATCCAGACTCGGTACCAGAGCAGCACATGGAGATGACATAAAGCTTTGGATTAGCAAATGAGTGGCACTGGCTCGGATAGGGCAGGGCTGGAGGTGGGAAGAGTTCCTTGTGGGAGAAATGATCATAAAGGGCCATGGGTTTCATCATGAAGAGGCTGCTATGGTTTGGAGGGATCCCCAAAGGCCCCATGTTGAAGGCATGCTTGCCAGCCTGTGGCATACTGGGAGCTGCTGTGCTGCCACCAGGCCAAAGTGACAGGGCCAAGCAACCATCAACTGAAAACCCTGGAACTGTGGGCCCAGATAAACTTTTTCCTTTTTTAGCTGATTTTCTCAGGTATTTTGTCACAGTGATGGAACACTAATGCAGAAATACAGTTTCATTGAAGTAGTGAGAACCAGAGCTATCTTGGGTGAATCAAAGAATGTATAAGATGTAAGGAAAATAGTTACAAGAGACAAAATAAATCCAAATTTGGCTATTAAAGATGGAAGAAAAAATGAACTGGCCACCATTTCATACCCATGAGAATGACTATAAGAATTACAATAATAAAAAATGGCAAAATGGCTAAGATGTAAAGAAATTGGAGCCCTCATATATTTCTGGTGGGAAAGTAAAATGGAATAGATACTGTAGAAAACAGTTTGGCAATTTCTCAAAAAAGTTCAACACAGAGTTATCAGATGACTTACCAGTTCCACTTAGGTATATACCCAAAACCTGAAAATATATATTCAAACAAAAACTTGTACACGAGGGCCGGGGATTTAGCTCAGTAGTTCTGCTGCCTGCCCCGCAAGTGGAAGGACCCGAGTTCGATTCCTGGTACAGAAAAAACCCAAAAAACTTGTACATGAATATTCACAACAGTACCATTCGAATCAGCTGATGTATGGATAAACATGTGGCTTATCTACATCATGGAATATATGAAAAGCCATAAAAACAATGAAGTGCTGATAACATTCCACAACACAGATGGCCTTTGAAAATAATATGCTCTATGAAAGACATAAAAGGCCATATACTGTATGGTTGAATGTGCATAAAATATATAGAATGCGTTAATCTGTGGAGACAGAAAGTAAGTTAGGTGTTGTGAGGGGCTTGGGAGGAGAGGTGTGAATGGGGAGTGACTGCTAAGGGGTGAGGCAACTTGGTCAAGTCAAATGGTTGGATCTGGTAGTGAGGAGGGAGAAGCAACCAGAGGGAGCCAGAGGGAAGGGAGCCACGGAAGGAAGACAGACAGGGAAGAGGGATAATCTAGGGAATAAAGTCTGCTCAAGAGAGCAGAAAATCTTTCAGTTGCTAATAAACTATCAGGCAGCAAACGTCAATTTGCAAAGGAGATTCCCCTGGGTAGCAGCAGTAAGTACAATTCCTTTGGAAATGTTTCAGACATAGTCACCCATTCCTGCTCAAATGCAAATCATTTATTTACATCCAGCCTGCCTCTGGTGGCCTGCTCCCTTCATACATTCCAGCCTGTGCTTATGTTGTCTGGGTTCTGTTCTATCCAACTTGAACAGATATTAACTGTGATAAGTGTTCCAGAGCTGCTGTAGTACCCATGCTTGATGCTTTCTCTTAACCTTCATGAAAACAGCTCTGTGGGCTCTTCTTGTCCTCTGAGGTTTATTTACCAACAGGTGAAGCTGTTTTCCCTCTTCCCTTCTCCTTTCCAGGAACCGTACATAGTTGGGGAGGCCACACCCAACAGCAGAGGAACAGGAAGCAAACCAATCTCATTTGTTGAGGGGGAAACACGTGGCATGAGGGACTTCAGAGAGATATGGCTGTGATGTCCACTAACAGGACATTGATGTTGTAAAGCCCATTACCTGTCCTGGGCTCAGTGTGACCATATGCCTTCGAGCTTTCTGGAATCGAGGAAAACACTTTAAATCTGGATTGACAACATTGGTTTTACTGAACACGCTAGATTCTTCATAAGGAATTCTAGTTGGATAAAGGAAAGGTGTATCTTCAGGAGGAAAGAGATGCCATTCTTTCCTAATGAAAAAAATAGATGAAAGTTAGTACTCAGAACTTGGGATGAAACATATACAAAGGGAGCACCTAAATGCTCATTTTTTACTCACTTAAAATCAATCCCTAGAGGAGCACATGTGCCACCTCCATGGTCACCTGGCCTCTCAGTCACTGCTGGAATCCCCTGAGCAGACAGCTAGTGAGTGAACTGGGACCCCTGCAAGCAGCATCTTTCATGGCTCGGACAGGACCCAGTCTGTAAGATCATTCCTTCATTTTTCAAATCAAAGGTTTCATACATTGGGTTTATTCCTGACTCTAGAGCTACCCAGAATAACCCCTACCCTTTCAAATATCTGCATTCTTATCCGGAATACAAGGAAAATTTAATCTACCAAATAGCTCCCAGGCTTCTTCTCTGCATTATAATTTTTTTAACTTAAACATTTACATTAATCTATTAAAAGAAGTGCATACATATTGGCCACATAAGTAAAAAATAGTGTGATATAGAAGTATCCAAAAGAAAAAACTGAAATGTTTTAGTCAATTAAAAAATTTTGAAAAATGGAGATAATAAATCTTTTTTTTTTTTGGTACCAGGGATCGAACTCAGGTCCTTGCGCTTGCGAGGCAGGCAGCGGAACCACTGAGCTAAATCCCCAGCCCTGGAGGTAAAAATCTTAATTCCCAAAACACTAGACACATCCACACTTTATGCCAGTAGAGGGAGGTCATCTGACCTGAAAGGGGGAGAAGTATAGAGAGACAGGAAGTCAAGAGATGAGGAAGCAAAAAGAAAAAGAGAAACAAGCTCTAGTTCTGAAAACAGAAGCCCCATAACCCTCTTTTGACCCCGGCAGTTACACTGGGGCTCTCAAGTCCTTTCAGAACTGGGAAGCAGTGGCTGTTATTTTCAAACTAAGAATTATATGCCAAAGTCTTATTTTGCTTTGGAAACTGGAAGGTTTTATAGAAATAATAAAATATTTTATCTTTACTCTGGGAGGCTGAGGCAGGAGGATCTGTGACCCCTGCCTGAGCCATTTAGTGACTTAGTAAGACTCTGTCTCAAAAGAAAAAAGGGTGTGGGGTAAGGGTTGGGGATTGAGCTCAGTGTGAGTGCCTTAGGTTCAATCCTCAGTAACACAAAAACAAAAAACAAAACAAAAAGTCTTACTCTTCTAATTAGAGACAAAATACCCATATCCAAAATTAAAGAAGGAAAGGTTTATTTGGGTCACAATTTGTAGAGGTTTCAGTCAATAGTCAGTTGGCTCCAAGGCAGGGTGGCATGGCAGAGGGTAATCAAGGAAAAAAAACTGTCCATGGCAAAGCAGGGCAGGCAGAAGGCAGAAAGCAGCAAGCAATGACAACAGCAGAAGCAGCCTGCCTTTCTATTTTATCTCTTCCAGGCTACCTGACTTTTGGATGGTACCATCTACACCCAGGGTGGGGCACCCTTGATCTCAGCATCACTTACCCTAGAACCAGCCACCTCTGAAAAACCCCACCTATGACCGCATAATGCTTTGTGGGGACATCTAGACACAAGCCATAACACACACACACACACACACACTTGTAGAAATTTTCTTTGAAACTATGCACAACCTATCAGTTTACATAGCCATCAGTTAACAAGTCTTGAAGTTCAAAAGCAGATGGCTTCACCTCAAGGCTTGGAGGTGACAAAACTGCTCCACTTTACTGCACCTATGGCAGGCTGGAACCCAGGCCTGGAAAGGCTCTGAAGAGGCCACTAGTCTCAGTTCATTTCCAAAGCAGTGGCAGAGTCCTAAATGCCTTCTCAGTGTCACTCACTGGGTCCCACTAAGCAGGGAACCCAGAACCAACAGAGGGATACAGATCTACAGGCTCCTCCAGATTCTGGCTCCAGCCCCTGTACCACAGCAGTGTTTTCTAGAGGAACAGTGGTAACCACAGCCATCCCCTCTGATCTGCTCTGCTCTACTTCACATCCTCAATGTGGGGGTCCTTCTACCAGAAAAGGGATTCAGTCTCACCAGCCCCTGCTCAAAACCCCCTCATGGTTCTGAAACCTGCAAGAAAGGAATAATCAGTGCATGCATAGGAGTGGAGACTCTCAGGCCCCAGCCTGAACTCCAGGAATTGGGCACTACCAAAAGTATAGCCTTTATACCCCTAAGGATCCAGACAGAGATGGAGAGAAAACTGACCTAAGGTAGAAATGTGTTGCACTGCATCTACTGGCAGGTCGAAAAGGATCACAGAAACTATCTGGCCCCGGCTTCCTGGCACCACAATCCCCATGAACTTGAGGGCCAGAGGGCAGATGCCTCCTGGCAATGACCTGCTCCCCTGCAGGTACCTACGTATGCATGTACCTATGTATGTATGTATGCACATTATGTATGCACATATTTGAGAGTTTTGTGGATTTTTGGTACCGGGTATCGAATTCGGGTCCTTGCACTTTCAAGACAGGCAGTGTAACCACTGAGCTAAATCCCCGGCCCTATATGGACGTATTTATTTACTGAGAGACAAAGTCTTACTATGTAGTCCAGACTGGCCTCAACCTCAGAGAGACTCCTGTCTCAGCCTCCTGATGCTGGGATCATTGGCATGTACCACCTGCTCTTATTTATTGAGAGCTGAATAAAGGGTGGTGAGCTTTTCAAGAAAAGTTTGAATACTATATATATATAGCATGTTTCTACTCTTATGTAAAAAAGCTAAAGAGAGAGCTGCAGCTGATCTGGGAACTCGGAAGACAGTTCTGATCATAACTGAGACATGCAGAAATCACCAATTCAACCGTTCTCCTTGCTTCACAAAAGGGGAAACAGTGGGCAGGCTAGAGTTCTGCCCTGGAACAGAACAGGGCTGGGACTGAGATCTGGTGTTCCTATTCGTCTTCTCTCTATACCCATATACACTCATGCACATGGATAGTACGTGTACCTTACCTTCCTTGCACCTGGAAGACTAAGTTACAACCATAGGTGTCCAGGTGACAGGGGGTATGTGCGCCCAGGGAGCCGATCCACAGTGTACTTTCCTGGCCGTCTCTCCCAGGAAACCCGAAGTCAGACCACAGCACATCCTGTTTTAGAATAAAGTGACAGTCCATCAGGAACCAGTGAGCTCCTTCCCCTGTATGAAGTCTTATATGTTTCCCCTTGCACATCTGGTTTCGGCACTTGGGATGTTTTGTAACAGAAAATGCTACAAATGGAGGAAGTTAGGTTTCCGGGGCAATTGCAAGAAATCTTTTGAACCAAGAACATATGTGAATAACCTCACTAATAATAGTCATCCAACAAATATTTATTGGCTACTTAACACACCGCCAGGATCTGTTGTAGAAGCTTGTCATAAATCAATGAACAAAACAAAACAAAAAAAGCCCACCTAGATGAAGCCTCCATCTACTGGGGACAGACAATAAACAGGACGTAATTATGCAGCTATTGGGAGAAGAGTAACTGTGGCAGCGGGAACAGTGAGTGCAGGAAATCTCTCTGAAGCTCATCTTAGGAAATTAGAAAGCCACAGTCCCTTTAAGCAGGGCCAATATTTATGGGCATAAGCATCTTGTTAACCTTTTGTACCTCAATGACCACATAAAAGAAGTCCTCTCTAGCCAGTTATGGCACTGCACACCTATGATCCCAGTACTCTGGGAGGCTGAGATGAGAGGATTGCAAGTTTGAGCCTTGCCTAAGTAACTTAGCAAAACCCCGTCTCGAAATAAAAACTAAAAAGGGTTGGAGATGTAAGCAGTTCAGTCCCCAGTACCACACATGCACGCACGCAAAACACACACACACACACACACACACACACACACACGCGTGCTTGCCCTCTCCTGTTGTGCTGGAATCTTAGCCTATACCTACTAAATCAGGTGGGGTGACACAACAGAGCTCTGAGATCCACAGACACCCCCAGTATGAACTCCATAGTGTAATGAGCATTAGCACAGACACAGCACAGTGCTCTGGACTTGGATTCTCCTTGTACTTGCTTCTGTTCTCAGTTCCTGCCCAAGTCTACTACTAGGGAAAACATATACTTGGAATTTAATAGTGCCTCTTGTAGCTCAGGCAAATAAGGTCAGACACAAACCCAAACCCACAGGATTAAAAACACAAGCTAGAAAAGAAAAAGAACATACTAACAAGCCAGGCATGAGGTCACTGCTATTTTTTAATCAATTTTTCCTTTGAGTTTTAAAAAAACAAAGGCATTTCTATGTGCAGAACATGGTCTTAAATGATGCCACCTTTTGTTTGTTTTGAGATAGGGTCTCCCTATGTAGTTCAGGCTATCCTTGAAGTCACTGTGTATCCCAGGCTGGTCTTGAACTTGTGGTGACCCTCCTGCCTCAGTCTACCAAGTGATGGGATTACAGGCATGCATTACAACACCTGGCCTTGACACTTTGACATCTGCAATCCAAATTTTCTATATTCTAGAAGCAAACCATTAATGGCTATATTCATTGGGAAAGAGGATTTTAGAGAAGAATCTAATGGAGGGTTTTGAAGAAGTCTAGAAAGAGCATTTTCATTTTGTTTCAAGTGATGAACGTAGCTGCACCCAGCTGTCTGTAATAGCGGGAGAGTTTCTGCAAGGCCAGCACCATTATATATGCATAAGGATCACATGTGGCTGTTCAGAGGCAGCAAAAATCATGTTCCCTCTGGATACAGCCCATAAGCTCCAGGAGGGGAGCTTGCCTCCGTATTCCGGATGCCTAACACAGCACCTGGCTCAGGAACAGTGCTGGAAATGTACTGACTGCTCATGAGGGAAGTAGTCCTGCTAGCATCCCATGGGTGAAGGATTCAAGTCACTAACACTTCTGAGCACCCACCATGCTCAAAATATCAATATAAAATAAATATCAATATAACATAACATAGTCCCATCAACAGAGCCTTTCAAAAAAATGCAGCAAGTGCTCTGACTGATGTAGGCAGAGGATGCTCTAAGACCACAGCAGAGGCAGGGAGCTCAGGGGAACCCTCCAATTAGGCTGGTTTTTGGACAATTTACCACCCCTCAATCTGAGAAATTTAACTAAAGGCAGCTAAGAGACACTTAGTATTTTTAAAAAGAATAGATATGTGACTTAACTAAGATCATTCAAGGGATTCTTAATCTGAAACATACACTTCACTTGGGAATCCAATGATGCCAACGCCCCTTCCTCAGGGAAAAGCACACACAGGATTTAACATACACTTCAGGGAGCTGATGGACTGACCCCAGGCAGAAAGCCTTGCCTGGAACCTTGGTGCAGAAAGCATCTTGGAAGGCAGATTTTCCTACAGGGTGGGGGCTACTGTATGAGAAACTGAGGAGCAGTCGGGGACCTCTTACTTGGCACACCAATGACTCTACAAAAGCAAAATTATTTTGTAATGATTAGATCATGGTGATCTAAACTACATAAAATTCAGCTGCAAATGGTTAGGAAAACCAAAATGGGGAGCAGACAGAATAAAATTAAATGTCACAAAGTATCAAACATTTAATGTACCTATTTTGCTTGGATTTTCTTCCCAATTAAGTTCAGCTCCTTACGGGTGGTCCAATGTCTGAATTCAAAGCAGGCCTGGGGGAATCTTTTTTAAGTCCTGCTATAAACAGGGCACCCTGTTTGGCTGCCCTAGTAGTGAAACCACAAGAGTGGCTGGTGGAGTGAGTCATCCAGGAGTCTACTCTCACATCCAATCGAGAAGTCTTTAGAAATCATCTCTCCCCAGAAAATACTATTCTATACCATCCTGAAAAAGAGCAATTAAGTATCTGATTGACTGCTTACTACAACCCAGTATGTTTTCTTGTAACTTCAAGATGGTCTCAAATCTATAGACACATGAGAACAAGTTTAGTTTTTCTCCTACCAATATTTGCTATCTTTAAATTATCTGGAAAACTGTTTAGCATCTACTTTTTTTTTTTTTTTAACCTAGACTCAGTACTTGGTAGCACTAGCTTCTCCTTCCAGTTGCTTTTTTTTTTTTCGGTACTGGGGATTGAATTCGGGTACTTGCACTTGCGAGGCAGGTGGCTGCACCACTGAGCTAAATCCCTGCCCTAAAACTTTCACTTTTGAGCAACTGAATTATACCAAGGCTCTTGTTGGCCCACCGGTTCTTTTCTTTTGGACATCTTAGTCATGTCCCTAGCTTTCCTTGACATTTGGGATTTTAGGAAATGACCATTCCTCTTAAATTTAATCTTGTTAATTTCTCTTTAATGTTTGACAATGTTTAGATCAACCTCTGCACATGACACCCAAATCTTCATCTCCAGTCCTAACTTCTCTCCAATTCACAGCTAAACCTGTATTCAACTGTTCACAATTATCTAATCCTTAAAGTAGACTAAGCCCTGATCCTAATATTTTATATGTACTGTCTTATTTAATCTTTATGAAATTGAAGGTAGTTACATCCTTTTACATATAGGGAAACTAAGGACAGTACTGTTTTGTTTTTGTTTACTACTAATGATTGAACCCAGGGCCCTGCAAACTAGGTAAGTGCTCTACCATTGAGCTACTAGGCCTTTTTATTTTGAGATAGGGTCTTGCTAAGCTTCCCATGCTGGCCTTGAACTTGTTACCCTCCTCCCTCAGCCTCCTGGGTAGCTGGGATTATAAGCTTGCCCCACCCAGCCTGGTAGTACACCTTTCTGATGTCACTGCAAAACAGTGTAGACATATGTCTGGTTGTTATGAATCGTGGGAGAGGGTGCCACTGACATCAGGTGCAAGGGGGCCAAGGACGCAGCTCAACACAACAAAGAGATCCTGCATCTTGCAGTTTTCATAACACTGAAAAATCTGATCTTAATCACCAGATATCAGAAGTCTATTTCACAAATGATCAAATAATTTTGGGGGGAGGGCATGGTTTTACTATATATTGAATTTTCCAGACATCTAAGTACTAATTCAAGGGAGAATTGTACTTTATGTGTTTTTGACTGAGAGTTGTTTACTATTTTGAAAAATAAAGTCACTCCCAGCACAAACGATGACATTTGGGTCAGTCCTATGTACACTGGTACACCGCGTTCGGGTATCATCTCACTGTGGTAACACCACCTGGGTATATACAAATATGCCCTTTTAGTTCTCATTTCAGTGTATCAAATGTTACAAGCATCAATGGAATTAATCTTAACTCTTTTACACAGAACCTGTTCCTCAAAGGCAGGTAGAGCTTCTGATTAGTTCATTTTATCTCCTAGTGTAGCCATGAGTGAATACCCAGTAAAACATTTATTTGCTTCATTTCTCCTATACTTTACAGGATGGCATTTTAATAGTTTTTGTTTTTGTTCTTGACACAGAGCCTCGCTATACATTTCAGGCTGGCCTTGAACTTGCAGTGATTCTTCTGCCTCAACCTCCCAAGTGCTGGGATTACAGGTGCGCACCACCACACCTGGCCCATTTTAATAGTTTTAAAGACCACATGTGAGGGTAATTATATTACCTGCACATTACCTTCCTGGTCAGATCTGAGAATGATTGTGATACTATTTCTACAGGTGACCACTTTTCTCCCTGCCTTTGGTCCCGCCATTCCTGCTGCCTGGCTGGTCTTCTACCACCCAAATCCTCCCAAGTCCCATTCAAATACCCCTCTCAAGACTCAACTTAAATGTGACTTCTTTGAACCCTTTCACTCACCTTCATGCCAAGCCGGTCATTGTCTCTGCTGAATTCCCAACACACGCAGTTTTTTTGGGGGGGGGGCGATGACAGGGTCTTGCTACATATTCCTGGCTGGTCTTAAACTCACTGAAACACAATACCTGGCATCCACAACTTAAAAGAGGAGAGGTTTATATTGGTTCAGGTTTTCAGTTCATGGTCAGCCATGCCAAGACAGAAACAGCATGGTAGAAGAGCCTGGGCAGGGGAAGCTACTCTTGTCATGGTGGCCAAGAAGCAGAGCACAAAGGGAGGAGCTGGAGAGAGATACCTTCCAGGTCAGGTCCCCTGTGACCCACCTCCTAACAACAAGTTAGCTATAGCGCTCCCACCAACGAACCACCTTCCAAATACATGTGGTTGTGGGGCCATTTTAGATCTAAACCATAACAGGGATTTACTTTAGGCGGGGTAAATTGGGAAGCTTTCTCTGAGGTGATATTTAAATTGATCTATAAAACATGAGAAGCCAGCCACAATGAGTGGGTTAAGAGCTTTCTAAGCATTTTGAATAGCATGTGCATAGGCCTTGAAAAAGGGGAAAGTGTTTTTGGAAACAAGAGAAAGAAGGTCAGTGTAGCTGGAGCCTGGCTAGTGAGATGGAGAGTGGGAGAGATGTCTGGGAGGTGAGAGGGCTCAAGGTGCAGGAAGAGCTTTGGGCAGAGCCAGGGAGTGACTCGTGTTCAGTCACTGTTGCTGATGGGAGGAGAATGTCAGTGTCAGCCAGGTGTGGTGGGCATACCCTGCAATCCGAGCACTTGGGAGGGTGAGGCAGGAGGATCACTGTGAATTCAAGGCCAACCTGGGCTACAAAGCAAGATCCTATCTAAAAAAAACCCCAAAACAAAGAAGCCATTAGGGCAGCAACCAGCAATGTCACAAGGGTGGGCTCATCCAAGCTGTTTGGAGCTCACATCTCACCACAACCTGCCCTGGGTGCTGGATACAGAGCTACAGGATTTAATGTTTGCCCTGCTGGGTTTTGGTCTTGTTCTGGTCCCCTTCCTTTCCATTCCCCTATTTCTCCTTTTTGGAACAGGGATGTTTACCTTGTGTCACTGTATGCTGGAAGTGTTTAACTTTCTTTGTGAATTTTACAGGGGCTAATAGCTAGAGTTTGCCTTGAGTCTCAAGAGATTTGGGACTTGGACTTTTCAGCAATGCTGGAAGTGCTGGGACTTAAGCAACTCTTAGAGATGGACTGACTAAATGCCTTTTGCATAGGGATGCACATGAGTCTTTGTGAGGTCAGGGGCAGAATGTTATGCTTTAGGTCTAAAATGGCTCCCAAAGCCTCAAGTGTTTGAAAGGTGATCAGATCATGGGAGTGCTATAGCTCTCTTGGTGCTAGGAGGTGGAGCCTGCTGGAGGTGGGTCAGGGAGGGGTGTGACCTGGGAGGTATGTCTCTCTTCTCAGCTCCTCCCTTTGCTCTCTGCTTCCTGGCCACCATAACATGAGCAGCTTCGCCTGCCCAGGCCCTTCTACAATGCTGTTTCTGCCTTGGAGCGCTGACCATGGACTGAAAATCCATGTTTCTTCTAAACACTGCATTACAGGTAGAGCATTATAATGATTTTTAAAAAATTAGTTGTTTGGGATCATATCATCTACAAATTGCATTTCAGGATCATAAAGAGCATGCAGAATCTGAAAGAGCTGGGAATCACTGCTCTACCACATCTACTCGAAACAATACATACTGACAGATAATGTGTGACATACTAATCAAGGATGGTAAATCAAAAAGGTGTAAGGTACAAAGCTTTTTATTATCAACAACTTTATAGTCTAGCTGGAGACATCCACTTGAAAAAATAAACATTACCGAAGAAGTCAGAAGACAGTGTCTATTGTTATTGTACCACTGCACCTTTAAGAGGTCTAGAATGGTTAAGATCTGGTTTTTTGCCCTTTGTCTTGGATCCTCAGCAAGAAATCAATACATTAATATTTAATATTGGTACTTATCCTAAAGTTCCTTTCTCATCCTTTGCTTCAGGGAAAAGGACGGACTGCCAATGTGTTAACCAATAAATAAAATGACTGCCAGGCAGCTTGTCCCAGGCTGATCTTGAAACTGCTGGGCCTATGGCCCCCCATGGTACTTACTTCAGAAGCTCTCTCCCTTACTGGGAAGGACAGTCTTAACCATCCACTAAGAATGACTTCAGAATGATGGAGACATTTCTTTACATACATAAACAATGAGAAACAGCACCAAAAGTTCCTTAATTTAAAATGTCCCCCACACTTTAAACAAAATAAAGAGAATTTAAAGCTACAGTGCAGTAAAACAAAATTTTTTCCAAGAAAATGTAAACTGGGCACAGTAGCACATGCCTATAATCCTCACACCCTGGGAGGCTGAAGCAGGAGGATTGCAAATGTGAGCCCAGACCAGGTAATGTAATGAGACCTGGTCATCAGATCCCTTTAATCATTACTGAACCACCGGCCTTGATTTCAACACACTTATAGCTATGGTATAAAGTCCAAGACAAGTTAGAACTGATCTTCCATTTACTGTATTTTGGGATTCTGTAACCTGGTGACTTAAGAAGGCTCCTAACTCTGTGTAGCCAATCCCAAGCAGAATATAAAATGGAATCTGCCTGAGAAACATTCTTGAGGCAAAACTCCTTTTGCTACATGTTGATTCTTAAAAGTTTCAATTATGATAAATGCAAAGGGTAAAACTTGTCATTCTTACCAAGTGAGTAAGAAAGAAACTATATGGTACTGTCTCAAATTCTCTACCTTCCTTGAAATACAGTCAACAAAATATTCAAAACTCCTATAGGTAGATTAGTCAATGATATGACGTATAACTAAACAAAAGGAGACTAATTTTATTTATAAAATATATAAAAGTTAGTGTCAAAAAACAATTCTAGGCCATCTGTAAGTAAACCAGATACTTCCCAATCATATCAGTGTATTTATCTCTATATATTTGACATGTACATTCATGTATATTTATCCATATATAAAATATACTTGTATATTTATATATTTATCCATATATAAATATATATTTACAAGTGGATAGATCTAATTTCTAAAAAAAAAGGATAAATAGATGGAAACATCAAGTAGAAATTGTAAGTAAAAACTTATAACTAGAAGGCTGAAGAGAGTTAGGACTTTCTTACAAAGACTGACAAATGCCACACTTCACTAACTAGAAGCCACAGAAGATTTAACAAGCAGGAAGCCAGGGGTTTAAGTCAAAACACTGTCCAAAGGGCTCTACAGACTAAGGAAATATCAAACAAGAAATGGTAAAACTAGGAAAAAATATACTCATATAATCATTTAGATACTTATTACATATTTAGCACTATGCTAACAGTTTTGAGGAATACAAAATTATAAAATATAGCCCAAAGAGCTTACAATATGATATGAACCAGACACAGGCATTCTATGCCATGCACCATTTAAGGAACATAACAATGAAGCCGGGGGGTGGGGGATGGATGTGGGTAAAGTGGCTGAGAAGGTTTGGCCAAGGCTGAATCTGAGCTAACCCTAAACAGTAGGACTTTAATGGGCACAAACTGAGAAAGGCACAAGCAAAGGCCACGAGGTGAGAGGGAATACAGCATGTGCAGCAGTCCTCGAGGAGACTAGACAGGCCAGATCGGAGCCTGGGGAAGGCCTCAAGTACTATCCTTAGATACTTTTAAGCCATAAAGCATTTGTGAACATGATTATTGCATTTTAATATTTAAACTGGAATATGACTTGAAGAGTATTTTGAAATTAAGAGGAATAAGAACTGGAGGAACAGTGTGATTACAGAAGTGGTGTTGTATACCAGAGGATTCCCTGAGATCCTTTCTGGAGATCTGTGAAGTCAAAACTATTTTCATAGTACTCCTAAGATATTATCTGCCTATTCACTGTGTTGATGCTCTCACTGATGGTACAAAAGCAATGGGGGATGAAACTGCTAATGTCAAGGCAGTGGGACCAAAGTATACTAGTAGCATTGGATTTAAAAACAAAAAGCTTGGGCCGGGGATTTAGCTCAGTGGTTCTGCCACCTGCCTCGCAAGCACAAGGTTCTGAGTTCGATCCCTGGTACCAAAAAAAAAGAGAGAGAGGCAAAAAAAAAAGCTTATCTGGATATGGTGGTGCAAACCTGTAATTCCAGCACTCTGGGAGGATGAGGCAGGATGACTGCACATTCAAGCCCAGCTGGGGCAACTTAGAGACTTAGTGAGACCTTGTCTTAAAAACAAACAAGAAAACAAACAAACAAACAAAAATGGCTGGAGATGTAGATAGGTGTTAAGACCATAGGTTCAATCTCAAATACCATAAAAGCAAAAAGCAAATAAAAAGCTTTCTTATACAATAAACAGTATGTATTTAAGGTGCTTAATTTCATGAATTTTAAAATATCCATATATCTGAGAAACCAGTGCCATAATCACGATGACAAACATTTGTGTAGAGTCCCAAAGTTTCCCTCAGAATCTTTTTCTTCCTATACAGTGATTCTCAGACCACCACTGATCTATCCTATCAATACAGTTTGCAAGTTCGAGAATTATATAGAAATGGAGTTGTGTAGTATTTTTTATATAAATGCTAGTCAAAGGCAAACTGAACAAAGTAAACAACAGAACAAGGACAAACCCAAGGTAAAGAGGGTCATTTCATCATGACAAAAGGTCACTTCTTGAAGAGGACATCATAAGTCTCAATGTGTGATAACCTAGTAACAGTTTCTCAATACATGAGACAAAAGTTGCCAACCTAAAATAGGGAAAAGACAAGCACATAATTATCACCGAGGGAGGGGGTTAGTCCCACTCTCCATATGATGAGTAGAATAAATATACAGAAAACTAGTAAAGATACAGAAGACTTGAACCATCAATTTGACTTAATTGACATTTATAAAACACCCCCCCCACCACAAAATACACACTATGGTAAAGTATACATGGGACACTCATCAAGATAACTATATTCTGGGCCATAAAACAAATTTCAATAAATTTAAAAGGACTGAAATCATAAAAAATAAGTTTCTGACCTCAATGGAATTAAATAAGAAATCAGTTAACAGAAAGACATATTGCAAAATCCCCAAATATCTGAAAATCAAACACTGTATTTCTAAATAATCAAAGTCACAAGAGAAATTAGCAAATATTTTGAAATGAATAAAAATGGGTTGGGAAATTTTATCTTGAGATTTTGAGATACACAAACTTGAAAGCTTCAGAATACTAAGACAATGAGACTTAAAATAACAAAATGTATCACATACACTGACATGTATCATCATTCGCAAGATCTACACAACTCAGTAAACTAGTATTTTCCAAAAGTCCACTGAGTGACATTATGTAAGATCCACTCTATGCAAGAAGGACTAATGGATTTTGTTAGAAGAATACAAAGAGTTTGTTCATTGTGGATTCAGATTCTATACTGCAGCTCATGAACCTTTAAGAAACTACCCCTCATTAAGTTTGAAGTGGTCTAAAAAACCCCATAACTTTCTGAAAAGACTGTTAAAATACTCCTCTTTTTTTTCATAAAAAAAGTCAAGTTTATGCGGTAACATTTTCTTCATACCCTTCAAACAGACCTACTGATTGCAACAGCTTGACTGGAAAAGTGGACAGGAGAATCCAGCAGTCTTTTGTGGCGAGGTATCAGGGACTTGCAAAAGTATGAAACAATCTATTCTGATAATGACATTTTGTATAGTTTTTATACAGTTATTTTCTCTAAAATGTTATTTATATTAAGATATAAATTTATTAGTTTAAATGAATTATATTTTAAAATATATCAGTTTTAATGTTTTACCTATCATTTCATGACAATGTAAAACAGTTTGACACAGTAATATTTGGTGACTGAATGAATTACAGTAGTGAAAGCAAAACAATAACTTAAGTATCTACGATGTGAGAAGAGTGGTGACCAGAAAACTCTGAGATAAAAGGTGATATAATCTTAATATACTGATTATTCTTTGCATAATTAATCGCCATTATGTGAACAGACCGAAAATTCATTCTCTGAAAATATCAGATTTTTAAAGGCTTAATTACAAATTCAGCACATTAGCAAAAGGCTGCCTTTTATGTCCATACCTAATGACCGAGTCACATGTCTCCCTAGTGCCAGCATGGCTGGAACGTGATGGAACAGCAGATGGGGTCAGATGAGATATTCACCTGAGGCAGAGTGAGCCAGATACACACAGCCGGAGTACTGTGTCCTGTCTGAAGAGCTCTCACAGGACACATGAGGCCAGGCCTGCTGAAGAGAGAGCACTGGACAGAGCTCTGGGGCCACATGACCTGGCTCAGCTCCTTCTTAGTTGCATCATGTTAGAAAAGGGTTACACAACCTTTTAGTGCCTCTTTTTCCTTAAAATGGGAATAATTATTAAATTATAGCATTACTGTGAGGATTATAAATGTAAGGCATTAACTAGAAAAGTCCCGAGGGGGGCTGGGAATTTAGCTCAGTGGCACTGCTCCTACCTCACAAAGGCAAGGTCCTGAGTTCAATCCCCAGTACCAAAGAAGAAAAAAGAAAAAAAAAAGTGCCAAGGACAAGTAAATACTTGGCAAGAATTACTATTACACAATATTTTATTTGAAATATGGAATAAAAAAGGTACTAGTCCAATCCACAGAGTGGATGGGGATATGAGAAATATAACAAAATACTCTATAAGTTAATTTAAAATCTATGAATTGCAGGGTTAAAGATACATAATGTGATCTAGGGTTATAAGAATAAACATCTACCTCAAAATTATTTAAAAATGAGTAAATAAATTTGGTATTTGACTATGGATTGAGAAGCGTTTACTGAATGTTTTCAAAGTCAATGCATATATTTTATGGCTATGAGAATAAAGATACATCCACAACTAACAAATATGGGGTAAACTGGGATATTTTTCCTCTTTTTCAAATTAAAAAGCAAAATTATTTAAATATTTTTAAAAGTTAATAAAGGAAAGCTACAAAATATTGGTAGTTGTATTTAATAATTATATAAATACTCTGACTCAAAGAGAAAAATATAGGCTGAACAGAAACTGCTCCAGAGTCAAAACAAAACAAGAAACATCATTTCATATAAGAGCAAAGTCCAGAGAAGGGGTGGGGTGCCAGGCAGGAGGAGTGCGGAAGGGGTGAACAGCCTGTCTGAGGATGATATACTTCTCTCTCCAGTGGTAGGGGCAGAGTGAAGAGCTCTGAGGCTGTGGCCTGCTTAGGGGCGAGGCAAAATCATCCAAACAACCTCCCAGGGACCACTTCCATTTCTGCCCCAAGTCTAGCACAAGACAGAAACCAGAGCAGGGAGCTTACAGAATCACCACACAAAATAAACTGACAGTTTAAAGTCAAATACACTTAAAAGGAAAGAGGCTTTGGTAGTCTGCAACTTCTATGGTCAGTTACAACACATGGCAATGAACATCCATATTCTTACTTCTCCAAGGCAATCCCACACTCCTGAAGGGCTTCCACACCAAATACCAGGAGCCCAGGATTCTCTGCCTCAGGCTACAGACCATGGGCAAAAACAGCTGAACTCCAAGGGGACAGCAATGGCAGAGGTGGCCTGATCCTCGCCTAAGAAGTGCTCCTTTATAGAACCTGCTTTGCACTTAAAGACATTCTGTGTAGGTCAGTGGAAGATGTAAGTTTTTTACACTGTCTATGCTTCTGGTATTCTCCAAACCACTGGGGCATGTTTAAAGGCAAAGGAGGGGTGTGGAGGAAGAAGTCTGGTTGAGAAGGCAAACAGAGAAGGCTGCTCACCTGTGTGAGCCAAATGTCACACATCTCTTGAGCAGATCTTTTGGCTCCAGTGGGTAAAATGCTCAAGACTCACTGTGTATACTTATGGAAGAAAAAGGCAGCCAAGGAAGAAGCAAGCACGGAGATTCTAATTTAGGATCTTTTCTCAAATTCTTACTGAGATTAAAAGGAATGTACAGTATTACTTACCTGAAAAACATCTGAATTGTCTTCAAATAGGTTGACAAAATATTTATAATCAGCATAAGCCCAGAATTTGGAATGATCATAATCTCTAAATGGTCCAGAAATACTAGATTGGTCACAGTTCCAGGTCAGAAACTCTTCAAGTGTAGCTTCCACATAATTACACGTGGTTTCAAACTGAGGAACTGCAATGAAAGAGAACATAGCTTTAAATGTATAAGAAACATAGTTTCTAAATACTGTTGGTTTTTTAAACGAAGTTAATTTCAACCAAAAGAGATCTATAATTTAAAATTAAAAATTTATTAATTTTGTGCTTGCTATATAATT
Organism: Heterocephalus glaber; assembly: GCF_000247695.1. The sequence continues at coordinate 1,054,731 of NW_004624912.1, forward strand.
AGAACCATTCGTAATACTCACAGTACAGTACTCATGATTAAACATAAAAGTTAAGAACATGGTTTTAACTTTAAGGATTACCCTTATTACATCCTGATTTAGTGAATCAATGGCACACTTGAGACTACCAATTCTCCAAGATCCTTTCAGGGGGACTGTGAGGTCAAAACTACTTTCACAGGAGGAGACCTTGGTCTTGGGGGTTGGGATGGAGGGAAGTGTTTGTCACGGTCTGAGAAGGCCCAGAAGAGAATGAAGGGCCACCAAATTTGAAGGATGAAGTCACTGGATTCAAAGATGAGGAAGATGTGCCCCGGGCTTGAAGATGTTCAGAAGCAACCTCTCGTCTCATCTTACCACCTCCACCATCTTCTCCCAAAGATGAGCTATGGGCTGCAGGGATACTGAAATGTGGATTACCATGGCTGCAGGAGTCATGCCTCACAATGACCAGCCATGTTCCACATTGGTGAAAAACAGTGGGTATGCTGCAAACATGGAAGGCCACGGGTGTGGAACCAGCCCGAGCCAAATCTTGCCCTCCAGAGACCTGGCAGGAAGGCCCTGGGCAGGACACCTTTCCCACAGGAGCTGCGCCTCCCATGAGGACTCTTCTTGGACCTGGCACATGGAGGGAGGTCACGGCTGAGGCTGCCTCTGTGGGGAGGAACTTTGATAATGGCTTCCACCTGGATCAGAAGAACCCATGAGTGTCCTTGACTTCTCAATGGCCAAGAGATGATGTTCTTCCAGCCAGTCCATGATCTCCATGTATTCCCTCATGGCTTCAGGAGGGATCTCATCAGGTGCCTTGGTCTCAGGTGGCTGCTGACATTTGGGAGCTGGGGGCCAGAGAGCTTGTGCCTTAGAGTCTATCTGCCCGGGGATGCACACTAGAATGGGAGGAGGGAGTGTTGTATGGATGGGGGCTCCAGCTACACCCCAATCCCAGTGGGGAGAGCAGTGATCAGGGGACCTAATGTCATCCAGAGTAGTCCAGGACAACCTGACCTCAGAACCTATGAGGGGAGACTCTGCATAAGGTGGAATGTGGAGACAGTCACATGGGAGGACATGTGGAGCTACCAAAATGCCAGACACTCTCCCCATCCTGCCCCCAAGTCCTGGGCAGATGGTGGGTTCAGATATTGCACAGCCAATCAATACCCTGCTCAAAAGCAAGGGCTGGGGAACCCCAGGCGCTGGAGTATTTTCTGCTGTCAACACCAAATGCCTCATCCTGATTGAAAACCCAACAGATGTGGGACATCAGCTTCCCTCTGCCCTCTTTGGCCTCTGCCATGATTGCCTGTGGAACATGGGAAGCCCTACCTGGTTGTTGGACAACCTTAGGCATTGGGAGCCTTGGAGGTTCGGGCCTCAGTGGGGCTGGAATTGGACGGCCCAGAAGTCCTCCAGTCAACTGCAACCCAGGATGTTCCATCTTTTCAGCAGCCTCAAACTCCATGAACCTATGGTCTGGGGAGGCACAGGCTGAGCTGGTAGGGAAGCCAGGCCCCAGGCCATAAGGACCATGGGCTGGACCAGTGTCAGGCGTGGGGAGCAGTGCCCTGGGTGGACTAGTCTAGTTGTCAGAGGGTGCTGATCCCAGGGCACAATCACAGTTCTGGGCACACCCTTCATTACCTGCAGGGAATCACATTAGGCCTAGGTGACCCACAGAGGCTTTTTCAGCCTTTTCAGGCCTATCATGGCCTTGCACAGAGCCACAAACAGGAACTGACCATCAGAAGCTGGTCAGGAAGTAAGTTAAGGCAGAAAACACCAGGAGTCCTTGTCCCATCCAGGGATCCTGAGCTGGGACTGTGAGTCCTGGAATGATGCCCTAAGAGACAAGGGCCCTGGAGAAGTCAGGAGAAACAGGGAGTCACTTTCCTCTGTGGCCTATTTTTCTGTTTCTCTGTTTGTTTGTTCATTTGTTTGTTTGAAGAGAACAGATGAGATGGAGCAAAAGCAGTAATGGCAAGGACATGTCCTCCGGGTGCCTGAGAGGCTGTTTTCCCCTAATCATGCTGTCCTCTCTCCCATTCTCTTCTGGGACCTTGGGTTATAACCTCTTGTCCCTTTCATGGACAGAGATGGTCCCTTTGTTGTCAACTTGGGACTAGCATGTGACTAAATGGCACTTTATATAGCCACCACTGCCGGAAGAAACCCCATGAACAGTGAGGCCCGAGCTTCTGGGACCCTCCAGGTAGAAAGAGCTGCCACCTAAGGACCAAGGTGTCCAGGGGTGGGGTCTGTGCACTCCTGCTGACATCGTGTGGGTGACAAGCGCCATTGGGCAAAGCGGCACAGCCCATGTGCTCTTGCAACTCAGGCCCGGCCCCAGGGTCCCTGGCTCACTCTTCAGCCACCTCATAGAATGTCATGTGGTCATAGTTGCTGGTGCAGTCCCATTCTCACAAGACTATCTGCAGGCCCTTCTCCACACTCATGGTCGGCTGCCGGCAGGACAGGGACCGAAGCACTGGCCTGTAATTGCTCAGGATCAGTTACCATCCACTACCCTCGCCCTGCATACCCAGCTGATCCAGCCCTGCACACCCCATGGTTCTGTCACTTCTGCCCTTGGCACAACACTCTTCCTTTGTGGTCTGACAGCCTCCAGGATGCCCTAGCAAACACCAGACATCAACATCAGTGCTGCACTGGAGACTGATTTTCCTTCATGTCCTCACTGTTAGTGTTGTCTATTATAGACAGGATGGTTTTGTCTCCCACAGTCCATGTGTTGAAGTACTGACCCTCAATGTGATGGTATTTAGAAAGAGTCAGATGAGGTCAGCAGGGTCTTTCTGCCTTAGAACTTCAAGGAATGAATGTGGGTGGCTTCCACTTGCCAGTCTAGGGTATTCTGTCTGGCAGCCTGAGCTGACAGGGCCAATGACCTGAAGCCAGGGATAAAGCCTGGGGTGAAGATTTAAATGGTTGCAGAGGATCAAATGGAATCAGGGCCCCTGATGTGCACTCATGGGACTGCTGCACCACCTCGTTCTCCTAACCATAGATCCCCACAACAGCGGTGGGAACAAGTGTCATTTTCCCTCTCAGTTTCTGTACCTCCTACCACCAGTGGTGACCTCGGGGCCGTGAATCCACAGGTCTATGAAGGAAGGTGAAAATAGAAGGGGAGTGACCATGACATGTCAGAGACCTAAACTCAAATGGTGGCTCGTGTTACACCCAGGACCCTTCTCTGACCTTGAGTCTTGAGCAGCATGGTGATGACTATTGTAAAAGGACAATTGGCTGCACTCAGAGTGGGGCAGTGGTGTCCATAGATCAGGCACTCTTCCTAAACTTACTATATCACCCTCAGCCCTTCCTGTGAGTTCCTCTACATCCCAAATTCCTTGTCTCCCCTCCTCCTTCCTTCCATTGGAGCCAAAGGTTGAGCTCCTGGGTCCCTGCAAGGGCACTCACACCAGGAAGCAGGACATCACTTCCACGTCAGGAGTGTGAGGAAGGTGTTTCCGGAGCACAGTCTTCAAATGCTGCCAGTGCTGGAAGTTCTCATAGACACTTGGAGACTTGCAGGTGTGATCTGGTGAAGGATTGGCCTGCGAGGCGGCCAGGCCACACTCTGTGCAGTTACAGTGTGGTGGTGGCCCTGTGTTCACCCTGGACATGGCAGGGGCCACTGGTGGTACGGCTGAGGGATAAAGGCCCCAGGGCCACATCCCTTCATGAGCGTTGATGCTCACCCGAGTTGGGGCAGGCATGAAGGTGGTCATGGGCAGAGCTCTCAGCTGCAGGGGAGCAGGATTCTGCACAGCCCGATGCTGGACCCCCGGGGCACCCCTCATGCATGGGGCCTGAGTGAGGAGAGTGCTCTGAGTGAGCAGGGACCCTGCTGGCCTCCTTGCTCTCCTGGCTTGGGCCATGATGTTGAAAGGCGCAGCCCCAGGCTTGCCATAGCCAGCATGTCCTGCCATCACAGGTGTCATGGGAAAAGGGGAAAGCACCAGGGGGTTACCCCGAGGAAGTGGTGCATTCCCAAAGGGTGGTGGGGGCGGCTCCCAGTGTAGCTGGTGTACTGGGACTGAGGCAGGTGGAAAAGGGCACAGGACCACAGAAGGAGATGGGATGACACCAGACTTCAGGATCATATGTGGCTGCAGCACTGATGATGCTGGGAAGGAAGGAAGGAGTAATTGAAGGGGGGAGATGGCAGGAGGGAGGCTCTCTTCTTCCCCAGTCACTGTGAATCAGAGGACAAATCACTCCAGTTCAGGGTTGCGTGGACAGGAATATTTTGCAGTTAGCAAACACACCTGAGTGAGTTTTCCTGCTCTCTTCCTTCTATTCAGAATTTCTGTAGCATGGAGCTTGTTTCCAGGTCAATAAGATTCCCAACCCCTGCTTGTCCAAAGCAACTCCTCAGCTTTCCCTCCCTCTAAGGAATACTTCCTTTTCCTGATGGTCCGTCAAAACCTATCTTTCTCGCCTTCCAAACGCAATACAAAACAGCCCCCAAATGAAATCTTTCCCCACTCTAACACCTGAGGAACCCTGGAGATGACCCCAGGAGGGATCCCACCCAGCTCCCACAACAAACACTAATTTGGGGACTGATCCTAACCAGTCCTGTCACTGGTAATGTGTGGTCCCTGCCACAACACTGGAAGCTCTGTTCCTATGGAACAGGTCTGGAAGATAGACACTGGTTTCCCTGAGTACTTGTCCTTGCAGAAACAGTCAGGAGTTTTTGCAGAGGACCAGAAAGAGCCAAGTGATAGTGACTGGGGAGTTTTCAAGAAATTGTCACAGCTACTGGCTGTCAGATTTGGTTGTGGACCTGGAACCTATCTGTGGAGCTTTTCCCTTGGGGTCCCAATAATGGAAAGGAAAGAGCCCCATGGGTCCTCCATGAGCCAGGTGCCACATGAGACAAAGTTACCTGGAGCCCATCCTTGGTCAGTGGAACCTTATGTAGACCCTGGTCAAGGAGAGCAAGCTCCATGACACCTGCACCCAGTAACCAGCACACCTGTCCTACCCTAGTACTAACATGACAGCGAAGGATCTTCCTGTGAGCTACTCTCCATCCTCTCTTAGCATGGAAACCAGCTTCCACTGCTGTAGAAAACCAACACCACTCCACATGTGCTCCCTGTGCATGAAGCACCAGACAGGAACATGGGCTGTGTTCCTGCCAACAGTGAAATGAAGGGCTGAGGGTCCACATTGATAGTGGACAAGACTAAGAACCCCTGAAGACCTGTTTTGATGAAAAAGATGACATTTCGGAACAACTCAGGGAGGCCCAAGCCCTGTGTTGGTTGAAGTTTCTATGCTGTGATGGAAGACAAGTGCAACTTGGACTGAGGGAAAAGCCCTCTCTGAGCGAGAAGGTACTTGGGGGCTCTGGGCTGTGGCAGCTGAGTAACCCCTACATATCCTTGTTCACACAGAGGATATTTCACTGCACACTTGGGTCAAGGAGTTTTCTGAGCAGTTTCCTATCTAAGATCATTCTCTCCACTGCCCTCCTAAGATCCAGGAAACTCCAACCAAACCCCTCAGAGCAGTAAGACACACAAGTCCAAGGTTCCTGAAGAAAGTACACAGGACTAAGGGTTCCCCTTGAAAATATCCTTGTTTCGACCATGATATCATCCCACCATTGTCTATCAACTCTGTTGAAGTAACAGGTCTCCCTTTCTAGAGAGGATTTCCTCCCATCCTTTCTACAACCCAGTATATGTCTCCTGAGGTGTCTTGAAATATGTCCTTCTCGGTGTCATGAGGAGTCCCCTCCCCTGAGAGCTCACATCCTGACATGGTCTTTCCCTGCATCCCAGTGGAGTTGTCCTTCCTGAAGTCCCAGACAATCTTTTCTTTACATCAGCTCAACCACCTGTACCCAGGGAAGTGACAAATTCAAATTTCTAACAGCTTAAGAGAGGTCAGGGAGTCCTTGAGCCTCCAGGCTTACCTCCTTCTAAACCATCCCCATAGGCATGAACACAAATATCAACTTCTAGCAGCTACCACAATGGGAAGAGTGAAGGGCAGGACCCAGAGAGTGACCTGTGACCAGAGGCTCACTCAGGTCCAACTGCAGCAGGTAAGATTTGAAAGTATACAGGACTGGAGTGTTGACAAACAGACATTCTGCCACTGCAGCGGGGGAGAGGCAGAGGCAGCAAGGCTGGGAGAGGGGAGAGACATCCCTGGAAGAGCTCTGGTGGGTGGAGGAGCCCCTCAAGATCCCTTCAAATAACTTGTGAAAACATCACTGCTGTGTGACTCTAGCCAACTTTTGAATTATTTCTTACCACTCCCAGTGGTATGGTTTTATTGGTCTTCTGACTTCAATTTCTCATCAGTAAACCTTGTTTTGAAATAGGAAAAACAAAACAAAACAAAACTGCTTTCACAGTAACTCCAAGACATTAATTGCCTTTTTTATTCTTATTCGGCACAAGTATGCCATGCTGTCCAGAGACTACCTGACATGTTCTGGTATCACTGTGCTGGCAGCTGGTGGATCACATGACTCTGTTTTGATGTTTAAAATATCTCCATTTTAGTTTATAATACGGTATCATAAGAGATACCTGTATCAGAAAAAGCACATCGGGTACTCAACAATTACTAATGGGATCCTGCTGTCAAAGAGTGTAAGAACCACTGTATTAGATTTAAAAGTTTCTTAAAAAGCAATGTAGGAACTGTCTTTTGAAAATTTTCTGACTTTGTACTGCAGTTAGCATACACAGCTCCTCAGAATTATTAAGTGGACTGTGACAATTTAAAGTCTTTTCATTTATTCATTAATTCATTTAAGAATCATTTACTAAGAATATCATTTGCAATTAATATGGTACTCAGGCTTGTAAGAACATAAAAGAAACAAATAATACTTGAGTTTTTAATATTTTAGATAAAGATAAAGCTTTAAGTAGAATGATAGAGAACTTGAGAAATACAACGAAATACAAAATTTTGTACCACCAACACTTAAGAAGGGGAAAACCTGTAATCCTAGCTCTTGGGTAGCTGAGGCAGGCGGATAGCCATGAGTTCAAGGTCAGCCTAAATTACATAGTGGGACCCTGTCTCAAAAAACATGGGAGCGGGGGTGGGGAGGCAACTTCTGAGATGAAAGTCTACTAATTGTCCACAGGTAGGTTTGCTAGTACAGGTACAATGCCAATGAGTCAAGACTGGAGTCTTGGATTAATACGAGAACTGTTTTTCCAAAAGTGCTGAAATTATTTTTTGCTTTGCAAGTAGTGAAATATTTTAAATGAACACAGGGAAGTTAATATTTAAAAAAATCACACCCAGGTGTGTTGGTGCACACCTGTAATCCTAGCAACTCAGCAGGCTGAAGCAGGGGAATTGCAAGTTCAAGGTCAGCCCGCACAATTTAGCAAGACCCTGTCTCAAAACAAAGAAAAAAAAATTTTTAAGGGTTGGAGATGTAGCTCAATGCTCCTTGGACTGAATCTCCAGTAAAAAAAGAAAAAGAAAAAAAATCTTTTCAAAGCATGAAATCCTTCCAAGAGGGATGTAGATCAGTTAGCAGAGCACCCCACACACAGTGGGTGCTCAGTAAATGCCAATATGCCAAATATGATTATAGTACTTCTCCATCATTCATACATTATTTGGAATCTTTTAAAACTTAACTGAATTAGGCTAGGGATTTAGCTCAGTGGTTCCACCATCTGCCTCGCAAGTGCAAGGACCCAAGTTTGATCACTGGTACCATAAAAAAAACCACCACCACCAACAACAACAAACAAAAAAAACTTAACTGAATTGGAAGGAGAAAGGTAGTCAAATTCTTCTTTCAACATTTTTATCTCTTTCCTCCATTTCTTTCCTGATCTTCTTAGGATTATACAATTTCCCTTCCCTCCTTTTTCCTAAAACCACAGTATGGCACAGAGGTAAATGGCAAGATGTATATCAAAGAATCACCCTAAGTCAACTGCTCCATCAACCTGTCACTTGACTTAAAGAAGGAGAATTTTATTAAGGCACATTTATCTAAAAGATTAACATCTAAATGCTCAAGAACTCTTTAAATTCTGATTATTTTTGTGAAGCACTTAGAACAGTACTTGGTAAGCAGTAAATTATCAGTATATGTATAATCTCTTAATATCACTGATATCATCAAAAATTCACAATAGCATAAGAGTACATAAAGATAAATATTGACAAACAAAAATGCATGTGGCAAGAAAGCTTCGTGATGCTGGGAAACAAGAGGCATTTCTAAATCTCTCAGTAAACTCCACTGTGATTTAAGACACATTACACTGTCTTATAAGTTTTCACTTCCTAGAATTCAGTCCAACTGACCGAATACTAATGCCACTAACCAAGCCACTAGCTCTTGGTGAGGAAGGAACAGGACTTTTCAGTTAGGACCAGTTATCACAGACAAGTCTGCACTGTAGCTTCCAGAACCTGACCTCATTAGAGGACTTCATTTTGTCATAGCAAATTCTGCACATTAAAAATGAAAGTAAAAGTGTAAAAATTACACATAAGAATTGTTACTACTGGTTAAAATGAATGGAAATGACAGTCTTTTTCATTTACATTATGACCTCAAAATAAGACCTTTTCACTCAGTCCTGGTAGGAGCAGCACAAAGGCACTGTGTTGTGCTAAAACGACACCTTCTTGCTGGGTAGTATAGTTGTTTTTCTTAGTTTACTTTATGCAATGGAATTATTCCTTTCTAATTTCAGCATCATTGTTCCTTCATTTAATGATACAGTAGCTCAGGAAGCTACCAGCCACTTACCGTCAAATGTTAGGTAAGAAGAAGCCCAACTGTCCAAGGTCTGGTAGCAATGATAAACTAAGCTTGCTTCCAATGATCATAACAAAAAAATCTTAAAAAATTTTTTTGCCCAGCAAGAAAACAATGATTTCTGCATTTTGTTAGACTATCATCATCTTATAAACAAGAAATAACACATTGGATGTGAGCTCTGAACAGGACTTTTGATCAGTACTCCCAACTTATAGATTTTTAGGGTGTATTTCTACAACTGCTGCCAAATTACTGCCAGGTGAGGTACGACACTGCCACTGACCACATATCTTGAAAAATAAACTGGATCCAAACTAGTTTCAGAATGTAGACTAGTACAACCACTATCAAAATTATTATGGAGATTCCTCAAAAAACCAAAAATGGAAATTTGACTCAGCTATTCCTCTTCTAGGTATCATCCAAAAAGAGTTAAAGATATCACACTACACAGAGGAGTTGAGCCGCGAGGGTGCCAGCAGCAACCCCCACCCCCCACCCCGTGGAAATGAGAAGACACATAAACAAGCCTCAAAAACAGACTTCTGGATCACCTACAGCAACCCCAAAAGGAAATGAGGTGGAACAATCTGATACTTAACCATCTGGATTCCCTGATCTGGCAACAAAAGAGGATCTGGAAAAAATGAAATCAGAGATAATTTCTCAGATAACAACAAAGATTGTGCCCATAGTGCAAGACATGATTAATAAATCTAGAGAGGACACAGATAAAAAAATAGGGGAGCTGAGGAACATGATGGAATCCCAACATAGGAAACAAATGGAATACATAAAACAGACGCAATCAGATTTCCAGGAGATTAAAAACTCCATTGAAAGTCTATGCAACAGAATGAACCAATGTGAGGATAGAATTTCAGATATAGAAGATAAGATTGCAATTAGTGACCAGGAAAAGAAAAACTGCTTTAAAATTGTAAATGAACACGAGAAATCAATCCAGAAGCTGCTAGACGATGCAAAGAAGAATGACATGTGACTGACTGGAGTCAAGGAAGAAAGAGGAGAGAGTGCAGATGACATAAAAAAACGGTTCCCAGAAGTGATGGCAGAAAACTTCCCAAGCAGGGGAAAAGAACTTGACATACAGATAAGTGAGGCATAGAGGACTCCAGCTAGCCTTGATCAAAAAAAAAATCTACAAATAGGCACATAATAGTTAGGATTCCAGAAATCCAACAGAAGAA
>NW_004624912.1:1084290-1138247 GCF_000247695.1 Heterocephalus glaber
CAAGTCCCTAAGCGGAATGTGATCATCATGTACTACACAAATATATATATTACATGTACTATAAACATATATTATATATATATATATATATATATTGGGAGTAAGAATTCAGGAGAGAGAGGGAGGAGGGGGGTTAAAAAAGAATTGAGAAATGTCATGTATATGTGCCAATTCCCCACAATGAATGTAATCATTATGTACTATAAACGTGTATCAATAAAAAAAAATTTAAAGAAAATTTAAATCAGTTTGGCCTTCTCACACAAGAAGAGTAAAGTCTTGGGATCCTTTCCAAAGCCCTTGGTGCAAGTGAGCAGGCTCCAAGCCCTCTGTACCAGACACTTCAGAAGAATCTTACTTTTTATATGACTTTCAATCTTGGGGGAGGAGATCAGTGTGGATGTTTAGAAAGAAAAAGCAGAAGACTTGGCAACCACACAGAATGAGAAGGCCCCTTACATCAATGCAAAAGAAACTCCAAGTTTATATTATGACGTGAGCAGGGCTAAAACTCTTTCTCTTAATCTTAAGATGGTTGGTTTTTGTTTTGTTTTCACTTTGCCGGTTATGGTAACTTTGCATTCAAGGTCTGAATCCAAATTGGCGTATCAACATTCAATACAAGGCAACCTAAATTGCAAAGCATGAAATCTTGTCCCACTTGGAGGGTCTGGATTTTATGTGTATGAAAATGGACAAACTACATTTTTGTATTATGTATTTTTTAAGTTTTGCTAGACTATTGCAGGGAACTGTCATGGTTTGGGTCTGGATGTCCCCCCAAAGACTTATGCAGTCAGAGGTGGCTGAATCTGGAACATGTGATGCTGGGATTAAGGGCATGTGATTACTAAACCACTACATGTGAGTGACTGGTTTGGCACTGCCGTAATCCCAGTAGTCTGGATGGGATAAAAGGGGCAGAAAGATGCTGTTAAGGTCCGTAGTTGCTTTTGCTACCATCTGGCCACCATGAACTGTTGGTCCTCTGAAAGGCCTGTCTGCCATGCCACCCTGCCTTGAAACCAGCCAATTATGTCTTTGCTTTTTTTTGGTACCAGGGATCAAACTCAGGACCTTGTGCTTTGGGTGTTGGGTGTTCTGTCTCAGCAACAAGAGAAAAGTAACTAACACAGGAAGGTAAAATTTTACCTCTACTCTTGGGGTTTCTGGCTTGTGGTGATATAAGACAAGTTAACAGGAAAAAAGAATATATATTTTATTACTTTTATATGCATATGGTAACCCCCCCCCACACACACACAAATAGAGGTAGTAGAATGTAACAGTTAAATGCCAGGTTGGAGTGACAAGAAAGTAAGGGTTAGTTTAACAAGGTTTGTTTGTCAGACTTCTCTCAATCTTGACTCCTCATATCTGATTATAAAAATGACTTCCTTTTTATTTCTCCTGACAGGAGGGCACTTTTCCCTTGGCAGTTTCTTCTCCTGCATTTGGGGAAGAAAAAGAAAAGTCAAAGTTCCCTTCTTGTACCTGCTATTTTTCAAGTGCCTTTATCCCAAAATAATCAATATGCCAAAATGGCATATTTTGATTCCCTACACTATGAAAAGATACAATAAGACTGGGGGTGAAGCTCAGTGATAGAGTGCTTGCCTAGCATGAGTGAGGTCCTGGGTTTGATTCCAAGCCTGAAGGAGGAGGAAAAGGAAGAGGAGGAAGTTGGGAGAGGAAAGAGAGGGGACAGTGAAGAGGAAGAAGGTGAGGGAAGATATAATACATTCATGATATACTCTCTTGTCCATGACACATAAATTGGAAACATCTTTTGGGAAACAACATGAAAGAAACTCCAGACTGAGAAAATGAAACAAGCGTCAAAGAACCATCCATTATCCCAGTAACTCATGTCATAGGAATTTAACAAAATAATTAATCATATGCTATATACATATCTCTATATATGTATATTATATATAGTATATTGTAAGCCAAAATGTTCACTACTACATTATAACTAAAAATATAAACAACCTCATGTTCCAATGTATGAAAACATTTACTAAATTATGACACAGAAATCCCATGGTATATTATATATATTAAAAATAAAAACAAGGACCATGTATGAATATGTAAGGGTACAGAATGAAAAGGGACAGGAGGGCCTGTAACTGAAAAGAGAGAGTTGTTGCAAGAGCCAAGCAAGAAGCTCAATAAAGTTCTAAACACAAGGAATGTTAGAGAAGAAGGTAGAGATGAAGAAATACTAAGAGAATATCAAAGACCTTTCAACCAAGTATGTGGTGGGAGGTAGGTGCATTAGCTTAGGTTTCCAGATGTGGTGACTTGTCATATAGAGTCAGGAGCAACAGCTTGTCTTGTTGGAAAGATGAAGAGTGTAATTTGAACTTGATCAGCATAACAATACCATACCCTTACTTGTATAGTACTTTACCATTTGCTATGTACTGTTATACACATTAAAAGTGTTTATCTGATCCTCTAAGAAGCCAACACGAACAGAAAGTATTTTATTTCCATTATCCAAAGGCTGAAATGGAAGCTTAGAGGTCAGATGAGCTGGAATTAGACATCATGCCCCCTCCTTCCAAGTGTCCATCCACTGTACGTCCTACTTCCAGAAGTGGGACTTAACAGAGGGCTGAAAACTAGGGAGACAGAGTATGGCCTGAAAAGGTTAGCAAGCTCAGGAAATCTTAAGATCAATTCATAGGTAATAATCCATGTGTGTTTTGGGGAGAGAGGGAAATGCTAGAGAGTGTAGGTAGGTGGTATGGACCTAATTGCCTTCCTACCCAGTACCCATTCTCTTCTTCCTTACTAACTGAACACTACAAGAGAATGGCCGAAGAATTATATTTCCCAGACTCCTTTACAGACAGTAGTAGACAAGAGATATATTTGGAAATTGGAGAGTCAGCCTTTTTTGTCCTTAGCCTCCTCTCCTATAAATATACTGCCTAGAAAGCAGACATAATGGTTATCCAGCTTGGGAAACGAAAGAAAGGCCAAGGAAATCACAAAGATTGGCCTCAAAAAGTACAAAGATGTCCACTTTGCCCTACTGGCCCAATATCAGCAAACATCTCACTCCTGAATCCTTTCACATAAAAAATAAACCCTTCTAATCAGACTGTAATCGGTTCATAACTGAAGAGGACTTTGCCTTCTGAGGCAAGAACATTCTTAAGGACAATCATCGCCTCCCTCTGAAGTGCTGTCGCTTAGGTTGGATGAATCACAGCTCATCTAACCCACTGTGGCATCTTTCAGGTCTAAGGTTGCAAAACATTCAACCTTTGAACACTGCATCTTGAACATTAAAGAGCAGAGCAAAAGAGAAGCACCAGTCCTTGTAGGGTAGGTATTTATTTATTCTACTCATTTGAAATTAGAGGCAACAGATCACATGGCTTTGAATATTTTCAAAACAGTTCTTATGTTTGGATCGATATACCTGCTACCCTTCTACAAATACACACACAGGCACTGGTAACACAGAAATACTGTTTTGACAAAATAGTTTCAATGAAGTAATTTTCCTTCTAAATTTTTCCTTTAAAAAATGTTTAAAATGCATTTAGTTGTCTGATCTAAAAATCTTAGATATTCTGGAGATTATTTAATAAAAGACCTTCAAAACTAAAACTTGCTGAGAAAGTACCTGACTAGTGACTAATGCCCAAACATTTGCTAAATAAATGAAAAGCACAATAAGTTGAATACAACTAAACAGTAAGATGTTTCACACAATAGAAAATTAGCATATAGTACAGAATTTCAGGCCCATCTGTGAAATAAAACAATCAGTTGGTTGTGAGATAAAACTAAATTGGTTTCTGATAGTTTAATCAACAATGAACTGGGTCATTAAATTAACAAGTTTAAGTCTGTTTCCTTTAAAGAAGAATGCAAGGCTATATCGTATTAATTAAATGGCTTAGAGATGTACACAGCCATTACACACCAGGAATATCTGCATACAGCTATAAAAATTTTGCGGAAACCTCAACAGTCTTTAAAGGATAAGTGTATTTAGGTCAAAACTTGCAGCAAGGAGCAATTTCTAAGTAGATGGCTTAGAAACTGCTGAAAAGAACAGATTACTAATCGAGGTGTTAGACACAATAGACTTTTTCCCCTTCAAATGTAGCATATTTAGTCCATTTATTACATAATTGGTTACATGCTGGGGATTTAACTCAGTGCTTCCACTGCCTGACTTGCAAGTGCAAGGTCCCGAGTTTGATCCCCAGTACAAAAAGAAAAAAAAACCCCAAAACATAATAGGTTACAACTAATTCTTTGGAGACAATGAAACACCATCAAAGAGCAAATTTTCTTTTTCTCAGTAATTTTTTAAAAAATTAATGCAAAGTACAAGATATTTTAAAATCTAATTTCTCTGAATTTGTTAGCAATTTGGTTCAGTTAATTAATAGCTATCTCATATATCTGAGATCTAGAATTTAAGACAATAAGGAACATTTACCAAGTCTCCAGAATATTCTCCAAATATTAATAGAATATAACAAAAACAAAGATCCTGAAATTGAACTTGTTTCTTACGTCAGATGTAGCATTAATGGAAAATTATGTTAAAAACTTTCAGAAGGCAATATGAGTTTCAATACAGAAAATCACAACAATACAGCACAAATAAACACTGAGTCTTAGCATGGTGTGATAACACACCACTGAATACATACACGCAGGTCCACAATGGTTTCATCAATCTGACAACTACTATACTCTGTGTTGTTGAGTGTATATATGTGTGTGTGTATAATTTTAAAATCACTGGAATGGCAGATATTAGGGTAAAAAATAATTATCATTTGGGCCTTATCAGGAAAACTCTGATGGAATGATATCCAACAAAAATAATACTAAAGACTAAGTGGTAAAACTTACAACAAAGGTAATTTTTCATTTTGGAGCTATTATTTGAAAATGTCAATAGAAACTAACTCTTTTTCCTAGCACTCAGAAGGCTGAGGCAGGAGGATTGCTTTGAGTTCGAGGTGGGCCTGGGCTACACAATTTTAGTTCAAGGCTAGCCTGGGCTACATAGTGAAACCCTATCTCAAAAAAAAAAAAAAAAAAATCTTAGTTACTGTCTCATTGCTGGGACATAATACCCAATATCCACAAGTTAAAGAAGGAAAGGTTTTTGGCTCAGTTTGTAGAGGTTTCAGTCCATAGTCGGCTGGCTCCAAGGCAGGGCAAAATGGCAAAGGGGCATCACAGAGGAGAAACAGTCCAGGGCAGGGCAACAGGAAGCAGAGCCAAGATCAAGAGATAAGGAGAGGTATATACAATTCCAGGCCATGCCCACCATGACCCATCTCTTCCCACCAGATTTCACCTCCCAACATCACACCCAGCTATAAACCCATCAGTGGACTAATCCAGTATCACACACTCATGATCCAGCTACTTCCAAAAGCCCCAACTATGAGAACATGAGGCTTTAGGGGGACATCTAGATATAAACCCTAACAAATACTCATGAATCCTTTGAATTTCAAAAACTATAAGGTAGTCTTTTGCCACCAAAGAACCACAAACATTAGTGTTCAGACTGTTATAACCTTGTCAGTGACAAGCTTGGTGTGGGAGTGAACATACTATTAGGTTCAGCCTGAATGTAATAGGTAACTGCAGGCTAAACAGTTATCAAAGGTTCAGGGGCCTTCTGGATTCTTCTTATCCACCTACACATATCTCTTGTCAGGTTAACACAGAAGTATTTGCCTTCTCAAAAATGGCTCGTGAATAGTACTTATAAGTTTAAAAAATATATTGGTTTGAAACCAAAAGCAAGGGAAAGTGAAGCTAAGACTAGAAAGATGGTGAGTCAAATACTATTCCTCTTTGCAATGCTCCAAAGTATCTTCAAAATTTCTACCTAAATGTTTTCATATAACTCTAGCTTTCTCTAAGTATGTTTTTCATAATTCAAAATAAACTATTCAACCATACTTCCAATGATATTTAACAATAGGTTCTCAAAGAGATATCTGCAGACTCATGTTTACAGGAGCACCATCATAATAGCCAATTGGTGGAAGCAACCCAAATGTCCATCGATGAATGAATGTTTATGCACACAATGAAGTATTATTCAGCCTTTACAAGGAAGGACATTCTATCACATACTACAGCATGGATGAACCTTGATACAATGCTAAGTGAAATAAACCAGCCACAAAAAGATAAACACTGTATGATTCCCTGTATATGAGGTATCTAAAGTGGTCAAATTTTAAGGAACTGGAAGTAGAATGGCAGATACCAGCTTCTGGTGCATGTGTGTGGGGGTGGGGAAGTGGGGTGGTGTTAATAGGTAAAGAATTTCAGGGCTGGGGATTTAGCTCAGTGGTTTTGCTGCCTGGTGCGCAAGTGCAAGGACCCGATTTCAGATATGGAAGATTAAAAAGTTATGGAGGGCCGGGGATTTAGCTCAGTAGTCCCACTGCCTGCTTCGCAAGCACAAGGTCCCGAGTTCCATCCCTGGTACCAAAAAAAAAAAAAAAAAATTATGAAGATCTCTATTATGATGTGAACCTATGTAACACTACTGAATTCTATACTTTAAAATGGTGAAGATGGTTGCTACAGTTTGAATGTGTTCCCATCAAAATTTAGGCATGAAACTTAATAGTCAATATGATCATATTAAAGGCAGTATCTTTTTTGTTTTTTGTGACATTAGGCATCAAATCCAAAGCCTTCATAATGAGCTACAGCCTCAGCTCTTTTTCATTTTGAGACAGGGTCTCACTAAGTTACTAACTTGCCTAGGCTGAGATTGAACTTCAGATCCTCCTGCCTCAGCTTCCCAGAGTGCTGGGATTATAGGCCTGTGCCCCTCTCATGGCCTTAAAAGTGGTATCTGTTTTTTCTTTTTCTATTACTATGTGTTTGCAATACATAATGAATACATTCATCACGGGGAGTTGGTACATATACATCTTAGCCCTTTTTATTTCCCCTACCTCTCCTCTACCTTCCCGCTCCTTCCATCTCTAGCATCCTTTCCCATATGTAAAAGGTCTACCTTCCTGTTTGGCAACATGTCTTTTATTTTGCTTTGGGTTTCTCATGTAAGAAAAATCACACAATATCTTACCTTTTGTGTCTGGTTTATTTCACTTAGCATTATTAATACCTTTTCTTATCGCTGGGACAAAATACCTAATACCTAAAACTTTAAGGATAGGAATTTTATTCTAGTTGACTGGTTCCAAGGCATGATGATATGGCATAGGCACATGGCAAAGGAAACAGCTGTGGCAGCCAGGAAGCAGACAGAAATCAAAGGAGGAAATGGATGAGAGATATAATTCAATGACCCACCTCTTCCTACCAGGCCCCACCTCCTAACAGGAAGTCAGCTATAATGCCCCTATTATCCTATCACCTACCAAAATTCCCACTTATGATTGCATGAGGTTTTAGGGGGACATCTAGATTAATCTAAAACATTCTGCTCCTGGCCCCCATACGACTCATGTGCACCTCTTTATACAGACTGCTTTTAGTCCGTTGCTAAGAATTACCAAAATTCTAACACTTCCAGCAGCGCTGAAAAGTCCAAGTCCCAAGTCTCCTCTGAGACTCAAAGCAAACTCTTAGCTGTGAATCTCTGTAAAAAATCTAAAGAAAGTTAAACACTTCCAACATACAGTGGCACAGGATAAACATTTCATTCTAAAAAGGAGAAACGGGTACAGAAAATAATGGGACAAAAGCAAGACTGGAACCTAGCAGGGTATATATTAATCCCTGTGGCTCTGTGTCCAACACCCAGGATAAGATGTGGTGAGATATAAGCTCCAAAGACCTTGAGCAGGTCCACCCCTAATGGCATTGTTGGTGGTTGCAGCCCTCATGCTTCTCTCTTGGGCTAGCTTTGCTCAGATGTTCTGTATTACTGGTTTCTCCAACATTCTCCATGTACTTTCAGCTTGACCCTTACAGCTTCATGAACTCCCCTCTCAGGGGCACACTGCCTGGCCTCTCAGGCCTTCTGAAATCTGGGTAAAAGTCTTCCTGGCCCCACAACTCTTACATTCTGCATGTCTGAAAAACCAGCACCACAGGGATGGCACCAAGGTCTGCTAGCAGCTTGAGCAGTAGCCAGACCCTTTTGCATCACAGCTGCAGGGACCTCTGAGTGCTTAGGGGGACTATGAACAGAATTTCAGATAACAAATTCCCCAGGGGGCTGTTCTTTAGTACAGTGACTTGAGGCTCTCTTGTCAAATCAAAGTGTTTTATTTTTGCACTTTTGACCTTGGAAAGGTGGGGCCTGCTTGGCTCCAGACACACCCTTAAGCCATTTTCCTAAGTGATATTATTACAAACAGAGAGAAAACACTGGTTAGTGAAGTCTAAAGCTTATATACTTTTAGAAAGCTGTCAAATACCGCAAACAGCACAAAATGCATAAATAAAATCACATTTTAATTAATAAAGCAAGAACTACTCTAAGAAACTTCATTTTTCCCCTATTATCTTTTATTTGCTCTTTATTTAATTTGCATTCTCATACAAGAGAAGCCATACAATATTAAAGTTTGTGTGTCTGATTTATTTCACTTAACATTATGGTCTCAAAGTACATCTGTTTTCCTACAAATCACTCAAGTTTATCTCTCTTAATGGCAAAGTAGTACTCTATTCTATATAAATACATTTTCTTTATCCATTCATCTGTTGATGGACATATATATGGCTTCCAAGATTTAGTTATTATGAATTGTGCTACTATGAACATAGGTATATATGTATCACTGTAATATGATGTCTTTGCCTCTTTTGGAAAGATACCTAGAAAGCAAGTATCTGGGTCAAATGGAATTTCTAGTTTCTGTTTAGAAATCTCCACACTGATTTCTACAGTGGTTGCACTAGTTTACATTACCATCAACATTGTAGAAGGGTTCCGTTCTCTCCAAACCCTCACCATCATTTGTTATTATTTCATTTCTTGATGACAGCTGTTCTTTCTGGAGTAAGATGAAAATTCACCGCTGTTTTAATTTGCATTTCTCTAATGGTCAATGATGTTGAACATTTTTTATGTATTTACTGGCCATTTGTACTTCAGAGAAGTTTCCCATTTTTTTTTATTGGGTCTTTTGTTTGAGGGCATCTAATTTTTTTTTGAGTTCTTTATATATCTATATATTAGTCCTCTGTTCAATGAATAGCTGGTATAATAATTTTTTTCCATTCTGTGGGTTGTTTTTTCACTCTGGTGGTTGTTTCCTTTATGGTGCAGAAGTTTTTAAATTTGATATGATCATATTTGTTGATTTTTGGTATTCTTTCATGTGTAATTGGGGTTCTATTCAGAAAGATTTTGCCTATACCTATACCTCTTCAAGAGTTTTATCTATTTCATCTTTCAGCAGGGTGTTTCTGTTTTCGTATTTAGACCTTTGATCCATTTTCGTGTTAGTTTAGTATATGGTGAGAGATGAGTCTAGATTCAATCTTCTGCATGAGGATAGCCAGTTTTCTCAACACTATTATTAAAGATGCTATCTTTCCTTCAGCACAAGTTTTTGGTACCCTTGTTGTCTTGTTACTTTTCTCTTTGCTAACACAAAATACCCAACACCTACAGTTAAATGAAGAAAGGTTTATTTCAGCTCTCAGTTTGTAGAGGTTACAGCCCATAGACAGCTGCTTTCAAGGGAGGGTGGCATGGCAGAGGAGAAAGTCTATGCAAAGCAGGAAGCAGGAAGCAACAACAAGCAGCAGCAAGCCTGCCTCTCCCTTTTATCCCATCCAGGCTACCCGCCTTTTGGGTGGTGTTAACCACACTCAGGGTGGGCCTTCCTTATTAACCCACTTAATCCCTGTATCATATCCTTAATTCACATTCACACACCCTACTCCAGCCACCTTTCATTGCATAAGGCTTTGGGAAGACATTTAGATACAAACCATAAAAGTTGTTAAAGATCACGTAGCTGAATATGCCTCGAGTTATTTCTGCATCCTCCATTCTGTTCCATTGATTCACATCTTTTTTTCCAATACCATGCCGTTTTTATCATTATAGCTCTCTGTATTATAACTTGAAGCTGGGAATTGTATTGCCTCCTGCTTAGCTTTTGGTGCCCAGGATTGCTTTTGCTATTCTATATCTCTTCTGGTTCCACATGTTGTTTTTGTTTTTGGTACCAGGGATCAAATTCAGGACTTTGCCCTTAGGCAGGCGGTGGAACCACTGAGCTAAATCCACAGCCCTCCATATGTTTTTTGAGCTTTTGATTACAGCTGCTCTTTCTGGAGTGAGATGGAATCTGTTGTTTTGACTTGTATTTCTTTAACTGCCAAAGATCCTGAACATTTTTTCATGTATTTATTGGCCATTTGTATTTCTTCTTCTAAGAAGTATCTATTCAATTGCCCATTTTTTTATTGGGTCTTTTTGAAGAATCTAATTTTTTTCGTTCTTTCTATAATGTAGATATTACTCCTGTCTGAGGAATACCCGGACAAGATTTTTTCCCCATTCTGTAGGTTGCCTCTTCACTCTGTTGGTTGTTTCCTTTGTTGTACAGAAGCTTTTTAATTTGATATAATCCAATTTGATTCTTGGTGTTATTTCTTGGGCAACTGGCATTCTGCTCAGAATGTCTTTGCCTATGCTTGTCTTAAAACATTTTGCCTACTTTATGTTCCAGCAGATTGTTTCTGTTTTAATATCTAGATGTTTGACTCATTTTTGTTTTATTTTAGTACAGGGTGAGATATATGGGCCTAGATTCACTTTTTTTGCACATGGATAACCAGTTTTCTCAGCACCATTTGATAAAGAGACTATCTTTCCTCCAGCATATGTTTTTGGCCCCTCTGTCCAAGATTAGATGGCTAAATGTGCCTGGTGTTGTTCCTGCTCCCACTGTGCTGTTGTACTGATCCACATGTCTATTTCTGTGCCAGTACAATGCTGTTCGGTTTTTCGTTTATTTTGTTTTTATCGCTGTAGCTTTGTAATATGAAATCTGGATGCCTCCTGCTTTGGTCTTGTTGCCCAGGAGTACTTTTACTATTCTGGGTCTCTTCTGGTTCCATATAAATTTTATGATTGTTTTTTTCTAGTTCTTGAAGGGTGCTGCTGGCATTTTGATAGGAATTGCATTAAATCTATGTATCTGTGTGCTGTGAGGTATCCCCCTAACTTGCTCCAGAGACCTCTATGTCTATACATTCTAGGTGTGGTAAACCACACAAGCTGCAGCACATCCCTGACCATGTTGACAGATGGGGAATACAGACCACTGAGCTGTGTTGGATGCAGGTACTGAAGTGGTGTCAAGCAATCTGTTGGACTTAATGCCAGTACTTGCAGACTCAGCCCCCTATGAAAACTACACGCAACTGGCTTGGCTTTTCTCTAGAGGGCAGGACCACCAGTCCTTCCCAGCCTGAGCTTCCCACTACTGAAATTTCTCAGTGGGGAGGGGATCTGTGACTACCCTGCTCCCTCTCCAAGACTACCTCCCATGGACATCTTCCACCCAGTCATTGCGGTAGGGTGTCCCCAGAAAGTATAGTTCTTTTGTGGCTTCTGAGTAATACAGCAGCTCAGCTCAAGCAATGGAACCTGTTCACAAAATGGTTCCTGATCACCTCCCAAATACAGTAGGTACCACACTGGATTTCTTCTCCAATTCTACACTGTCATGTGGAAGATGTCACTTTCTGAGTAAAATTCCACTGTATTTGCAGTTTACACTATCATGAGTTTTTCTTGGGACCACAGCAGTCAGTCCACTGTTTTTCCTGGAACCTGCCAACCCTCTCCACGCTTACCTTGTATAGCCTGAGACAGGTCTCCTCCTCAGGAGCTGGGGTTAGAATTCCAGCCTGCTTTGTTCTTTTCTCTGCATTGTCTTCAGTTTTTCTGTGATTTCTAGTATTCCTGCTTACTCTTTCTTGATTCCCAGAGCTTTTCCTCCTTTTCTCTTCACTAAGTTGTTTTCCAGGTGTACTGGTGAGGCTGTGATATACTGCCAGTTTTCACACTGGCATTTTCTCTTCTCAGTGGTATCTTGAAGAAGTAGTCAGCTCATGAATGGGAATAAAGCTCTTATAAAAGAGGATTCACTCAACTTTAGGCTAGCTTGCTCTTTTGCCACGGGAGGACACTGTTCTTCCTCTCCAGAAGATATAGCAACAAGGTGTCATTTGAAAGAAAAGAGCAGCCCTCAGGGGACAGGAAAGCTGCTGGTACTTGGATCTTGGACTCTTCAAGGATCTTGGACTACAGAACTATAAGAAAATAAATTTCTGTTCTTTATAATTATCCAGTCATTGATGTTTTTATAGAAACACTAATGGACTAATTTATGTGTTTTTACAATAAAAATAATTCAACTGTATGGTCTTTCCTATATTCATCAGAATATTACTGAATGGGCTGGGGATTGAGCTCAGTGGTTCCAGCACCTGCCCTGCAAGTGCAAGGTCCCAAGTTCGATCCCCAGTACCAAAAAAAAAAAAGAATATTACTGAATATACAGTATTTTAGCTATATTATGAATTGCACATGTGTTCTAGGCATGGATATTCTTTACAGTACTTTTTTAGATTATACAGGCTTTTTTCTTTCTCTAATCTCCTCTGTCTTCTCCCCTTTTAAAAATAAAAGCAAAAGATGACACGTAGAATATGATGTTTCCAACTGAAGAGAAGTAAATCCAGTTAGGAGCATCAGCTCTATGAGAAATGCAGTTCCTACAACACTGGGATGAGCTATTTCTTTGGAAGGATTGGAAAAAGAATACTGAGAATATGCTCTTCTCTTCCTCAAGGCGCAGGCCTGGCCATAACGGAAAACAGAAAAGCCCAACTGAAGGACATATCATAACATCTGAAAGGCAGAATCAGACTTAAAGTACTGTAACTTTTAATTTCACTGAAATGTTTCAACCAATATGTGATCCTGCAAGTAGCTCTTTCACCTGCTTTTATTTTATTTATTTATTTATTTATTTATTTATTTTTGGTACCAGGGATCAAACTCGGGTCCTTGCGCTTGCGCAGCAGGCGGTGAAACCACTGAGCTAAATCCCCAGCCGTCACCTGCTTTTATTTATGTATTGTTTTAACCTCTTGTTCACATCAGCCTTATCTAATTTATGGCAGTCTTCTACAGAAGTATTCCGTCCATTTAATTTACTTTGTAATGATAATATACAAAGCCATTCCTAAGTGGTGTTTCTAGGCAGGCTGGCAGTTTAAGATAGGGTCAAAAGTTCCACAGAAAGGATTCAGAGTATCCTTTAATGCAAAATTCGAAGTTACTTCTCAAAATGTGTATACATGCTGCATTCTTCTCAGGAGACGACCCATATTTTTCATCAGATTTTTCTACCCCTTAAGACTTCAGACTTTGTATTAAAGAGCAATGATTGCCTCAAAAAGTTGAACATGAACTTAGTATTATCTAACAATTCCACTTTTAGATACATGACCAAGAGAACTGAAAACATGTTCACAAAAAACCTGTACATGAATTTCCATAGCAACATTAATTACAGACAAAAAAACGGAAACAGCTCCAACATCTGTCAGCTGATGAGTAGATAAAATGTAATAGATACAGGGAATATTATTTAGTCACAAAAAGGAAATTAAGTATTAATACACAGTAGAACATGCACAAACCTCAAAAAACATTGTTATAAGAAAGAAGCCAGACCTGAAATGCCAAATATTGAATGATTCCACTTATCTGAAATGTCAAGAGCAGGCAAATCTATAGAGACCAAGTAGATTTGTGATTACATGAGGCTGGGGAAATAGGAAGTGACAACTAATGTGTAACAGGTTTTTCAGGGGGTGATGGAAATGTTTTGAAATTATAGTAGTGATGGCTGCATAATCTTGTGAACATATTAAAAACCACTAAATTTACACTTGAAAAGGATAAATTTATGGGATATAAATACTGAAAAAGTAAAAACCTTTTTCCTGGCTACATGCCTGACACATTGTTTTGCATCATCTTCCTATACCTATGCTCTGTGAATTCATATTAAAATTTAAAACAGCTCCCAACTTTCTCCTTTACTTCAGGATCCTAATTTACACCTAGTTTTTCAGGCTGGAAAACTTTTAACTTCTTTCCTCTCAGTGTCATATTAATCAGTCACCAAGGTCAGCACTCTCAATTAATAACAAAAATGGTTTATCATTCTTGAATACTTAATTCCTGCCAGACATTATGCTAGATAAACATAGTATCTTTAATTTTCTACATAATCATGCATTTTATAGGAGAGGAAATTAAGGCTCAGAGGGATTAAATATCTTGTCCTCCAGTTTTTCTCCTTTCAATCTATTCTGCACCCTTCAACCAGACTGATCTTCCTAAAACCACAGATCATGTTACTCTACCAACTGAACCACTTCAAAGGCTCCCATTATTTTAAAGTCCCAGCTTTAACAAAGCATACTTTCAGGATCCTCCTTTTTTCACCATTCCTCATACCAACTTCTTTGAATCCCTGGACCATGCCAACCCTTTTTCTCCTCTTACCTCTAGATTTGCCATAGGAATCCCTTATACATTTGAATGTATATTATGTGCTTAGCAGTGTATCTGCTACTGGATTCATGGTGGTCAAAGAAACAGATGGATCATTCTATCGTTTAATGGGTTAAGCAAGTAATTACAGATTTGGGGATGTACATAGAGGCAGAATGCTGTTATAAAACAAGCGGAGGTATGCATTGGGGAAACCCACAGTGACTATTTTAGATAGATTGGTCTCATAAGGTCTCAGGTGATGATATACTCTGAAAACTCAAGATTAAGAAATCAGCTATATCAAAAACAGAAGGCAGATGAGGGACAAGAGGCACTGCTAGAGACACCAGCAGAGTCCAGACCATGCATTTTTGTAAGCAACAGTTAGAAATTTGGCTTTTATTCTAGGTTCTAAGTGCAATGAAATATATTGAAAAATTTTAATGAAGGGAGTGTTACGTTTTGCTGAGACTGAAGCTAGGGCCTTGAGTGTGGTCGGCAAGCACTCTGCCACTGAGCTACATGCCTTGCTCTTAAAGGAGTATCATTTTTTGCTGCTAAATTGAGAACAGACTAGAGGGGCATGAGAAACTGGGACATTGGTCAAGAAATAGTTTAGGTAAAGAACTGTGGATGGTTTAGACTAGGGTCTGATAGTACTGGAGGACAAAGGGAGATCAATCACATGTAGAATTGACTTTCAGAGTCATCAGCATGAAAAAGATGAAGAGAGGAGATGAAGTTTGGGGGGGGGATTATCAATGGGGAAAGTTAGAAAGTAAGCTTACTAGAGAAAAGGAATCAGGAAGATCTCAGGCCCTCCTGAATATTCAAGAGCTTGGCCATTTTCATTTTATACTGTCACCAATCTGTGAAGGACTTTTGTCACTGATTATGGGATCAAACCTAAGGCTTCAACCACATGCTAGGGAAATGCTCTACCACTGAGCTGTACCTCCATCACCATGCAGGATTTTTTTTCAGCAAAGTTTAGATGGGTATATGTAAGTGCAAAGAGGGTAAATGGGTAGGTGTATCCTGAATAAGAGTTCTTTTTACCAGAATAAAATTCAGGGAGGGACAAAGCATAGTGTATTTTCAAGGGAGCGCTTATAATGATAAACAATGACAAGCACCCTAAACTGGATAAGAAGTGCAGTGGACAGAAAATAGAAGGATTGATGGTGCATAAGCAAGTGAGCTTAAAGGCAGGAAAAAGCAGTCAGAGCAGGAGGTTATCATTTCTTTGCTGGGAATGGGAAGCGGCTCCTCTTGGCAAACTACATTCTCCAAACGCACCCATCCTGCACTTCCTGCTCCGGTTTTCCAGAGCCCTCAGCAGCACTACCTTGGCCTGTCACTATCTCATCTAAGCATAAGGCCTGTCTCAAAGTACTCCCTCCTTGAAGCATTTCCGTTTACTTCACTGGGATGCCTCCTCCTCACGACAGCCATCACCCAGTGAGTGTGTACTATGGGTAGTACTCAAGGGACCACAAATTAGTCATGCTTTTTTTCCTTTCTAGGTTCCTTTACCCCTTGGTGAGCTCCTTGATGAAAGGCACTGGTATGAAAATTTCAAAGTCTGTAGATCCCGTGGCAGTTTACAGAACAGTGCAGTACACGGAGCAGTCACTCCCTAAATGTTAACAGTGATCTCCATCCAGCTCACGGGCCTGCAAACCTCACTCATTCGTTAAATCAGGGTTCCACAGAAAATGAATAAAAGCTCGTAAGCCTTGCCCACAAAAATATCAATTTATTTCTAGTTACCTCAAGGAGTGGTCTCCACTGTCACAAATTTAATTTTCATCAACTCTCTTTCAAAAAACACCCTGTGCGTGCGTGCAACAGCACTGCTAGAATGCAGGAACACGAGGCCTTGTATCTGGATATAACGATTAGAGAAATGGTACTTTTACTAAAAACTAGTCACTCTCTCCATAGCCTAAATCAAGGACGCAGAGGTCCAGAATGGGACCAGAAATCTCACGCACAGGGCTGCCCCAAGCTCTGACCTCGGCCTGGCACTTACCTTTGTTCCGGGCAGCTCCAGCTGCCAGGGCCAAGAGAGGGCTCTCCTGGGTGCCCGCTGCCATGGTTACCGTGAGGCGCCCTCCAAGGGAAAGCACACAGCAGAGCTGAGAGGTCTGCAGTCACCCCCGGAAAGAGTCGCAGCGCCGCGCCGCCTTGCCCGGAAACAGTGCTCCTGGGTCACGTGACGCGCGGGGCCGGGCCGAGCCGATTTGTTTTGGTCCGTGGTGCTGGAGCGGCTTACAGCACGTGCTCTGGCACGGGGCGCCTGCTGCCTGCCCTTGACCCTAGCCTGATCTCGTGTAGCCCTAGCTTCGTTTCTGCTTCTCCTCGTTTTCTAGTTCTGTTCTTTCTTTCCACTCTTGCCTTCCCCACGCAGAAAGGTCGAAGTTTCAGGAGTGGCTCTGTGCGGCTCTTGTCAGGCTTGGGTACTAGGTCAGTTCACGCCTCCTGCCCATCCCACGGCCCTTCTGGTCGCAAGATGACCTCATCTGATTTCCGAGGCAGTCCAGGAACGTGAACTTGACAGGGCGTCCTTTGATTGCATTCCTTGTGACTCATTTCCCAACCCAAACAAGCCAAACTGTTGGGCTTCAGGGTTTGTGTATCAAGAAAAAGGGCTGGCCAAGAGAGCAACAACTCCACTCTCCCTCGCTCACCCTTCCTCCAGCCCACCTCACAGGAGATGGCTCTGGGACACTGCAGGACACAAATCTTCCTCCCTTAACATAATCTTTAGTCGTCGCTTACTGAGGGATGGGCAGAGAGATTACCTGTCATATATGAATAAAATTGGCTACTTTATAATCTCACCAGGCGTGTTAAGGCACAAAAAAAGACAACTGATAAGACTAGTTTTAAAACTAGGTAGAGCTTACAAAGAAATTATTTTCCTGACTCTTTACATCTCAATCTTATCCTATACTCCCTGTAATTTCCAAAGGTATAAGCCCAATAAAAACGAAGTCAACCCAATAGAGAAGCAAGCATTAGGCTGGTGGCCTGAGGTCACCGAGTTGTTTATTAGGCGCGTGTTGTAAACTTGGGCACTTCCTCCGACAATCCCTGGCTTGCTCAACCTCCGCCCCCACAACCTCCCGGGCGCTTCCCTCGGTCGCCCGCCCGCCGGCAGCCCTCCCGCCTGCCCGCTGTCTTTCCGCGCCCGGGGTCCTGGCTCCGCGCCCCTCGCGGCATCCCGCGCCCCGCTAGCGGGAAGGGCGGACCGGGGCTCCCTCTGCCCCCACCTTCCTCCGAGCCAGCTCCGCGCGCAGGCGCACAGGCGCATCCGGCAGCCAGTGACCCCAGCGGCTCGCGCTTCGGCGCTCTGCCCCGTCTGCCGGGCTCGTCGGCGGCGCGCCGGCCGGGCCGGGCCGGGCCGGGCCGGGACGAGGAGGGTGGGCGGCGCCATGGGCTCGGGCTGGAGCAGCGAGGAGGAGCGGCAGCCACTGCTAGGGCCCGCTCTCGGGCCTGGGCCGGGGTCCGCACGGAGGAGCCGGGAAGCGGCGGCGGCACTGCCCGCGGCGGGCCTGGGCCCCGGGCGAGTATACGGGCGCCGATGGCTCGTCCTGCTGCTCTTCTCGCTGCTGGCGTTCGCGCAGGGCCTGGTCTGGAACACCTGGGGCCCCATCCAGAACTCGGCGCGCCAGGCCTATGGCTTCTCCAGCTGGGACATCGCGCTGCTGGTGCTGTGGGGGCCCATAGGCTTCCTGCCCTGCTTCGCGTTCATGTGGCTCCTTGACAAGAGAGGTGAGGGGGCGGGGGTGGGACGGGGGTCGCCGAGCTGGCGCTGTCACTCATGAGCTGGCGCCCGCCCCGCCAGGCTCCAGCCTGCCCGCTGACTCCCTGGGCTTGGCCTTAGGGGTTGTGCCATGTGACCTAGTGTTGCTGGCATCCCATTCCTGACATCGGAATCCGTTGTCCCCAAAGTGACTAGTACGGGGAGGCTGCTTTGCAAATACTTTTTTTTTTTTTTTTGCAAATCGACACCCTTTGTGAGATACTAAGGATTTAAGCGATCCTCAAATGAGCACGTTTTTGCTCATCAGAGAATTGCAGTGCATGTGTTATGAATGTTTTCTACACCTGACAAAAATGACAAATGCTTTGACTTCAAAGAGGTTTGGGGATGTTGAGGGTGAAACATCAGAAAATGGATTCATGATGCCAGGTGTGAGGAAGTAATAATGAGTTGGCTTTGTGTAATAGATGGCTCCCGCCCTGGATGAGCACTTGGGAATCCTAGACCTGACACTTGTTTTCTGGAAGGGGTTGCATCACAGCTTTTAAAGTGTGTGTATGTGACCAGGTGGCTTCTTCAGTTGTGGTTTATGACTCTCAGATAAGGCTCATGGATGAATGAAAGTTCTCTTTCATACAAGAGTACTTTGGATGTCTCACTTTACCACTTGCCAGTGTGATTATGTGAGGAGGGGGAAAATAGTCTTAGGGTTGAGAATCAGATACTGAATTATCCTGCGTAAGTAGTATGGGTAAATGATTGGTAGTGATGATCTACCCTTCAGAGGCTTTTGTGCAAGATTTTAGATTTATGAGTTGGATAATGATTGGGAACTGCTTCATATATTTTCTGTCCAGTCTTTTATAGGTTTTATTGAAATGAGTTTTGGGGTAGATTTGGATAATTAGCTTAGTCCACAGGGGCTGCTCTAACAAAATACCACACACTGGGTGCCTTATAAACAACAGAAATTTATTTCTAACAGTTCGGAAGGCCAGGAAGTCCAAGATGCAGGCCTGGGCAGAGTCCCTGTCTGGTGAGGGCCTGCTTCCTACACAGTGTTCTTTTCCTTTTAACTTCTCATAGCACAGGAGGCCAGAGATCTCTCTGGGTCTTTCATATAAGGGCCATTAACCCTATTCAGGAAGGCTCTGTCCTCATAACCTAATCACCCCCAAAGGCTCCATCCCCTAATTCTTTTACCTTAGAGATTAGGGTTTCAACATATGGATTTGAGGGGAGTGCGAACATTGAGACCATAGCAAATTTGAGCATAGGTCGGCATCACATTGCAATTGTCTGGCACATAGCACTGAAATTATTTGTTATTGACAGAATAAAATGGCAGGATGATGTTAGTGGCTATGCTCCCATTCCCACCCTGACTCCTGACAATTCCATCATAGGAATCCATTTGAAAAAAGACTAAGGAATTGGTGATTGTAAGTTCATACACAGGCAACAATAATGTAGCTGTTAAAATGGGAGGACAGTTTTAGGCACAAAGGCATAGTATTTGAAACAAGAGAAATAGTTCAGAATACTCTGCACTGGTAAGCATTGGTTGTCAGGTCATTTGACAAAGTTTAAATTTGTGTAACAAGAATGAAAGGGTGTAAATATCATGATGTAGAAGATGAAGGGATCAGGGTGTGTCAATCTTCAGGAAGAAACTTGATTTAGAATATACAGTATGTAAAGATCAAGTAAAAGAGGAATTGGACTTATTAATTTACTACAGTATTTGTAGTTCTAAGAGGAAGAACTAAGCTGAGTGAATTAACTCATTCAATACAAGGAAGAACCTTCTAACAGTGAAAGGTTTTCAGTTCCTAGAAGGGTGTGTCTTGACTGATTAGGACTCCACGGAGACCAGGTACTTACACAGGATGTGTGCTAAATCCTGAGAAAGGACTTCATGTATTGAAACTTCTTTGAGTTTTTTTCCTTTGAGAGTTTTTGTTTGCTTTTAAACTAAATTTATTTAGGTTAGACTTTATTTGGCTTTTATTTAGTTTAGATTATTTTTATTTTTTATTTTTATTTAGGTTTATTTAGTTTAGACTTTTATTTAGACTTTATTTGGATTTTATTAGTTTTCCACTCTTTCTCTTTCCTATTCTAAAATTCAATTTAGGGTCTCATATTCCATTTATTTGTTATTTCTTCTTAGCCCTTCCACCAACCTGACAATTCCTTGGTCACTCTTTAAAAGGTGGACCCAATTTAGGGGTGTCAAAAGACTAAAATACAACAAATACAACTATTGGAAACTGGCAGCCTCCATTCTATAAAATAAAATGAGAGTTCACACTGGGAAAAAGAAGTGTATCTGTGTTAGTAGGGTGGCAGCAAGAAACAGAATAATAGTTAAAAACACACACACCCACAACCTGTTGGTTGGTTGACATCACATTACTGCTGTTCACTTTTTATAAAGATTAAAGCAGAGAGTTCTTTATCATGCTGACTCAAGTAGACCGAAATCTCTTGCTTTCAGGAAAAACTGGTCTGCTTAGTGGTCTCTTTGCTTTCCTACAGTTTTAATTTGTTTTTATTTCAGTTTGATTATTTAGCATGAATGATTCCATTTTGTTTCCGTTTGGTCTTTTGGGTTCTGGTGCAGGAGCTTAATCCAGATCAGTGACCTCCTGTAATTTTTCGTTGAATAAGGAAATCCTCTTTTCTAGTTTGTTTTCATCAAAAGCAGTTTTCAATGTTATTCTCTAACCTTAACCAGCCTTGTATTCTATGGTAGAAAAATGTTAGTTTTCACCCTTCTTTTTATTATTGTATCTGTTATCCATGGCCAGATAAATAAAGAAGCTGCTTATTCACTTCATAAGGTAAATTTGTTACTTTAGAATTTATTTTTTAAAATACATTTTTATTAGAACGTGTATATGAGGCATAATGAATACATTCATCTGGAGAGATGGTGCATATTCATATTGCATTTTAATCCTTTTTACTTTCCCTTTTCTCCCTCCCCTTTTCTTCAAACCCTACAATCCTGTCTCATCTGCAAAAGATCTGCCTCCCTGTTTCCTATAGTTTTTTACTTCTTTCCTTAAATTATTTGTGTTTTGTATATCTCATATACAAGAAACCATGTGATATTTAACCTGTGTTTATTTTGCTTTGCTAATTTATGGTCTAAGGATGTATCCATTTTTCTACAAATGAATCAAATTTATCCTTCTTTATGCTTGAGTAGTACTCCATTTTCTTTATTTATCTGTTGATAAATATATAGGTCATTTCCAAGATTTAGCTATTATGAGTGGTACTGCTATAAAAATAGGTTTGCTTGTTTCATTGTAATACGATGTCTTTAACTCTTTTGGGAAGATACCTAAAAAAGTAGAGCTGGTTGAATGGAATCTCTACTTTAGTGTTCTGAGTAATCTCCATACTGATTTCCATAGTGGTTGCTTTATTTTACACTTCTACCAACAATATAGAAGGGTTCCTTTTTCTCCATAACTGACCTACAATTGTTGGGGATTTTTGTTTGTTTTTTGGCACTGGGGATTGAATCAGGGACCTTGTGCTTGCGAGGCAGGTGCTGGAACCACTGAGCTAAATCCCCCACCCTTACAATTGTTTTTTAAGTTCTTTAGATAGACATTCTTTCTGGAGTAAGATGAAATCTCCATGTGGTTTTGACTTGCATTTCTCAAATGACCAAAGTTGCTAAACATTTTTCATATACTTATTGGCTATTTGTATTTCTTCTTCTGAGAAGTGTTTATTCATTTCAATTGCCTATTTTTCAACTGGGTTGTGGAGGAGGTCTAATTTTTTTGTTCTTTATATATTCTAGACATTAGTCCTCTGTTCAAGGAATAGCTGGCAAAAATTTTTCCACATTCTGTAGGTTTTCTCTTCACTCTGTTGGTTTGTTTTCTTTGCTGCGCAGAAGTTTGTTTGTTTGGTTGGTTCGTTTTTTTATCTCCCAGCAGATTGTTTGTGTTTTAACACCTAGGTCTTTGATTAATTTTGATTTTTTTATTAGTACAGGTTAAGAAATATGGGTCTAGATTCATTCTTTTGCATGTAGATAGCAAATTTTCCCAGCACCATTTGTTAAAGAGGCTATCTTTTCTCCAGCATATTTTTTGGGGGGCCCTTTGTTAAAGATCAGATAGCTGAATGTGCCTGGGATTCTTTCTGCATTCTCTGTTTTGTTCTGTTGGTCCACATGTCTGTTTCTATGCCAATACCATGCTGTTTCTATCATTGTAACCTTGTAATGTAACTTGAACTCTGGGACTGTGATGCCTCCTGCTCCATTCTTGTCGCTCAGGATTGCTTTTGCTATTC
The DNA here is from genome assembly GCF_000247695.1 of Heterocephalus glaber. Next base: position 1,106,937 of record NW_004624912.1, read on the forward strand.
TGGGTCTCTTCTGGTTCCATATAAATTTTACTATTTTTTTTTCTAGTACTGTGAAGAGTACGGTTGGCATTTTGATTGGAATTGTATTAAATCTGTATATCAGTTTTGTTAATACAGTAATTTTGACAGTACTTCTTCTGCCTACGCAGGAACAGGGGATGTCTTTTCATTTTCTGATATCCTCTTCAGTCTCTTTTTTCAGAGTACTGTAATTTTCCCTATAAAGGTCTTTTGTTTCCTTTGTTAGGTTAATTCCTAAGTATTTGAATTTTTTTGAGACTGTTCTGAATAGGTAGAAGTTCTTTCATAGTTCTACAACCATATGGTGACTTGAGTTTTATATTTTATGTTGGTTGAAGGTTTAAACAATGATCTCTTTTAGGAAGTAGTTTTCTTTTTTCAGTGGTGATAGATAATACACTTTCATATGTTGATTGGCCTGCAAACATAGAAAACAAGTTCTCAGCTTTTTCTGGGTGCTTCTTGTTCCCTAGAAGGTCTGGTCTTTGTTCTACAAGAGATCCCAGCCAGCCTAGAACAAAGAAGACCTATTATCTTCCTAAGATGGGTGTTGCACCTTTTCCCCCTTTTCATTTACCAGCAAGGAAGTAGAAGAGAACTAGCTAGAGAGATAATAAGAGAGCCAAGAGCAATTGTACCCTAGAAATCAAGTGAAGAAAACTTTGAGGAAATGACAACCAATGTGTGCTAGGCACTGGGGATAGAGCCCCTAGAGTTAACATCGAGTGAGGGGATCCAAGCAGCAAGTTTAAAAATTCAATATTTAGGATGTCAGAGGTTGATAAATGCTTTGGAAAAAAATAAAGCAGGCTAAAGGAGGAAGAATATGTGATCAGGTAGTATTCTACATTGTAGAGGGTGTCAGGGAAGGCCTCACTTGTAAAGTGTGTTTGCCTAGACAGCTGAGGGAAAAAGGAAACCTGATGTGTGGATTCTGGACAAGACTGTTTGATTCAAACAGAACATTAGAGGTACTAAAACTTAGTTGACATATCCAAGAAAGAGTGAGGAGGCCTGTGCGGATGGCGGAGAGCCAGTGAGGGAAACTGGCAGGAGATGAAGTCAGAGAAGCAATGAGAGGCTGGCTCATGGAGGGCCCTACAAGTCGTGATAAGGTCCAATGGCTACTAAGGAGTGAGGATGGCTCACCATGGAAAACATGGAGCAGAAGAGTCAAGTGATTACTGTGCTGTTGCCTTGAGGTCAGGGCCAGAACCCACTTGTTTATCACAAAGTGCCAACCCTGTTATTAAACCTGAATACTGAGATTTTAGTTTAGAAAAAACAACTCATATATTAACATCTTTTAACATCTTTTGTCTTAAAAAGAAAAACACAGTAACAAAGCTTTCAGTGATGCAAACATCTTTTGTATTTGGCAAGCTTTTACACAGTTAATATGATCTTTGCTTTTGTATGCATGCTTATAATTTGTCAAACCTTGGCTGGGACAGTTTGGCTCACATACAGAGAGGGCTTTGTGTGCCCACTGCAGCATGCATGCCATAGGTTCACCACCATTGGCTAGTGGAATAACCCAGGAGATAGTAGTGTAAGATGTGAGAAATGGTTAGATCGCAGTAGAATTGTTGATGGGTCAGACATAGGGTGTAAAGGAAGAAGAGTCTCAGATTTTTCTTAACTTGTCAGTATTAGTAATTAGAATAGAGCTTTGCTTTATTGTAGAAGGTGCAACTTGGAGACAGATGCCTTAGAGATTAAGAGTTTGAAATGCCATGAAGACAGATGAAACTATAGTTGGATGTCAGATATTCACATATGGATTTTAGGAACAGCCTTGTACAATAAATTTGGGAGTTCACAGTTATGATATTTAAAGTCTTGGGATTAGATGAGATCACTGTGGAGAGGAGTGTAGCTTCCAAAGAGGACTGAGCCCAGGGGCATTCCAATATTTAGAGGTTGTGGAGATGAACAAAAAGAACCAGCTAGTGATGACTGAGAATAGAGACTTGGGTTTACCAACAAGGAAATCTTGGGTGTCCTTCAAAAAAAAATAGCTCTCACTGGAGTGGTATGGAGAGTTCAAAATAGAATGCAAGGAGAATTGGAGACCATGAATATAGATACTTCTTTCAAGGAGTTATGCCATAAAGGGCAAGAGAGGAATAGAGCAGGAACCAGAGAGAATGTGGATAGTGAGGGTTTTGTTTTGTTTTGTTGTGTTGTGTTTTAAGAAATATTAAAGATTATCTCTGTAATGTAGTACCCTAAAGGATCCAGGAGAGAGGGGAAATTGGTGACGTTAGAGGGAGAGAAAGAAATTTCTGTAGCCATGTCCTTGAATAAGCAAGATGGAATAGTTTTCCTAGGCACAGGTTGGCCTTAGAAGCACTGACAGCTCATTCTTTAGTAACAGAAGAAAAGATAGAGTGTATAGATATACATGTAGATGGAGGGTGGTGGAAACTTGTGGAAGTTGCTTTGATTGTATGTCTCAGAAAATTGAAAAAAAATACTACCTGATGCGTTAGAATAGGAGCAATTATTGGAGGAAGAAAAACAATGAAACAATTTTTCTAGGAAAGGAGAAAACACATGGACTGGGAAATTGTAGTAGAATTGTTGGGAAGCACTGAGGGCCTGAGGGAGAGGGAGAGAAAGAGATTGATTTAACCAGAGTTGTAGTTTTGCCAGGTGAATAGGAGTAACAAAGTTCAGGCAAGGATTGGGGGTTGTGCAGGCAGTGATGTAATAAGATACTATGGAATCTAAGCTCTATATAGAAAAGAGAAAATATCCTGAGCTGAATGAGAAAAAGTAGTAGGCTCCAAAATTGTTATTCTTTATTACATCAAAAATTTGTTGTTGTTATTACATGAGAGGGAATAAATGGGAAAGACGGGAGATAATGCTTGAAGAATAAGATGCTTGAAATTGAGAGTATGTCATGGATGCAATTATGGTAAAGATAAGGTCAGAGTGTAACCAAGAGAGTGAAAACCTGGTGGTTGGAGGACATGATCATGGAGTAAGAGGTTTGTGAACTGATAAGTCAGGATGTTGAAAGGATCATCTAGTGGATATTAAAATCACCAGATTTGTGGAAGGTATGGCATCTGGAGGAGTAAGGATAAACCAAGACATTTTCAAGCAATAAGTGTGAGTTGTCTGGAGGTGGGGGTGTGGTGGGCTGCAGAAAACCACAGCAAGAGTGGTAGGTATTATAATCAGATAAAATAGATCAAAGGATGTCTAGCCTAATGGAAAAGCAAGTATTGGACTTATCCTTCTATATTAAATAACTAAGAACAAATAAAGTAAAAATACTGTATATGAAACAATGGTTCTCAGACCTTGGACAACGGACAGGGAAGGACAATGATCCCTGCAATGGCTTTAGTTTACTTTCTGGGGAGAATTTCCAGGCAGCAGCACAGAGATGGGGAACCCAGACAGAGTCCAGCAGTTTTCCTAAGTTGAGACAAAATTGAGAATTTGAAGAGGCCGTAATAGCTAGAATACTTAGTGGAGGCTCCTAGAGTGCAGGAAGAGTCACAGAGAGAAAGCTCTGTATCTACAGGGGTCCCTCTTGAGTCTTCAACTGAGCACTGATCAGTGAATAGTGAGGAAACTACCCAAGACTAGAGAAAGAACCTCTCAAAAGGAGCAGGCAGAATAGTTCTTAAAGTTCACGCATAACTGGGAATAGTTCACATTCCCAGCAGCCAGAATGCAAAAACCTCTATGAATGTACTGTATGAGTATATGTTCAAGAAAGTTAAAGAAAGCTTGAACATATTACAAAGAGACATAGAAAACATAAAAGAAAACTAACATTAAATTTCTAGAAATGAAAAATTTAACCACTGTTTGATGAAACAAAATTAACTGTTCAGGATTTGACAGCAGATTAGGCATTGTAGAAGAAAAGATTGAAGATTTAGCTGTAGAAACTATCCACAGTGGAACACAGAGGAATACAGATAAGAAACATTAACAAAAATCACAACCATCTATGAGCTATGCAGTAGTTTCAAGTGGCCTAATATACATGTAATTGGAACCCCAGAAGGAGAAAAGAGAGGCGGGGTGGACAGGCATAGAGTAAGATGGGGTAATAGAAAAAAAATTGTTTCTTTTTTGAAGAAATAATGCCAGAAAAATTTCCAAACTTGATAACTATACCCACTGCTATGGTTTAGATCTATACTGTCCCCCCAAAATGTCACGTGTTCTCAGAAGTGGGGCTTTTAGAAGGTGATTGAATCATGGGGATGCTATACTGAGCAATGAACTGACCCATTGAGTTCATAGCTCAGGTGCTGTTAGGAGGTGGGGCCTGGTTGGAAGAGGTGTGTCACTGAGGGTGTGCCTTTGCAGGGTGTACCTCCCTCCCTGGCTCCTCCCTTCTCTGTCTGCTTCCTGGCTGCCATGGAGTAAGCAGCTTTTCCTCTTTTGCCATTTCTACCTTGGAGCCACATGATCCCCTGAATCCTTGCACTGAATCCTCTGAAAACCATGAGTCAAAATAAACCCTTCCTCCTTTAAATTGCCTGTGTTGGGTATTTTTGTCCCAGCAAGGGGAAAGTCACATCTAGGAATCCCAAAAGAAAAAAATGAAAATTATATAAAAGCATGTCATAGTCATATTGTTTAACACCAGTGATAAAGAGAAAATCTTTAAAACATGAAGAGGGAGAAAAGACTGGCAAGCCTTAGGACAGAGAGAGTAACAAGAAATGAGAAGTGGTGACGGAAGCAGTGTCCCCAGGAGAGAGACTTCAGCGTGAGTAAGAACATGGAGAGACCGTTTAGAGAAGAGCTTCAGAATAGAGGAATTCCACTGATCCTCCAGAAGGCACAGTGCAAAGGGTTCTGGAGTTAGAGGGCGGGTGGAAGTGAGGTCAGATTAGAAGATGCATAAACATTTAGTGGGATAAGGACGACCTCTGAATTTTGAATCCCTTGTGTCCAGCGTAATCAGGATAAACAAGCACTATATGTTTAGTCCTGACAGCCTCAAAGGTAGATTGAGGTGGCTGGGCAGGAAGCAAGCAGTGGTTGTCTTCACTCCAGCTGATGGAAGTGTGGAGCCTGGGCAAGATTGGTCTTACCAGAGTGCATGTGTGTGCGTGTGTGTGTGTGTGCGCGCGCGCGCACATGTACGCGTGGGTGTGTGTTTTCCAAACAACTTTGCTTCCTGATTCTTTAGGTACCTATTGTAGAGACTTCTATCCCTATATCCAGTAAGTTCTCAACAAAAGGAATGATCTCATATATTGAAAGGAAGCTTCCTACAGGGTCTGGATGCCATATTTGAATAAAAATTTGTTTTTTCAGTCATTCTTTTTTATATGAATTTGTTCTAATAATACCTGTCATCACATGGTTTTTGCACTCACATCCGAATACTGTGACCATTTGAGTTCTATTTATATAAAAGTTCTACATGTCTCTTAAGCATATTTTGCTGGTGTCCTTATTAGGTTTCTTCCCTGGGTAAGCTGATATCTTGTTGATTGTATGAAATTAGAGTCATGACTTGTCATGGTATGAGTGAAAAGAATACATTCAAGATTGTCTAACGAGGGTAGATTAAGCAACATTTAAACAAGAAACCCACAATGCTGTGTCTTTGCAAAATTGCTTTAATAATCAGCTTTTCATGACCTCTTCATTCTTAAAAATTTAGATTAATGTTATATTGTCATGTGTTTGATTAAAAGCACATTTGAGTAGAAAAGTATGCTAGCTTTTAGTAGTAACAATAGAAAGCCTGATTATTTGGACCATATGGCCATAAACTGTGCCCTGCTACGTTTTTACTAGCTCTTACCCTAATTACAAGTAAAATCTTTTTTGTGTGTGATAGGGAAAAGTTTTAGATAACTTAGTAGATTGAATATTAAGGTAGTTGTAGAAGCAAAATAAGTAATGTGTTCCTTTAAGATTTGCTTTTCCCATAACTCTTGTTGTTTAAGGTGCTGGTAATCTGACTCTTTAAGCAGTAACGTTATTAACCTAACAATGTTGCAATGCCTGGGTGAATTTACAATGTATATGTGCCTATCTTGTGTCTGTGACTTGTAAATAGGAACTGGAATTGTATTTACACATCAAACACCACTAGGGATGAGATAATGGCTAAAAAGGATATAAAAAGGGAAATGTTGAACAAAGGTACTAACCAGACCAGTTTGTGGAAGTCCCGCCCATTTGCAAGTAGAACTTTTATTATTTTAACCAAATTCTGTGTCTCTGTGTATTTCTTTCTGAGATTTCTGGAACATTGGTACCAGCATCAAACTCAGGACCTTGCACTTGCGAGGTAGGCATGTGCCACTGAGCTAAATCCCCGGCTACAAACAAAATCTTTAGAAAAAATAAACATGTATAATATAAGCCTCATGTAGGCCAAAATCTACACAATTCTATTCAGTAGCTTATTGGATAGCCAGTGTAATCTTACAAGAGGAATGTTTTGCAATTTTGGGATATTTACGTCAGTGTATTTACTCCAGTAATTACATTCTATTTCTTGTACCTATAATGTGGTTTTAAGTTTGTGTTCTGTTAGTAGAAGCAGTAAATGAGCAATGTGTATGCTTTACTTGTTACTGAGAAGCTTGATTCTTTATGGTATTCCTTCTGCCAAATTGTATTAATCATATTCAGGTTATATAAGAATATTATAAAGTTAACTCAGTTCGTGTCACAAATTATTCTCAGTGTGGCATGTATGCACCTAATCCGTATCTCACATTTATTTTTCTGGCCATGTTTGATCTGTGTAATTTTAGTTTTATTGACTTTGTTTCCTTCAATCAGACAAGCACTTTCAAAACCATGTAACTGTCTCCCTCTACAAAAAAATTCTAGAAAAAAAAGAAACAGGAATCATTTATATCTGTTCTCTATGTGAAATGGCTTCAAGGAGATGTTAAATCTTGGAAAAGTTTGAAGACATATAGGCATCTCTGCCATAGACCTGGTATGAGCAACCTGTATGATGTAGCTGCTACAAACAGTAAGATTATACTAGTTCAGTATTAATAAAATATAATGTTCCAAAAATAGGAAGATATACTTCTATTATATTATTCTGCAAATATTGTGTCTGTTTCTGGTTACCTTGTTTGGATACATATTTTTATATTCTCTTTTACCCTTTTATCCTGTGAACAACCACTAACATACATTTTGAAAATAACTGATCTTACTTGGATTACAAAAGAAAAAGCTGTTACCCACATTATCTTCTGAAGTCCTAAGCCATGCTTCTTATTTTATTTATTTATTTATTTATTTATTTATTTATTTATTTATTTTTGGTACCGGGGATCAAACTCGGGACCTTGTGCTTGTGAGGCAGGCAGCAGAACCACTGAGCTAAATCCCTGGTCCAGTGCTTTTTTATTTTTTAACAACATCATTTTGTATGTTGAAAACCATTTGATAAATCAAGAAAACATAGTACACTGTTATTGTAGAGTCCTGAGGTACTACTTTCTATGGCCCTGTAACAAGCATTAGGTTTTCCTAGTTATAAATAAAATATGTAGTTGCCCAGGTGTTATTTCATTTGAGAAAAGTTCAAGTAGTACTCTGTCACCTTAAAATACTTTTTAGGGACGGTATAGTGTTGTTTTATTAGCAGTTTGCATTTGAAACTTAGAATTTTTACTTGGAGATGTAAAATCAAAATAATTTGTGTTTCAAAATTATTTTCTATATGTGTTATTTACTTTTCTCTTGTGCCTGAGGTAAAACATCCGACACCCAAAGTTAAAGGGGAAAGGTTTCCTTTAGCTCATAGTTTATAGAGGTTTCAGCCCATAATCGGCAGATCCCAAGACAGAGTGGCATGTGGCAGAGGGATGTCACAGAGGAGAAACAGTTCATGGCACCCACATGATAGCAAAAGCAACACAGGAATGTTAACAGTGTCTTTCTGCCCCTTTTATCTTATTCAGACTACTGGGATTAGGGCAGTGCCAAACCAATCAGAGGACTGATTTGTCAATCACACACCCTTAATCCCAGCATCACACACTGTAGATTCAGCCACCTCTGAAAAAGCTACCTATGACAGCATGAAGCTTTGGGGGGGACATCCAGACCCAAACCATAACACTATAATTTTGATATTATATCTAAACATTCTAGACATTCAGATTGAAAAATTAGAGCTGATAGAACTTTTCCTTTATCTTTAATATGATCATTCCTGTTCCAGTTTTCTATTAAGTCTTTTCATATTCAGCATGTGGGGTTGGTTTGTTTTCTTTTCATGTTGAGGTTTACAGAGAAAATCCATATGTTAAAATGTAGTGTCAGTTGATTGGGTAAGAAAAATATTTATTATTAACATTGAACTTACTTAGGAGACAGTGCAACTAATCTGGCTGTTTTGTTTCTTTTTAGGTCTGCGGGTAACTGTGCTTCTGACATCCTTCCTTATGGTTTTGGGTACTGGTCTGAGATGCATACCTGTATCAGACTTAATGCTTAGAAGAAGGTAAATCCTATGAATAACTTGAAAGATTTTCTCACATTTGTCTCATTTAGTATAAATATATTGTATATCTTCGATTATAAGCCTGTAGTAAGTAGTTCTATTTTTATGATCAGTAGAGAGTCACATTTATAGAATTTTTACCCCGTGTGATGATTAATTCAGTTTATTTTTATATGGAAAGTGCTATACTAGTTGTGGAAATAAAAGGAACAAATTAATCTTGTACTACCAGCACTTATAATAAACATGAAAGAATAATAATATATAATATATATTTATAAAATAGTGCAATTAATGTCATAGCAGAGATGTAAAATTACGCCATGAGACTGAAAGAAGTTTTAGCTGAGGGAATCAAAAAAGAGAGTTCAGGAAGGAGGTGACAATTAAACTAAGTGTTGAATGATGAGTAGAATTTTGAGGATTATAATTGGGGAAGAGTAGGAGTGAAGGCCTGTGAGGGGGCAAGTAAGCAGGGGCCTCACCCAGGGTGGGTAAGTTGTTTCATTTATGTGCAGCAGTGTTTCTGGATCCTTGGCTTCATTTTCATGGTGTGCAAGATACATGATCTTAAGATTCTGTCCTCACTTTGGTTATTATATTATAATTGTGTGTCTTAATCTGCAATAAAAAGACATTTTTATTAACTGGAATATACATTTCTTAACTGATGTTTCTCAAACTGGAGTCCTTGAATGTGACCATAAGAGAAACTGAGATTTTTTTTTTTCCCCTTTGAGAAGAACCTATAAATTACTCAAGTTTGGGAGACACTGGTCTACCAGCTAAGGTGTAAGAATGGATATAAAGAGATAAGTTCAGAAGAAAGGGTTCCCTGCATTTGAAGCCTCGTATGCATCCTGTCCAGAGCTCCTGAGGACCTTTTAGAGGAGTGACAGTGTCAAACCTGTGTTAGGTAAGCTACTGACTGAGGTATGTAGGCTTGATTTCAGGGGTAGAGACTGCTGGCAGGAGAGAGCCCAAGCTGGACTCATTCTTTTGTTTATTTATTTCTTCATTTGTCCATCCATTCAGCAAAATTCACTAAGCCCCTACTATGTGCCATACTCTCCTGGGCATTAGGAATAGAGAGAGAACAAAACAGAAAAAAAAATCTCACTTAGAGAGTTTGCATTCCAGTCAAGGAGAATGGTGATAACTAGATAAATAAGTAACATATATAGTATGTGCTGTGGAGGACAAAATAAAATAGGAAGGAACGATTTTAATTGTGAGAAGGATGGTGAGATTTCAGAAAGAAAAGAGCTTACTGGGATAATAGCCTTCTGGGATGAAGACCTGAAGGATGTAATGGGTGATGCAGTATCTGGGAGATGATCATTCCGTGCAGAGAAACACAGCAGGTATCAAGGGTGGAGGCAGAAGAGCACAGCTGGCAGGGAGGCCAGTATGACCAGAGCCCAGGGAGCAACTTCACAGAAGTATGGACAGACCTGAGGTCAGAGCAGGGGCCCTGTGGGGCCAGATTCTTCTGTTCCTGTGAGGACTTCAGATCTTTCAGAGCAAACAAATCACCAGAGGTTTAAACTGCAGAGTGTCCTGATTACAGGCTGCTGTACTAAGAGTAAACTGAAGCTGGAGGACATGGGTGTAAGTAAGGAGACCAGCTGGGAAAGCAGCCAATGAACGTGGTGATGGTGGCTTGAGCCATCGTATTGGCAATGATGGTGTGAGAAATAGTCAAATTGTGATTACATTTTGGAAGATTTGTTGATGGACCAGATGTGAGGAGGAAAGAAAAGGAATCGAGAATGACTCTTTGCTGCAGGAAGTTATAAAAATGGTGCAGATGTAAGGGAGAACATGAGAAAAAGAAATTGGAGGTGATACAACTCTGGCTTCACTCTTGGAGTCCTGAAACTATTGAGTCCATTAACAGAGATGGGAAACCCAGCAGAAGTGGATTTTAATGATAAGATGTTGATTTTCATTTGGAACAGAATTTTTCTGTTTAAAAATGAAAGTTCAGTTTTCAATTTATGTTTTTTTCCAGAAAATTCAGCATATCAAGTATTTCATATTTTAAAAGGAAAATAGAAAAAACCTTGGGTTCCTGTGGAAAGCTAGTTATCATTTCTCATGCCTCTGAATTAGATTTTAACTTATGACTTTCATTATTATATTTGAAACAGTCTTAATTTTTAAATATCCAAGTTTTTTACTACATCTACCATCTTTAAATACAAATTTCAGCATAAGCATAAATTCAACAGTACTTTCTTTAAAGATACTTATTAATATTTTGTTAGCTTTTATTCTGTTTGGGGGCATTTATAATATTATTTATAATATTTATTCCTTTATATTCTTTCCAGTTATAAAATTCTAGAAATAAAGAGTTGCTTCTCTGTCTTGGCCGAGAAGATATTTAAAAGAAATAGAACTCATAAAGAATTGTAAACAAAGATAGGAAGACAGACAAGAAAGAAATAAAGAGTTCAAAGAAAGAAATTAAATTAATTTTCAACCTTATGTGTTCACCTATAAAGAATATAGGAGTACTTCCCCTCTGAAGTAAGACTTTGTTTTGTGTCCATGCAGTACGTGTTTTAACCAGTATTATTAGCAGTGCACTGTGCAGCTGTTAAAATGAAAATGCTACAATTTGAACATATGTTCTCAACTAATAAATTTGATAGATCACTACTTTTTAAAGTTTCAGTCTCCATCACACACTCAGAAAAAGGAATATAATTGGTAATATAATTTTGAACAGAACTGAAACAAAAATTTAGCAGTCTGTGCTTTTGCACCTTTTTTCACTTGGAGCTTTTTGAGCTTCTGATCAGTCTTATGGATGGTGCCCCTGTATCCTTGTCTGCCTAAATCTTGGCTCCTGTAAGTCTCAGACTGAGAACAGCAGCTTGCTACAGGCTCATCCTAGGAGGGTTTTTCTTCTGAAAGGTATCAATATAGTCATCATAGTATTTCATCTCATGAAAATTCAAGTAAAAATTATCTTGTCATTTTTCTCTTATTAACATCATAGATAAATAGGAAACTTATACTAACAAGTTATAAAACATTTCAGTGATCTGGAAGCAAATCTAACAAAAAATTATAAATGACATTGTTCTATAGCAATGAGTGACATTACCATGTAGTGTGAAATACTATATAATATGTCCAGTGGAGGATGAACTTACAGTAAGTTGTATCTGCCCGTAGTCATACTGTATGTAGATCCAATAATTCCCATAACACATTCCTTATTGCATTTCCATTCAGAGTAATTTCAATTAATATGAACAGTAAATAACATTTGCTACATGTGTCAAATAGTTAAATAGTATGGCTTTATAAACATAGATTTTTTTTTTTTTAGACATATGCTCTCTTGTGAAATGCTTGCATTTTACCAGAAAAGATTAATTGTTTACTGAGTGATTTTATGACCGCTACTTAATTATCTGGGGGGAAAAATGAAAAAGAGCCTAGATTCTTTCCTTACCACTTAAGTAAATTCTTATTGGGTCAAAGACCCAAACATTTTTTTTTTTTAAAAAGCCATGAAAACATTAGGAAATGATTGTTTTAAAAAATCTAAGAGTGGGCCAGGGATTTAGCTCAGTGGTTCCGCTACCTGCCTCACAAGTGCAAGGTCCTGAGTTTGAGCTCCAGTACCAAAAACAAAAGTCTGAGAGTGAGGAGGGCCTTCCAACTAAGACATCTCAGAAGTAAGGCATATGGGGCCAGGGATTTAGCTCAGTGGTTTCGCGGCCTGCCTCACAAGCACAAGGACACAAGTTCAATCCCCAGTACCAAAAAAAAAGAAAGAAATAAGGCATAATACATTTGACTACATAAAAATTGAGAATGCCTTCTTGATTAAATATATAGTAAACCAAATCAAACAACAAGTCAAAAAGTAGCAAATGTTTGCAACAATAAGATAAATTGGGCCAGAGTGCTGCCACACACGTGTAATTCCAGCACTTAGGGAAGCTGAAGCAGCAAGATTGCCACAAGTTAGAGGCCACCCTGGGCTACATAGTTCAAGGCAAGCTTGAACTACATAGCAAAACCCTATCTCAAAGAAAAAAAGCCCAAAAATAAATAAACAAGCAAAATTGATAACTTTCTTAGTTGAAAATAATTCTTTCAAAAATAAGGAAAATGGGTAATGAATGTGAGCAAGCAGTTGCAAAAATTAAAATATAAATGACATAAACTTAGGGAAGGAGACTGTCTTAGTTATTTTTTTTGTTGCCAGGACAAAATACCCAACATCGACAAGTTAAGGAGTGGTTTATTGCAGCTCACAGTTTGTAAAAGTTTCAGTCCATAGTTGGCTGGCTGCAAGGCAGGGTGGTGTGGCAGAGGGGCACAGCAGAGGAGAAACAGTCCATTGCAGAGCAGGCAGAAGGCAGTGAAGCAGTGAGCTTTCCTCTCACTTTATATTTCATCCAGGCTACAACCCTATTGGAGGGAAGGGGAGTTTCCATTATTCACACCCAGAACTATGCTGAACCAATCAGTAAACTAATTTAATTAATCATACACTCTCAATCCATATTCATACACTCTAGATCCAGTCAGCTCTGAAGACCCCCCAACTATGAGCGTGTGAGGCTTTGGGGGGACATCTAGATACAAGCCATAAGAGAGACTCAACTTTCTATCATAATTAAAGAAATCAAAGTTAAAACATCAATTAAATGTCTAGTGGCAAAGAAGAAAAAATATGGTAATAGACAGTGTTGCCTGAAGTGTGTGGAAAAATGAGTACTGCTGAGTTTGGGATGACCTGTTTTGAGAGTATGTTGGCAATATATAAGATTCAAAATGTCCATATCCTTTAACTTACAGAAAAGCCCACATGCAAAGCTCTACCATATTTATGAAGCTTTGCTTGTAATGGGAGAAGGCTGTATGCATCTCAGATGCCTACAACAGAGGACTGGCTACCATGTGTGTGGTGGAAAAGTATGCGGCTATAAAAATGAAGTAAAAGTTCTATAAGTGCTAATAAAGAATACCTCCAAGATATGTTATTAAGTAAAGAGACTAGGTTTAGAATATTATGTTTAATATGTGCTTACATAGAATAATAGGAAGGGCATGTATGGCAGTTTTTGACAAGGACTATTCTATTTTTAATTTTTTATTAGTATATATTTGCAGTACATAATGATTACATTCATCATGGGGAGTTGGTACGGGTCCATAACACATCTTAATTCTTTATTCTAGAAGACACCATTACCATGGGTTGTTTTAGGGGGAGCTGAAGAATCAGAAGTCTGGACTGGAAAGGAAATTTAATTTTTATTCTCTATTCTTCACTACTCTTGGGAATATCTTTACCATGTATACATATTACTTTTTTTTTTTGGTACTGGGGATTGAACTCAGGATACAAGCACAGCACCACTGAGCTAAATCCCTGGCCCTTGCATATGTTACTTTTTTGACTGAAAACGAAATGAAGTAAAACTAAAATGCCTGCATCAGAGAATCAATAATGAGAGTAGAGAAGGAAAGACAAGGAAGAATTATATGTAAATCTCCCAGTAAGGAAATGTAAAACTTTTGACGTGAAAATGAGTAACTGGTAGATTTTAAAACTAAGACTCTGGGCTGGGGATTTAGCTCTGGTTCCAGTACCTGCCTCGCAAGCACAGGGTCCTGAGTTCAATCCCTGGTTCCAAAAAATAAAAAAATAAAAAATACATAAAAACTAAGACTCTTCTGTGTAAAATGCATAAGATTCAGATTCTCCTAGATCAATATTTTAAAAAATAAGGTCCATAGATTACCTACTTATTAAAAGTATAAATCACTGAGCCCCTCCCCAGTTCTAGGCCTCGAGTGAACCCTGAGAATGAGCAGTTTTCCCAAGCTCTTTTAATTCATCTTCTACTCGTTTAAGTTTGAGAACTTTTTGCACAGCTACCGAATACCATCCCTTTGAATAGTAATTGACCAAATAAATTGCATTTGTCTTGGCCATTCTGCAGCATAATCATATAATGTCATATTTAAAGCAGATTGAGGTTGAGCTTCTATTTAATAATTCTACTTTCCTCAGCTTGACTCTAAAACTCTAGGATTAGGCTTCATGGCTGTATTTTTGCCTTGTGGTCAGATGGGCTTTAGATCCAAAAGGTTGGTAATAGAGGGAAACTATTCACGATAAGCTTGTAACTTGGGGTGAGGGAGGAGTTAAAAAAGGTGTAAAAATATCTTTAAACTTTGGGAAGTACATTTCCCCCTTTTGTTGCCTTTGAGTTATGATGATTTCTGAGCTACTGTATTTTTTAAGGGCCTCCAATGTAATATATGAATTTTTCTTGCTCAATATATCATTTATATAGATAAGTACATAAAACATACACAGTTCAGGGAAATAATCATCATCCAGGTTAGAACACCCAAGGTCTTACCTGTCCCTTCCTGATTGGAATCCTCCCCTCCTGTGTATCATCACAGTTGTGAATGTTGATGGGGTTTTCAGAATAGATTGAGTTGAAAGCTGTTAAGAATATTTCAAAGGCTATTGCAAATACCAATTCATTCTTTATTTCAAAATAAGGATTTACCTTAGTTTTTTCTCTTAATACTGAAAGGAACAACTAAAACTTTATTTGGATCAAAATGATTAAGGAACAAAATAGAAAGAAAAGAAGTAGATTTGGGTAATAATTTAACGTATAAAAAACACAGGCCAGTAGAATTATTAAATGAATCATGTTTTGTGAAATAGGGGCTTATTGATAAGTGTTTTTGCAAATTAATTATATATTAGAAAAAACAGTCCTTTGTAGCATCCATCAAAATATATTCCTGATGGATTAGAAAGTTGCATATTTAAAATGAGAAAAGGTAAAGGAAAAGAAATGTTATTCCTAGAGAGCTTGTTGTTGTTTCTAAGCATAAAAACAGTGAAAGAAGTCACAAAGAAAAACATTTGTGATTAGGGTTAGGGCTAGATTAACATTTTGACATCAACATTGACAAAAATGAATCATAACATTAAAATGTAAACTGGGAGAAATGCATTTATAATCTGATAGTAAGTTGTAAATAATATATAAATATATAAACATTTTTAAACTGAAAGGAAAATGAACATAATAGGCATACTTAAGAAATGTTGATTCCCATATTTCATCATTTGAGTTCATAATTCAACAATATTTATTGATAGCCCCTGTGTATACAGGCTAAGCCGTGTAACAAAGAGACCAAAAATATAGAGCCTCAATAAGATAGTTTATTGTTCAGGAAACAGTCTTAACAGGTTGTGGGCTATTGCAAACAGGGGCACCTCTGTTCCACACAGTCCTCCAGGGATCTGAGTTCCTCATCCTTTGCTGCTACATCAGTCCCTGGGGTAATCACCTTGTCCATATGGTCAAAGCTGGCTGGCTCATCATCAGGCCTCAGTTTAGTTTACAGGGTTGGGAAATTAGACCTCCAGAGCAACTGCCTGCATCTTTAGGTGACAACTTAGAGATTGTATGCATCATTTCTACCCATCTCACATTGGTAAAGACTTATCACATGATTATGCTATTTCTAAGAGAGACTAGAAATATAGGTCATCAGCAAGGTGCTCAGTTAAAACTCAGGTGCCATAACCAAAGAATGAAAAGGACAATAGCTGTGTGGAGTGATTCATTCTCTGTCATGCAGTGCCTCCATGTATCCATGTACTCCCCATGTATTCATCTTTCCTCAAAGGAGAAAACCCAAAATCCTGTGCAGTTATTGCATCCAACTCAAAACCCACATTCTCTGTGTTTTTTCAGCTCTTTGAGGTTCCCTAGGAATAACTACTGTGATTGTTCTGTATGACTTTTGGCTTTGTCTTTGAAAGGCCCTTTGTGTCCACTGTCCTCAGTGACCACACCTGAAGTGGTTATCAGAGGGCTACACAGTTTTCATAGTACACTTTCTGCCTGGTGCTGATTTGGGGACCTGAAGGTTGCTTTAGTAATCAAGCATTCTTAAACTTGTAGTACTGTTTTGCTCTATCTTGGTGATACACTTTCTTGAAGTTCTTACCCCTAGTTATAGTTCTTATGCCT
Source organism: Heterocephalus glaber (assembly GCF_000247695.1). The sequence continues at coordinate 1,123,494 of NW_004624912.1, forward strand.
GTTGACTCTCCAGTTACCTTCACCAAAAAGCCTTTTATGCTCACTCCATATCTTTTCCCTTAACTTAATGGTGTCTGATTTAATGCCATTTGAAAAAAAAATAGGCCTAGATAGGAAAATAACACCTGATCTATGCTACCAGATAGGCTCTGAAAGACATTTTACAGTATTTCCTGTCATTTGATTAGAGCAGTCTGAGGCATCAGATTCCTACATTTCCATTAAGTTTAGATTGCAGGCTCTGGATGGAGAGAAACATGTAGCAGGCTCTTGTCTTTTCCATGAGTACTTCCAAACCAGCTCACATTTGTCTTCATATCTCTCCTGTAGTGCCATCCCCACTACCTTAGTCAGCTTTCCATTGCTATGACAAAATACCTGAGATAAACAACAAGAGTAAAGATTTACTTTGGCTCATGGTTTTAGAGGTTTCAGTTTATGGTCACTTGGCCCTATTGCTCTGGACCTGTGGTAAAGTAGAACCTCATAGTGGAAGCATGGTGTGGAGGATGTCTGTTCACTTCATAGTGGTTGTGGAAGCAAAAGAGGAAGAGACCCACATCCCGCCATCCCCTTTAAGGCCATGTCTCCGATGACCTAATTTCCTTTCACTAATGAAATCCAGTTTCCCCACCTCCTAAAGGTTCAACTGTCTCCCAGTAGTGTCACAGATTGGCAACCAGTTCTTAACACATGAGCCTCTGAGGGACGTTCTTGATCCAAACTGTAGTGCCTTGCAAGGGGCAAGAAACACAGCAATATTCTGATTTTCTCCAATGAGTTCCAGGTTAGTACAAGCACTGGTTTTGCTATGGTTCACAAGTTGTCTGTTTTTTCAGCCTATAGCCTAACCACTAAGTGCCAAGTATGTTGTGCCTTTGTGAATGTAGCACCCCAATCCTTGACTAATTACTCAATTAGGGAACAAGTTAAACTGCTATAATGAGGAGACCCCAGGATATAATGGCTCAAACAAGATCATGCTTCTTTCTTATTTAATCATTTAGAGTTGGCAGGTGGGCCAGGGCAGGTAGGCAGATCTGTTCTGCAAGGACATCCAGTGACCTAATTTCCTTCTGTCTTGTTGCCTGTCTGAGGAAATGACCTTGATAGTATAGTCCACAAGCTGTTCATCATAATTGTCCTTATATTTTGTCTGTCCTCATGGAGGTAACCTTGATGTCTCCCCACTCTAATGCCATTGCCCCAAACATAGCCAAAAGACCTCAACTAGCTGCAAAAGTGTCTTGGAAATGTAGACAGTAACTGTTATGGCTTGTGTCTAGATGTCCCCCTGGGAGCCTCATGTGGTCAAAGGTGGGGCTTCTTCAGAGGTGTATAAGCACTCTTTCAAAGTGAGAAAAATTATACTATACCAAGAGAAAAAAGAAATACCCCAAAGAAACACAAATTAGAGATGCATTTTGCCCTGAGAATGTTACCTTAACATGAAAAAGGAGAACTACAGTTGTAGATGGAATTAACTTTCTGCTGTTTGGGATATAGTTTGGCTATCTTCTGTGGGTCCATTGTGATTGAAGGTATGATCTGCAAGGTGGCAGTGGCAGTATTGGGAAGTGGCGAAACCTTTGAGGGGTGCAGCCTAGCCAGGCATGGTGGTGCATGCTGTAATCCCAACTCCCTGGGAGACTGAGGCAGGAGGGTTGCAAGTTGTAGCCTATCCTGGGAAGCTTAGCAATTTAGCAAGACCTTGTCTCTGAACGGGGAATGTAAAGTTTGAAGCTCAGTGTGAAGGCCCTGTGTTCAATCCTGAGTACTGTAAGGTAGGGGCTAGTGGGAGGTCCTTAGTTTATTAGAGAAGCTTAAGTTATTTCTCAGGCTATCCTGTTGGTAGTTCTCTGAAAGAGTTATTATAGAAGGAACAAGTGTAGTCCTTCCTGTCCTCTCTCTGCTTCCTGGCTTGAGACATGACTGCTTGCTCCTGTGCCATTTGTATCCACACCAGAAGGTGGTACAGCCAGGGTACAGCTTTAACCACAAAGCTTGCACTATGCTGTCTGGGACCTCTGAGCTCCTGAGACCACAAGCCAAACAAGCCTGTGCTGCGTAAGTCGCCAAGGTCAGGTATTTTGTTGTGATAACAAAAAGCTGACTGATATAGCTTGCTAAACACAATCTGCTGATTAAAATAGAGTATTCTAGATTGTTCAGGTAAGCTGGATGTAATTACAGAATTCTTTACAAGAGGCGAAAAAAAAAAAGAATTTGGGAAAGAACTTAAACCACAGTTTCTGGTCTTAAATACAGGAGGGAGCCAGAGCCAATCAACAAAGGTGACCCCCGGAAGCCAGAAAAGGCCAGGAAATAGATTCTCTCCTAAGCCTCCATAAAGGGACACAGCCCTGCTGACACCTTGACTTGCCCCCACAGACTATATTTGGCCTTTTGCCAGAACTGTAAAATAATAAATTGTGTTTTTTTAATCTATTAAGTTCATGGTATTTATTGTAACAGCAACTATACCAGCCAGGCATGGTGATGCATACCTGTAATCCCAGCACTCTGAGAGGCTGAGGCAGGAAAACTGCAAGTTCAAGCTCAGCCTGTGGAACTTAGTGAGACCTTGTCTCAAATTTTAAAAAAATTAAATGGGCTGAGGATGTACCTCAGTACAAGAGCCTTGAGTTCAATCCTCAATACCACCAAAAAGAAAAAAGCTAGCACTCAGTCCTGGTTAAGCAGGCATTGTGAGCCTGAAGAGATAATTTAAATACTGTACTGGCTAATATTTATGTACAAAGATTATCACACTAGCATTATTATTTTTTTTATTCTTAAGTTCTTTTATTGGTACATTTTAGGTATACAATTCGTTTACATTTATCATTGGGTGTTTGTATCTATACATGATGTATCTTGGTTCTAATTTTTCCCCCTTACTTGTGCACCCTTCACCCCCTCCACCCTTCTCTATTTACATAGACTTTGTTTCCATTTTTTTTTCTTTTCTCATAATTTTTCCTTTCCCTTCTTTCCTTTCCCCTTCCCCTCCCATTACCCCTACCCCTTTGGACCTTTTCTTCCTATTTCAAATTATCAATTATTCATTTTAATCCTTATTTATACTTTCAGTTTCTCACACTAGAGAAACTATTTGGTGTTTACACATGTGTGTCCTATTTATTTCACTTATGAGTATGGCCTCGATGTGCATCCATTTAGCTATAAATGACTCTAGTTTCTCATTCTTTATGGCTGAGTAGTACTCCATTTTATAAAAAACCCACATCTTCTTTATCCAGTTTCCAGTTGATGGGCACTTGGGCTGTTTCCAAGCTTTAGCTATTACAAACTGTGCCGCTGTAAACATGGGTGCACATATATCACTGGTGTGATTCTTTTAATTCTGTGGGGAAGATCCCCAGCGGGGGAATAGCTGGGTCAAATGGGACCTCTAGTCCTAGTTCTTTGAGTTGTCTCCATACTGATTTCCACAGTGGTTGCACCAGTCTACACTCCCACCAACAATGGAGAAGGGTTCCTTTCTCCCCACACCCCCACCAGCATTTGTTATTGATTTCTTGATAGCAGCCATTCTTTGTGGGGTGAGGTGGAATCTCAGTGTTGTTTTCATCTGCATTTCTTGAATGACCACACACTAGCATTATTAATATGAGCAAGTAAATCATTGGAAACAAATACTTGACATTAGGAAAATGGTTAAATGTGAGTTTACTATATATAATTGAATATCACAATCATTAACAATTATGATTATAAAGTTAAAGAAATGAGAAAATGCTCATGATATACTATAAAGATCATCCTTTATAGTATAGAACTGTATATTCAACATGATTTCTGTGATGACCTATGCTTAATATGGATTGAGAGACGGATGCATTAGAAAAAGACCAATCAAATATTAGTCAAGTTGTCTGAATTGAGGTATTGATGAGTTTTTTTCTTCTCTCTGCATTTCTTTTCAAAATTTCCTACCATGAGTGTATATTTTTACATTAAGAGGACAAAGAGTTATGAGACATAATGGTAGGAGACAGGCATCTCAGACCAGGAGGAAGTCCCTTTTTCCCCTGTACCTTGCCAAGAGATTATTGTGTTTGGCCTTATAAAACGTCCTGTGAGATAAAGTGTCTTTGGAGAAATTGAACAGAAGGAGAGTAAGTAATTCACCACATGTTATATGGTTAATAAAGTTCGCCAGACTAGAAGCTGAGTCTTTTTGTATCTAATCCAATGTTCTTTTCTCTGTTTTGATGTCCTTTTATAAGTGGTACTTGGTTAGTTATTATTTTAGGTCTCTTTAAGGCCAGGGCTGTAATACCTATCTTTATGTTCCCTTTAGCATCTAGCTGCAGGTGCCTTGATGACAGTGGATGCTCAACAGATATTTTTTAATGAATCATAATTAGCCAAAATTATTAAGGAAATAAAAGTATAATAAGTCTTCATAAAAGAAAACTAAGATTATAACATCTTTAGAAGGCTCATATCTTTGCTACTTTCATCTCTAGTTTTCCTTTCCTAACTTCCTTTCTTTTGTGGTTCATAACGTTTCTGACCTGTTTTATTGACCTATCTTTCCTTGGGCTATAATAAAGGAAAACTATTTTTAGCACCTTTGCCATTTCCAATACCTGAGAATCCTATAACACATATATTTTGATGTGAGATGATTAGGAATTGGGAGAAGGTTCTAAATTATTGACATACTAAGTCTTAGAGGAAATATTTTTATGAATTATAAATTACTTCATAATAAAATACGTAAAGCTTAAGTTTAAAACACTAGAGTTATACTGAGGGAGTATCTGCTAAGTTTCTAAATATCCAACTCTATAATATTATCATCAGTACTAGTCATAATAAACTAGAGGTTTATACAGTAGGCTTATTCACAGTATCAAAATATGCCAGGTACTATGTACCATTGGATCTGTGAGGCTTGGGTTTTCTTAACAATTAGTGATTTATATCATTCCTGTTATAAACAGAATCCTCAGAACAAGACCACATGGAAGAATAGAGAGAGATTTGTAGACTGATGAAATCTGTTCTAATTTTGATTTCTAGACCTGGCTTAGCCAGTAGCTAGTTATATAACTAAAGCTCTTCCCAATAGTTTTTAGAAAAGGAAAAGTTATAAAATTATAAATGTGATTTAAAATATGTTATTAACCTCTCTGAAAGGGAGTAGGTTATCTAGGTGAGGTCTGAAATTGCTTCTAGCTATAAAAATTTAAATTATAAAACATCATATTATAATAGAAATAATTTAAGAATCATAGGTATTTGTTCCAGGATGTCAGAAAGCAAAAGAATAGGATTCCAGAATATCACTAACTGCATGCTGAAGTGTCAAGTACATTTTAAAAATGTGAATTATAGATCTTCAGTTTGAACTTCAGCTATTGGCATTTGTTTGAAAAGCTACCATCTATTGAATAATAGGAGAGGGAGCGCAGCTTCACATGAAAGCTGTCCCACACGCCCATGCACCCTCATCCTCTCTGGGCGGGGCACTAACAGGCTGAAGGTGCCAGGGCAGTGAGGGTCTGCAGTGCTTCACAGAGCCAGGGTCCTGCTGGGCCCCTCCCGGGCCTCTGCCAGGCTGGGGATCCTCGAAGTACTAACGCTCAGGAGAGCACCCAGTGCCCCTGGTCTCCACCATCCCAGTTCCTCTGAGGCTGCAGGGACTCCTGCTCCCAGCCTGCTAGGGAGATTTTCTCCTCTCAGCCATCTTCCCACCTCCCTTGCAGGGATGGGACAGCCAGGCTCTGGAGGTAGCCAGGTGCTAGGTAAGGAGAACAACAGCTTGAGAGGGGAGGGAGGATAGGAGATTGGGAGAGGGTTAAGGACTCAGTATGAGGAGACTGGGGTGAAGAAGCAGTGCCTGCTCATGACAGACCTGTGGGGAAGGTATGGGGCCAGGCAGTCTCCTCCCTGGAGGCCCTCACCTCCCTCACCCCGATGTGATGTGTTGGAAAAGGAAGCAGCTGGTGACCCCTTAAATTACCTAGTCAGTTTCCACAGCTCTCCATCTGCTCCAGAGGTCACTGCAGAAGAACCTGCTCTACACACCCCGACTTCTGCCCTTCCCCCCCGCCGTGCTTGAGAAGTAGTGTCGCACTGGCCTTGATTTTACCACCCTCAACCATTTAACGCACACATTTAGGTAACTTTGTGGAGATTTTTATTCATTCATTCATTTCTTCAGAGAAAGGGTCTCACTATATAGTTCAGGCTGTTGTTAAACTCACTATGTAACCTAGGCTGGCCTTGAACTCACAACAACCCTCCTGCCTCAGCCTCTCAAATGCTGGGATAATAGAAGTGCACCACAATGCCCAGGATGTGAGGATTATAAAATGCTGTTTAGTTGTGTACTCCAGCAGCTCCCTGACCCTGTACTTGGGTCAGGCCATGCATTCCTGAGCATGTCATACTGCCTGAGTACTTCGTGAGGCACCCTGAGGGATTCAGAAGCTACGGTCCTAGGGGTTGGGGATTTAGCTCAGTGGTTCCGGAGTGTGCCTTGCAAGTGCAAGGTCCTGAGTTCGATTCCCGGTACCCCCCCAAAAAAACAAAACAAAACAAGCCACGGTCCTAACCCTCAATTTAACCTTTACTTGGCAAAACAAACCTGAAGCTTGTGATGATGACACAAAAAAATTAACATTAAACTATGTGATGCAATTGCCTTTACTGAAGATTGGGACTCCTCTCTCCTTTGTTTTTTGTGTTGTTATAAATGGCCCAGCCCATAGGTGGGGGTTGGTTTCTGAAACCCAGCTTCTTTCACAAGTGCATTGGGACAATTGTAAATTGCATTTTATCCTTTAGCATATGAAGCAGAGAAACTTTTCATCCAGTCTGCCCATTTAGGCTGGGTATTTTTCCTTTTCTCTTTGCTGAGCTTGTACAGGTTGAGTGTCCCTTATCCAAAATGCTTGGAACTAGAGTATTTCAGATTGTGGGTTCTTTTTTTTTTTTCTTCAAATTTTGGAATATTTGCATATACAAAACAATAAACATGATTCTCATTTATGTTCTTTTATACCTTATATACATAGCCTGAAGGAATTTTGCACACTTTTTTTACTGTCTCTGTGTTTTGACTGTGACCCATCATGTGAGGTCAGGTGTGTAACTCCACTTGTAATATTGTCTTGACATGCAAAAATTTTGAACTTTGTTGTTACTTTTGGTGCAGGGAATTTTACCTTGCATATGCCAAATATACACTGTACCACTGAGCTACATCCCAGCTCCCAAAAGTTTTCGGTTTTGGAGCATTTTGGATTTCTAATTTTTGCCTCTGATCTGTTTCTAACTACCAGAATGAAGAGCTTAAATCCTCCATTTCCATTTCCTCCCGAGTCTGCCCTCCACCCTCAGTATTCCACCGCTGTCAGATCACAGACAGCCTCCTCATTGCTGATTCCATGCTCAGATTTATTGTCATCTATTGATGATAATAAACTGCTTGACTGGTACTGTCAATCACTCATTCTTTCTTCCTGAAACCCTCTTAGTTGCTATGACACTAGTTTGTCTTTTATTTCTTTCCTATCTCTATAATGACTCCTCTCTCATCTTTCTAGAGTCCTCTTCCTTTCACTATTGATATTTTGCAGTGTTTATTCCCCAATCCAATCCAAACTCAACATAAATATCTCAGCTCAGACCTCTTTCCTTAGTTTCTCATGTTTTTACAGGGGGTGCCCCCATTCCCAGTATCTAATCACTCACCTAGCCACATCTATTATAGTACCTTAACAGTTCTCCAAGCCATACTTTTTCCATCTCTCCATGGTTGTCACCATTATAGTCTTAGAATTGCCATGGAGACTGTGCTTAGAACTGTGTTGGACTTTATGCCTGTGAGTGTCCCCTGTTGTTTTTCCTTTAGCCTTTCCATTCTCTGGGGGTGAGGAGTTCATAGGACAATATGATCCCTGCCACCTCCTTTACCCTCTACACCAGCTGTTTCACAAGATCCTGTGAGCCCCAGCACCAGGCCTCTTCTTCCAAGGGTAGACTGCATCCCTGGTGTGTGCTTTTTGGACTCAAAGGGATAGCTAAGCAACAGTTGTTCAGAAGAGGCCAGACAGAGCTTAGCTGGAGTGTGGAACTTCCTCTTCACACATACCTGTGAAGCCCCTGATGTTATAGGCAGAGCCATGCAGACACCTATTTGTGCTCTGCCCAGGCCCCTTAAGCGTTAGAGCAGGGCTAAATTATTGCTTTAGCTTTCTGTATTCCTGATACAGTGATGATAGGGACTCTTTACCTACTCTTAGGGCAACAAGTCCTACTCCTCATCCTCCTCCTTTAGTGCCTTCGAGAGCCTGTTGTATTTGAGATGATACATGAGCTGCAAAGGGTAAAAGGAAATCCTCTAATTACCAGCTGACAAAGGTAAAAGGTAAAGCATTTTTACAACAGCATGAACCACACACTCAGAAATAGATCTGGGTCTAAAATGAATGACATTAATACCTAGTCATCTATGACTACTTGTATAATTTCATACAGATAATGAATTTGGCTAAAAAAAATACTATAATATTTGGTAGACTTCCAGGCCAGTATCCTTAATATATATCACAGAATACATTTTGATATTCTGAAGAAGCAACACTTGAAAATAAGTGTTTTTAAAATATCTAATCTATAGCTATAAAGTTCTACACTTACAGTATTTAGCTTTTTGAGGAATCTCCCAATCTCCCAAGGATAAAAGCAGGGAGCAGCATCGGTGTAACACATACATGGAAGTCAAGCCATAAGACTATAAAAATCTGCAGCACAGTGGGAAGATGCCTTCTGCTTCCTCACACTTTATACAAACTGTGAATTACGTTGTGTGTTTCCTGGTCACTATCTTGTTATCCTGTCATGTTCTGCTCTGTTGATCAAATACTGAGTGGCCGTGAGCTTCCAACCAGAGGATCCAGAGTTGCAGTCTGTCAGAAGGGGACAGATGGACAGCAAAACCTTTGAAGTAGTCAAAGTGAGACTGCAGTTGTCTTTCAGGATGTCCAGACAGATGACTTCCTGACTGTTGATAGTGCAGGGATGGATTCTGGTGCAGAAAGCAGTGGCTTAAGTGGTGAAAATGTGATATCTAGAAAAAAACACACCACCTTCATATACAGAACCTAGTGGACCAAGTACAGTTGAGCTCCATTCATAAATGTTCTCTTTTACACCCAGCATTGCAGTTAGGTGGAGCAAGGGCTATTTCAACTAGCTGCCATACCTCTGAATTCTTTCAGCATTAGTGGATAACTTAGCAGTAGTTTTGGTATTTTTCTTCTACTGAGTAGCAAGGTTTGTTTCTTATTCTTCAGGCTGTGGAGTAGCTGGGTCTACTGGTCCAAATCTGGTGCTGGTGCCTCAGCATAGGACCTTGACCTGTCACTGGACAGCTTGGTGAAGTTAGCACTTAGAAAACCCAGCCTGTTGCCTGGCCCCATTTACAGGCCTCTTAGAAATTCTGAAAGGTGAGAGTTTTCACTTTTTATTTTTATATTCCCTTATGTCTATCATGGTGCCTACCCAACACACAGAGAATAGTTAATACATGTTTGTTGAATGAGTTAAATAATGAATATAACTTATAGTAAGTATTTTACTGTTATTTCATCACTTTTTTTCTCATTTTAAAGAGTTTGTGCTAATAACTATATGACTTTACTATATTAAAGGTCAACATTTTTCCAGAAAAACTTATTTGGCATTAACATTAAAGAGAAAAATTAGAGTTTCTATATTAAACAGAATTTTATTTTTAAATATATTTTATAAAATGGAGTAAGTTAGTGGTAGGTGGTAGAAAATAGTATCAAGGAAACATGAAAATCTTGATAGTTTAGATTAATGTAACATCACAGCTACTAGGACAACAGTACGTATGACCAAGTCTAACGTTAGTAACTGCCAGGCCCTGAGGGACTCTGGGATACAAGTGTGAGAAGGAGAAGGACTAAGTTCTGGAAAACTAAAAGGTCCTGGGAAGTATGGGTTTACCTGCTAGGTTTCTTATAAATTCAGAAGGTAACCCACAAATCCTTTAGGCCATAGAACAATGGAATCCGTTTGTGAAGAGTGTGTGTGTGTATGTGATAACTTTTTTTTTTTTTGGTACCAGGGATCGAACTTGGGTCCTTCTGCTTTCGAGGCAGGTGGCGGAACCCCTGAGCTAAATCCCCGGCCCTATGTGATAACTTTTAATGCACAAAACATACAAATATTTAATATTAGTAGCTAAACATCTAGTTGGCTTGTTTTAATTCCTGAGATGTTTTTAACTGTGAAAACTTATATGCTATAGCTTGGCTTCCTGAGTTCAGAGACCTCTGAGCTGAGACCCATCTGCGTGTCCGTAGTATTCTGCCTTTTCTGATAGCACTTCAGCATGTGTACTGTGTTTCAGTGAGAGATGCTCAGATCTGAGAATGGAGTACACAGAACTTGAATGACCTTTAGATTATCTCACACTCAAATATTCTGTGACTCTTGCAGTCACCTCTTGGATAATATCTATTCATAGTTCCAACGAGAGGTAATAAGGAGTTAAGCCAAGGGCTGGGGGTATATGAGGTGCAATAAAAAAAAATACAGTGAATGCTAAAAATGCATTACAGCAAAAGACACAGTGCCATTAATCCCCCTTCAAAATGTTCCCCCTTGCTTCAAACATACCCCATCATTCTAACCACATTTTGACACAGTTCTAGAGTCCTTTTTTCTGAGTGTCTTTAGTTGCCCTGCCATGGCTGTCTTGATGTCCTGAATTGATTCAAAAATGTTTATCTTTCATGGTCATTTTGACTTTGGGGTAGAGCCAGAAGTCACATGGTGCCATCCAGTGAATAAGTTGGATGAGGACATACTGTGATGTTTTTCTCTGACAGAAGTTACCACAAACATTTTGAATAGATTCAGGGGGATTAGTGGCAATGTGTTTATTACTATAATACATTTTTTATTTTTATTTAAACATTCACTGTATGTTGCAATCAGACCTTGTAGCTCACAATTAAGTACTTGCCTAGCATGTGGAAGATCCTGGTTCATCCTCAGCACTGAAAGGAAAATTAAGCCATGACAGTAATTTGAATTTTATACCTTAACTCTCAGAACTCATACTATTTTATCAGTTGTTTGTACATTTTTTAATAGATTATTTCTCCCATGTTTCACCCTTCTCTTTTTTTTTTTTTTTTTTTTTTTTTATCAGTACTGTGAATGGAACCTAGGGGCACTCTAGCACTGAGCTACATTCTTTTCTCTTAATTTTTTATTTTGAGAGAGGGTCTTGCTTAAAGACCTAGGCTCAGGTTGGCCTTGTACTTGTGATTCTCCTGCCTTATCCTCTAGAATAGCTGGGATCTCAGGTGTGTACCACCACACCTGCTTTACCCTTAATATTTTTAGATGTAATAAAATTTGTTTATTCCAGGCCTTCTCTTAGATGAAATGAGTCTTTCAGTAACATGCCATTAAAAGTATTAAATATCAAAGAAGTTAGCTTTATGAGCCATTATATACAGTACTTTCTAATTGTACCATCACAAGTCATGATTAAAACCACTTAATAACAATGCATTAAGAATATTTCTGTGGGGCCGGGGATTTAGCTCAGTGGTTCTGCTGGCTGCCTCGGAAGCACAAGGACCTGAGTTTGATCCCCGGTACCAAAAAAAAAAAAGAATATTTCTGTGATAAAATTGCTGTGGGACACTCTGGGATCCACTGGCATTTAGAGGAACTATTTGTTTTTTGTTTTGTTTTTGTATCAGGGATCATACTCAGGACCTTGCACTTGTGAGGTGGATGCAGTGCCACTGAGCTAAATGCTCAGCCCTGGAACTATTTGGTTTTATAAACAGTTTAAATTCATTTCTGTCATGTAGAAAGTTGTTCCCCTTCAACAAGGAAATTTTAAAATGTCTTCTGTTTTCTTAGTAATATTAATGACACGAAGCTATTTGCTTTCAAATAATTTTTCTAACAATTATGAAGATATAGGTAGGCCGGATTTAAGTATTCTACTTCCCATTCACATAGGCTTCTTCCTTAGGGCTTTACCCCTCCTCAGATGCCTGTTTATTAATTATGTCCATCTGCAATCAGAAAAGTTTTTGTAAGTGAGTTGAGATACCAATTGTTTAAAAAAAGATTTGAAACTCAGTGCTGCTTAAAAAACAAAACATGAAAGGGAAAAATGATAATATCTTGGAAACTTCCTCTGTACTATCCCTTCTCTTTCCTTACCTCCAGGTCACAAGAGGTTGGCTATCTCCTTTTCCCGTTTGTCTTGTTTAGACTTTTGGCTCCTTTTTGCCCTTTCGACTTCTCTTGAATGTGCCTGTGTATGCTGGGAGCAGGGAGAGCAATGAGGTTAAAGGATTTGGTCTGCAAGATCCAGGAGTGCTAAGTGAAATGTTGAGAAAAAAGCAAGAGAACAAATGGAATGGAAATATTAAACTGCTCTTCTCTATATCTTACAGTTAAAGTCGGAATCAGCACATTAGGGCTGAAAGGGCACACAAGAAGCCCTGGATTCAATCCTCAACACCCTCTCCCTCAAAACAAACAAAACAAAACAAATTGAAAGAAGCCTACTTATTCCTGAAAGGGGCCTAGCTAGTCTATGATTACAGTCCCTTAACCTCATGGGTGCTCAGTAAATACTTATGGAATTTAAACCCATCTCTTTATGGGAAAAGAAATGGGGTACAACCCCCTGCCCCCATTATGTATTGCCCAGGGCCATTCAGATAGCTAGTTTCAAAGCTTAAGGGACCCAAGTCCTCCAATTCCTTAACCAATTTCTATAACATTAGAAGATAGTAAATATCTTTTTTTAAAAAAAAAAAGTTCATGGCAAAGAGTAAGTATGACATGTTGAGCTCAACTGTATCATTTCTAGAGCCACTGGCACTACTAGATCTGTTAATGAATGGCAGTGTAGTAGAAAGAATATGTATTTTTGGAGTCAGACCTGAATCTAAATTTTAACACTTAAGCAAGTAGTTCCTGATCTTTGCAAGCCTAGGCTTTCATATTTCAATAGAAGAGGTCAGTAATAGCCACCACATAGTATTGTTATGACAGCTAAGTGAACTGAGTCTACGAAATGCTTATTTTGATATGTGGCACAAATCAGAGGCTTCAGTAAATATCTGTGAAATGAATAAATAGTAACTATTGCTATATTTGATCTCCTTCGTAGAGGGTCAACATGCCTTTTAAAAGGTAAGCCAGCTTATTTCTTTTTGTCTTAGAAAATACCTGCTTTGGATCCCTGACAGCCTTTTAATTTTTTAAATTCTAGATTAATTCATGGAGGACAGATGGTAAATGGATTGGCGGGTCCAACTGTAATGAACGCAGCACCATTCCTCTCTACAACATGGTTTTCTGCAGACGAACGGGCCACAGCCACTGCAATTGCATCTATGCTCAGTTACCTTGGTGGAGCGTGTGCATTTTTGGTTGGGCCACTTGTTGTTCCCGCTCCCAATGGGACATCGCCCCTCCTTGCTGCAGAGAGTAGCAGGGCTCACATTAAAGATCGCATCGAGACTGTGCTGTACGCAGGTAACTGCATTTTTACACTTCTTGTTATACTTTTTTTTAATCCCTTCACTCTACTTTTTTATATCAGATCACTCATATGAAATAAGGACTGAAGTTTACCCATGCACATAATATGCTTTCTTTGTTGTGTAGTATCGAGGTGCCTATTTAAAACTTACACGCTTCCTAGAAAGTTACTGAATTTAAAATGTATTCTCACTCCACAGAAAGTTCTTTCTTAGTGTAACTCCCTTCATCCATATACAATGAAGCACTGTATAATACATATTCTAGTGTCTTCTCTAAATAGCATACCAATATGTAAATTAAACATGATTGATCATAAACATCTGTCAAACAGATGTTGGAAAGCTTTCAGCCCATTTTTTCCTTTGTAATTTTTAAATTATTGGCCATGTTCTCTAACTTTATTAACCTTGAGCACTTATAGTTCATTCTTCTCTTTATTTCCTATCTTCTATATGTTAAGCCTATTTAATCAGGGATATTAGCCTTTCCAAAGTATTTTCTTGAATCGTTTTTGTTCCTAGAGTCGAGCTCCACCTCACTCTTATATTACCATATTCTACAGATACTAAATATGTCCTCTGTCCTGATGTGCCTGTTGTTTCTTTCTACAGAAAGAGTGCTTTCTATAAGTGTTTACTACATATTCACTTTGTGCTAAGCACTAGGAATCAGTGAGATCAACGTTGAGACGATTATAACACAAAGAGGAATACAGAGATAGGGAGACCTTACATGCTTGGGTTTGGAGAGAAGTTGAACAGTTAGGTAGGGAAAGCTTCGCCAAAAACATAATAATAAAGTTAAGACTTTTGTGGGAGTTCACTAAGTGTTCAGGTGGGTTAGAATCCTCCTGAGGGGAGCAAGCACTGCTGAAGGAGGGAGAGTGTGAGAGAGCTCAGTATGTCTAAGACTTTGCCCAAAGTTTGATGTGGTTGCAGTGGTGTGTGTTTGGCTGTCAGTGCCAAACACCAGGGGACCAGATTATGCTGAACTTTGTCTTATTTATTCGTTTTTAATTTAACAGACTTTTTATTGGTTTTTTTGTTTTGTTTTGTTTGAATTAAATTCTTTTATTGGTACATTGTAGGTATACAACACAATTACATTTCTCATTGGGAATTGTACCTTTACATGATGCATCTTGGTTCT
>NW_004624912.1:1179044-1233799 GCF_000247695.1 Heterocephalus glaber
AAAAAAAAAAAAAAAAGAATATGTAATTAGGGGCCGACGATTTAGCTCAGTTGTTTCGCCACCTGCTGCACAAGCACAAGGACCCAAGTTCGATCCCCGGTACTAAAAAAGCAACAAAAAAATGTAATTAGGTACACATGAATCTAGAGTTGTCATTACCTAACCGTGAATATCTATATGAAATATTCTTTATTTCTAAGTGATGCTTTTTGCCTTGAAACCTTTTCATTACACTAGCTTTTGTTTTTGTGTGTGGTGGTGGTAATGGTGATGATACTGGGAATTGAACCCAGGACGTTTGTACTAAACTACATCCTTAGCCTTTTTTAAAATTTTGAGAAAGGGTCATGTGCACCATGCCTGGCTATACCA
The DNA here is from genome assembly GCF_000247695.1 of Heterocephalus glaber. The sequence continues at coordinate 1,179,417 of NW_004624912.1, forward strand.
GCTTTCTTTTGGTTCGTGTTTGTATGATTTATCTTTTTACATTTTTTCACCTTCACAGTTTTCTTGGATACATTTTATAAGTACCGTCTTATTTTCTTTTCTTTAATTCATTGTGTTTTAATTGGAGTATTTAGTCCATTCACATTTAATGTAATTACTGACAAATTTGGGTCTAGATTAGCCATCTTGTTAATTTTTTAGCCATCTTGCTAGGTTTTTCTTTTTTTTTAACTATAATTATCTTTATTAGGCACTGAAATTTTTTAAAGTACTATGTTTACTTCACATACAATTATTTTGTTTAACAAGATGGAGTGCTCTTTTCTTCCAAAGTACATACTGTATCACAGGGTTAGGCATTCTCAAGCAGATATAAGCTGTACAGAAGCTGAATATATTTAAAATAATGGAATGAGGGGCCTAGGGATTTAGCTCAGTGGTTCCGCTGCCTGCCTTGCAAGTGCAAGGTCCCAAGTTTGATCCCCAGTACCAAAATAAATAAATAAATAAAATAAAATAATGAAATGAAAGCATAGACTTCTTGGTATGTCAGATTTTCCATCAGAAATCAGGAAAATTCAGTATGGTTCTGGTAAACATCTCATACTTCTAAGAAATCAATAAGCAATGTGTGGCAGAGTATTTTTGCATTAAAAACATGTTAACCTCCCAGGTGTGAGCCTTTTTAGTAGTCAAAACATTATGCTGAGTGATTCTTGCTGTCTCCCCCACACACGGTTCAAGAATGCTTTAGCCAATAAATTAAACCCTGACCACTTAAAGGATTTTGTGGCATTTCAGGAACCAGTATTGCTTTACCTGGATACTTACAAATATTCACCATCACAGATGAGAAAGAGCCATTTTAAGGAACCAATAAATTCTCCACTTAGAATCAGTCTATTGCTGATAATTAAGTTATTTCACTCTGAGCTAGAAGGGCTTCAGTATTCAGAAGTAAAATATTTAGAAGTGAAAGAAAATGGCCTAATATATAACATAAATTAACCTGCCTAAAATTTTAATTTAACCTACTTTAAATTTACCTACGTTAACAGATCTTTTTTTTTTTTAACAACAAAGGAGATCCTAAAGACTTGCAGCCATGATGGTTCTTCTCAAAATGAGATCAAAGATTGTCTTGGAAGAGTCAGATGATCATCCAGTGGTTAACATTTCTTCATAGCGACTCTTTATTGACTGCTTAATTGTCCTATGTAGTAGCTTAACTGACAGAGGTCAGACTTTCTTCTTAAACTAGTGTTCTGCATTTCACATAATATAGGGAAGTTTTAGAAAAACAATCTGCTGTGTTTACAGCATATTTTCAATTTCAATAGATTACTTAAATACTGTGTATAACTCATGTGGAACTGTGAAATATTGCAGACAAGTTCCTCTGATTTAAATGTTGGTAAAAGCTATTAAGCTCCATTATCTCTACTTAAAATTTCACCATGTGCATATAAAAAATATTCTACTTATTGATCAACTCTTGAGTTCTAAATTTTGGGCCACATTTTGTGATGGCAATATATGAAAAAACTTTCAGATCAGAATACAAAGAATGCATATTGCTTCACACATCTTTTTTCTTCCTTGTTGGGTTTTCATTTTGTTTGCCGCAATATATTCTTTTTCTCTTCTTTCCTACTATCTTCTAGGTTGATTAAATATTTTTATTATTCTGTTTTCCCCTTCTTTAGTGTGGTAGTTATAAACTCTTTTACTATTTAGTGATTACCATAAAAAGTACAGAATGTACACCTACCTTGCAAGTGCAAGGTCCCAAGTTCAATCCCTGGTACAAAAAAAAGTACAGAATGTCTTTTTTTTTTTTCTTTATCCTTTTATTGGTACGTTTTAAGTATACAATATAATGACATTCATCATTGGAAATTTGCACCTTTACATAATCTCTTGGTTCTTGTATTTTCCCCCTTCCCCTGCCCTCCCTTCAACCCCTCCATCCCTCCCTGTTTACAGAGACTTTGTTTCCTTTTTTTCATTTTCTCATATTAATTCCAGTCCCTTCTTTCCTTTCCCCTACCCCACCCACTTCCCCTTCCCCTTTACCCCTTTTCTTCCTATTTCACATTATCTATTATACCTTTTAGTCCTTATTTACACTTTCAGTTTCTCACACTAGAGAAACTATTCGGTATTTACACGTGTCCTATTTATTTCACTTAAGAGTATCACCTCAATGTGCATCCACTTAGCTATAAATGTCTCTAATTTCTCATTTTTTATGGCTGAGTAGTGCTCCATTTTATTTTTTTAAAAAACACATCTTCTTTATCCAGTCTCCAGTTGATGGGCATTTGGGGTGTTTCCAAGTTTTAGCTATTACAAACTGTGCTGCTATGAACATGGGTGCACATATATCACTGTGGTATGATTCTTTTAATTCTTTGGGGAAGATACCCAGTGGGGGAATAGCTGGGTCAAATGGGACTTCCACTCCTAGTTCTTTGAGGTGACTCCATGCTGATTTCCACACTGGTTGCACCAGTCGACACTCCCTCCAACAGTGGACCAGTGTTCCTCTTTTCCCACAGCCCCCCGCATTTGTTATTGGTTGATTTCTTGATAGCAGCCATTCTTTCTGGGGTGAGGTAGAATCTTAGCATTGTTTTCATTTGCATCTCTCGAATGACCAGTGATGTTGAACATTTTTTCATATCTTTATTTGCTATTTCTACTTCTTTGTGTGAGAAATGTCTGTTCATTTCAGATCCCCATTTTTGAATTGGGTCTTTAAATTTGGGAGGTCTGATTTCTTAAGTTCTTTATAGCTTCTAGATAGTAGACCTTTGCCTGAGGATCAGCAGGTGAAAATTTTTCAACCCATATTGTGGGTTGTCTCTTCACACTGTTGGTGGTTTCTCTTGCTGTGCAGAAGCTTTTTAGTAAGAAAGAAGAGATCCCACTTGTTGATTGTTTGACTAGTTCATGGGCAACTGAGGTTTTGTTCATAAAATCTTTTCCTACACCAATGTCTTCAAGACTTCTACCTAACCTCTGTTCCAGCATTTCTGTTTTAATATTTAGATCTTTAATCCATTTTGATTTTAGTTTAGTGCATGGTGAGAGATATAGGTCTAGTTTTAGTCTTTGGCAAGTTGAAACCAAATTTTTCCAGCACCATTTATTAAAGAGGCTATCTTTCCTTCAGTGAGGGTGTTTGGCTCCTTTATCGAAGATGAGGTAGCTGTGTCTGGAGTTGTTTCTGCATCTTCTAATCTGTTCCACTGGTCCTCCGGTCTGTTTCTTTACCAGTACCATACTGTTTTTATCACAGTACCTTGTAGTATACTTTCAAGGTGGGGGTTGTAATACCCCCTGCCATGTCTCTGTTACCTAGAATTGTTTTTGCTATTCTGGGTCTCTTTTTGTTCCAAATGAATTTTTGGATTGTTTTCTCAAGGTTGGTGAAGTATGCTGGTGGGATTACAATTGGGATTGCATTGAATCTATACAGCAGTTTTGGAAGTATGGCCATTTTCACTATGTTGATCCTTCCTACCCAGGAGCAAGGGATGTCTTTCCATTTTCCGATATCATCTTCAATCTCACTTTTCAAAGTGCCATAGTTTTCAGAGAAGAGGTCTTTGATTTCTTTTGTTAGGTTGATTCCTAGGTATTTCAGTTTTTTGGATGCTATTGTGAAACGAATTGTTTGCCCTATTTCTCTGGAATTTATTCTTGATTTATCAGTATCATTTATAAATTAGAACTTTTACGTTTTCCAGGACAGTCAAAGGTCCTTATGAGCCTTCTAATTTTGCATAACTTTCTCCATCTTTTGTGCTATTATTATCACATATTTTAACTACAGAAGACATTATTTTATTGTTTATATAGCCAATATTCAGTTTGACTCACCCTCGTATGTACTTATTTTATCTTCATCCTTCGCATGATCATTTTTTTTCTGTCAAGAGAGCAACAGTTAACCGTGGTGTGCGGCGGGGCGGTGTTTTTCTGCTCCTTTGCTGTGTTGCATTCTCTTGCCTGGGTTTTTGTTTGGTTGGTTTCTGGGGAAACAATTCACAGATTGAACCCAGGAATACTTTTTTACTGAGCTACATCCCCAACACCACCACCCTCCTTCTGAGATAGGGTCTCAGTAAATTGCCCAGGCTGGCCTCCAACTTATGATCTTCCTGCCTCTGCCTCCTGAGTATTTGGGATTATAGGCATGCACCACCACACCCAGCTTTTTTACCTTTTGATTTGGTCTGAAAGTGTCTTCATTTTACCTTTAATTTTGAAGATTTTGTTGTTGGGGAACAAATTCTTGGTTGACAGTTATTTACTATTGATTGTTTGAAAATATTCTATTTTCATACTTAGTTTCAACTAAAAAGCCAGCTCTCAAATTGAAAGCTGCCTGCTTTCTAAGATTTTGTTTATCATTGGTTCCACAGTTTTTACTATGACATTGATACAGTGGTAGTTTCTATCTGAATGTATTATACTTAAAGTTTGTAGGTCTCCTTGTATCCAGGGCTTGATATCTCTCTTTCTGAAAATTCTTAGCTAATGTCTCTTCAAAACTTATGCTCCATTTTCTCTAATTTATCTTTTGGGGACTCTTAAGTATATATGTTATACATTTATCCTTGTTCCCTACATCTCTTACTCTTTTCTTAACTTTCTATAATTATAACCTTTCTCTGCTTTGGACTGGGTTTATTATCTAGTGTTTTTTCCAACTCACTATTTCCGTTTTCAGCTCTAATATATTATTAAATTCATCTATTAGTTTTAATTCTTGTATTTTTGTTATAAAACTTTGATTTGGTTCTATTTATTGTTTATAAGTTTCTGTAGAAATGCTTTCTTTTTTTTTGATCTATTAAAAATAATTTTTTAAAAGTTTGTATCTCACAATTACGTAATCTGGATCCCCTTATGTTTTTGGTGTTCAATCATCTTTTCTTTTTTTTTTTTTTTCCTTCTGGGGATTGAATTCAGGACCTTGCACTTGCAAGTCAGGCGTGGTGCCTCTGAGCTAAATCCCTGGCCCTCAATCATCTTTTCTTATCTTTTTATGTATTCAGCAACTTTTTTACTGAGATCTGAGAAGTTATAGAAGTAATTTAAGCTTTAAGATGATGTCATTTTCCTCCAGAAAGAATTTGTTTGTTCTGGTAAGAAGCTAGAGATCACCTTATTTAGTTTCAGGGATTGACATTGTTTAAAGTGGGGCTTTAATGCTGAAATTAATTGAATGCTGAAAGGGCAGAATACTGTTCAGTTTCCAGTGCCTCCTATGTGAAGGTATAGCCCTTCAGAATGCCCAAGTCTGGGGTTTTTACAAGGCTCCCTCACCCAGCAGCAGATGCCAAACGCATAGTTTTTTTCTTTGCAAGGTGAATGAGGCTGTCAATAATTTCTTAGTCCTTAACCACATTTTCTCAAATCAGCAGGCACCCCTAAAGGAACACTGTCTCCAAGTATGAGGCATACCTCTCTGGGTTCCTTCCCATCCTGGACCATGTCTCTGTAATTCTGGATTACCTTGTTGGCTGTCTGTTGACTTCAGATTTCCTCACAGATTTTCTGGTTGTCAATCAGAACACTAATCCAAGTTACCTAGTATACTTGTTTTAGTTCATGCGGGCTGCTCTAACAAAATACATCAGGCCTTGTAATTGATAGTAATAGAAGTTTATTTCTTGCAGTTCTGAAGCCCAAGAAGTCCAAAATCAAGGCCCAGCAGACATGGTGCCTGGTATAGGCTCACTCTGTGTGTCAAGATTGCCCCTTCTTGCTGTGGCCTCTGTTATAAGGTCACTCATTCCATTCATGAGGACAGAGGTCTCAGGATTGACTCACCCCTGTAAGCCTTCCCCTTAAAAATATGAGGATGAGTCCCAACACATGAATTCTGGAAGGACGTCAACCTTTAGACCATAGCAGTAGCTTTACCATAAGAAGAAAACCTTCCTTTCATTTTCTGACCTACTTTTCTGGATGGCAGGTCTTCCAAATGTGCCCAGCTGTAATAGGAAGAGCACAGCAACTATTTAAATGGTGCTGATTTGGGGCCAGGGATTTAGCTCAGTGGTTCCACTGCCTGCCTGGCAAGCTCAAGGACCCGAGTTCGATCCCTGGTACCAAATAAATAAACAAATAAATGATGCTGATTTTGCGTATCTATGGTTTGTATTGAAAACCCTCTAAGTATCTTTCTCTGTACAAAGTTAAAGGCATGCAGAGACCATGAATCATGCCAGGTATTAAAGTGAAATTTAAAATTAAATGAAAGCAAGAAAATTAAAGCAAAGAAAATTTTTAATTATTGAGTAGAATGTTATTAGCTAAAGTAAATACTGTGAACAAAGGAAACAAAATCACAAACTGGCCTAAAAGGACCATTATCAGTACAGCTAGATACACAGTTATCCTTAGCCTGCCAAGTACCCCACTCACCCAAGGGGACAGATGGGAATGTCTGTGGGGCTCCACTGCATTACAGATAAGCTTTGGACATTGGGCACTGAATGCCCTGTAACAAGGGAGGTATTCCTGGAGAACAGAGTTCTCTTGCCCCAGTTGCCAGTGCTATGAAAAACTAGAGATGATATAGGCCTCAGGATGTTATCTTTCTCCAAAGACATTTATATATGTATATTTGATTCCGGTGGCAAATACAGGTAGAACAAAAGGCTTGCATGCAGTCATTGTATTACTTAGAATAGGCTAAGCTGCTGAAAGAAGTAGACTCCCTCAATTTTGACGCTTCAGTAGTTTATTTCTCTTTCACATAAAAGTATAGGATAGTATGCATAGTCCAGGACAGTTGGTCACAGTTTGGAGGACTGTTTTCCTCTGCTGACTGAGAGATCTGGGCTGCTTCCACATTGCAGCTATTCTGTCCCTTGGACCTTGTCTTTCCGGGCATAGGAACAGCTGGATGACCACATCCAGACTCCAGGTGGTGGAAAGGGAAAACACACAACTGTCTTCTACAGTCTAACCTGGAGATGGCACACCTCACTTTTGCTCACATCCAGTAGTGAGAACTTAATTGCAGCAGCACATAATCTAGCTAAGTACTCAGGTAGAAAACAACATTCAGTGGGCAATTAATAATCCCTGTCACAAGAGTAATGAAAAATATGACTCAAAAAGTAATAAAAAGTAGAAGTTAGTTTGGTCTATCTCAAGTTCCAGGTCAAATTAGGACTTTACTCTGTAGCCACAAGGAAGGCCAGCTACTGTTTCTGAGCAGGGAAGTGGAATGATGAGAATACATCTTTTGGCCATAGAGGCCAAAATAGATTGTGAAGACCATTTCAGAAGCTATTACAAGAGTCTGGAAGTAAGATATAAAGTAATAATAAACAAGTGTGGTAGTGGGAAAGAGAAAGAAGAAAAAATGCACCAATATTGTTAGGAACACATGGAATTTCAATGATAACAGCAACTGACATATATTGAACACTTTATACTTACTAACTTATTTAATCCTCAAACCATCTTCATTTTCTCCATTCTACTAATGAAGAAAACTGAAACTTAGAATTAAGTTGTGAAAGAAGGCAAGTGACAGTAAGAGTTAGGGATAGATGAGTGATGAGGGAGTGTGACATATTAGAGTTCTGAAAAGGGTCTGGCCATATCAGTACGTTTTTATATATTTCCAGGCATTTTAGCTCCCAAATTAGTTCCTAGTAGTTTCATTTATGTTGGTTATATTTAAACTTTTTGATGTCAGTGACTATCTTCTGTCCCCACTGTCCTAGGAGGCCTAGTGCAGTGTAGCACATGCCTGAAAATATTTGTTTAGTGACATTGATTACTTTGATTTAAGTATTCCAATAAAAAGTTAATCAAGGCCATAATTGTAGGTTTGTATTAATTAGTTACACATGAATCCTTTCATTCTATCCATTTTCTTAAATAGGATTTCCTAGATCTCTTGCCTTTTAGCTATTACATATTGATTATTGAGAATTTTTTATTTCTTCTAAATGAAAGTTTTCCATTAAATATGTCTGCTGCTTTGTTAACAGGTAGATGCTGGCTGGATTGGATTTTGGTCCATAGTTGGAGGCTGTGTTGTTGGAATAGCTATGGCAAGGTGAGAATATTCCGTATCAAACATGTAAGTGCACAGAAGAGGGACAGAGTCCAGAGAGAAATAGGATACCTTCAATAAACATTCAAATTCAGGGGAAAGTCCAGCAGGCTGAGGTCAGAAAAGGGCACTGTTCAGGCTATAAGAAATTCATGTGCAATAGATAGAATTGGCTGCTACGAGAGACTTTCTCAAGAGTGGTCCTTCCTAAAATGTTTTTTGGAGACTGAAAATGTATTCAGGTGCCATTAAGCTACCTCTGTCCATATTATTAAAGAATAGAATCTTCTAATGAAAGAAAAGTGATATAATAAAGGCAAATCCGTAGTTAACAAAAATTTAAAAAGGAGTTGAGGACTGGGGATTTACCTCAGTGGTTCTGGCATCTGCCTCGCAGGAGCAAGGTCCCGAGTTTGATCCCTGGTACCAAAAGAAAAAAAAGGAGTTGAACCCTTTATGAGAGCATCTCTAGAAGTTCCCATGAAGAAGCAGTCTCCTGATTAGCAGGTTTTTACCTCTGGTCCTTTTTGGCATATCTGTCCCTATGGTTGTCCCACTTGGATAAAAAATGTGCATGAAGGTTTCCAGTTTCATCAGACTTCCTTTGATCTAAACCCATTATGACAATGCTGTTTTAGCATAAGCCAGAGGAAAGGGGTTTCATTTATTCTAAAAAAGAATGAAAATGTCACTCTTTTAGGTGACTGCCTATCAAACTACTCTTAGTGTTTTCAAAAAGATAATACTCATTCACTCCCCAAGTCATTTTACCCTGTTTAATGAAAAAAAAAAAAAAAAAACAGGCAATCAACTTTATTTAGTAGGAGAGGAGAATCTAATTACATATTAGGGGAGATCGAATAAGATAAAGTAAATCACCCCAATATCTAAATGCTTAAACATAAATGACACAGGATAATAAACTGTTTCCGTAGTGTTCCTGGGATAATGAAAGAGTAAACTGACACTAACTTCTAAATCACTTTCTTTGAGGTTTCTATAAGTTAGGAAAACATAAGAATAAAATCTAAAAGCTAAAGAACCAGGGTGGGAAAATATTATATGGAGGAAATCATTTCACAAATATTGAAATACACTGACCTGTCACATTTTGATAAGAATTATACCTAATTTTTCTAATTAAATATCCAAGCCAATTATAGTGAGTCATCACTCATCAGTACTTTTCTAAACACCAAATAGGTCAAAGAAGGAACCATTATGTATCTGAAATGACATCTCACAGCTCTTTTCTCTTCATTTTCTTTCTACAGCCACTTAATTTTAAATTATATATAGATACAACCTAGATAGGAAAATAACAAGGAGGAGAGTTCTGCCTTTTAATTGTTGAAATGGAAATTCTGAAAAGGACTTTGCTTACTCTGTGAGCAGAAACTAGTGTTAAGAATTTCTTTAGCTTAAAAACAATTTTTAAATTATTTTCATAACAGCATTTTTTGAGAATTCCCTAGAATGGATTCTTCTCGTGGACATGTGTACTTTGGGTAAATGTTTTGTAATTATGTTGCTAAAGACCAGTATTCAAGGTACTGCCTTGTAGGTCCTAACAATACTCTGATGGAATCAGCACATTTGAAAGGATGCTCCAAAATAGCATAGCCAGGTGGTATAGTCCATGTCTGTGATCCCAGCACTCAGCAGGCTAAGGCAGAAAGACTACTGCAAGTTCAAGACCAGCCTGAAGTATGTAGTGAGCCACTGTCTCAAAAAACAAAGAAACAAACAAGGGCCAGGTGTGGTGGCCCACTCCCGTAATCTCTGCACTCAAGAGGCTGAAGCAAGAGGATTCCCTCAAGTTTGAGGCCAGCCTGGGCAGCATAGTGAGTTCAAGGACAGCCTGAACTACATAGGGAGATCCTGTGTAAAAAAAACAAAACAAAAAGAAAAGAAAAGAAAAACAAACAAATGAGGGCCAAGTGTGGTGGTGCATATCTGTAATCCCAGCACGCACGCAGGAGACTGAGATAGGATTGCCATGAGTTTGAAGCCAGCCTGAGCTACCTAGTGAGTTTAAGGCCAGCCTGATCTCCATAGTGAGACCCTGTCTGAAACAAACAAACAAAATAGCAGATCACAGTGGTCAGTTTATTGATCAGGTTCTGAGAAGTTTTCTTATAGTTCAACTCTGAGTTGTACCAGAAAGCTGTTGTAGTCTGTCATACCTTTTCCCCCGCCTATCTGATGAAAACGTTTATGTAGCATACCTAAGTGTAAACCAGAAATGTGCTTCCTAAACTTGGAATTATGACAAAGTGTTCTGCATTGTCTGGAGGGACATTTCTATCAAGCTGGGGAACCTTTTCCGGAGTACCTAGAATTTTCTGCTTATAAACTTTTAGACGAGAACAAGTGTCATTGAGCAAAAAAGTACATCTATTTTTCCTACCAAAAGAGGGCATCAGCTCACATAGGAAGTCATTTGAGACTACAAGACGCTAACATGATTAACCATATCATGTCAAATAAGTACAACACAAAGGATAGTACTGAAAGTGTTCGAATAACAGCCACATAACTACAATAGAAATTACAATCAATTTTTTAAAATTCTAAATGGAGAGAACATGGTAAATGTTATATTGGGAATGGGATTGATTTTTCTATAATAGCAATTCTAAAGGACAGAATAAATTATGTATAGGTATAGTCAGAGGACTGTGCTTTATACAGTCAACAACCTGCATGTGTGGAAAAGCAATCAGAAAATAGAAAAATATTTGGCATGCCTTTTAGTGTCATGTTGATTCAGAAAATGTTAGTGATTTTGAGACCTTAGAATGCTGTAAAAGTCCCTAGATTTATAGAATGATACTTAATATTGTAGTTGCCATGTTCTTGTGCTTAGGAAGCTTACAGTCTTGTAGGGAAGACAAAGAATAAACAAATGCAGAAATATGACATTTTCCAATCCAGAACAGTGCGCTGTAGAAGTAAAATAGAATGTAGAGAGCTGAGTGAGCTGAGACATACACAGGAGTGGGCCACGTGAGGTCTTAGGGTACCAGCATTCCAGCCAGATGGGGCAAGTGAAAGGCCACTCAGTGCCGTGGAAAGCAGGCCTAATACCTGTGAAAACAGAACCTGCCATCAGCGAGGAGAAGAGGAGCAGAGGCAGGACCGGGTCACACAGGGCCACAGAGGCTGTGGGGTAGGCACCTGTGTCCTCAGAGTTTGAATTCTGGGAGAGTCATCTTTGCAAGTTTGTGTCAATAATCAGCCTGTTGTCTAATTCTTGGATGTATGTTTGTTATAGAATGTTTAGAAAGTACAGAAAAATATAAAGGAAATAAAAGTGGCATTTAAAAACTAAGAATCTATCCAACGAGTTACAGATCCCAAACAGATGACATTTTGTGGTTTTATAAGAGAAAAAAAGTAACATCATACACACAAGAAAATGTGTCAGTGAAAGAGCCTAAACATCAAAAATTATAACTAGCTATTAAAACAATGCATGGAAAATTCTTCAGTTAGCAGTTGTTTAATGGAAGTTGTGTCCTTAATTTAAACAACACTTTAAAAATCCAACTGGAATTAATAGAGCATTGTTTCTTTTCAGGTTTGCAGATTTTATCCGGGGTATGCTGAAGCTGATCCTCCTCCTCCTGTTCTCTGGGGCTACGCTGTCATCCACATGGTTCACCCTGACCTGTCTGAACAGCATCACACACCTGCCTTTGACCACAGGTGAGAACAAGCCACTTTTGAACTTTGAGTAGAATATTTTTAGTTCACAGAAGTACAGGTAAACATATTCTGACACTAGAATGTCTTCTTGCTTTCTGTAAGTAATTGTTAAATTTATAAAAATGTTTACCTTGTCCAATAATTTCATGTAAAAAGAGCCCAAGAAATAAGTAAAAATATTTTAATTGGCATTTTACATTTGGAAAAGAAGTCAAGTCTTTGGCTTAAACTCATATAGCATGGAAAAACACTCATTTAAAATTTATATCAATCATTAAACAGTGAAGAAAAGGCAAAAAGCTATGACATTTAAAGCATTCTTCAGTAAAATTCTTTGAATCAACACCTGTAAGTTTATTTTATATTTAGTTTTATTCATTATAGAAAGTGGAAATACTTATTGAAAGTATATGATAGTCAGCTTACTTAACTCATCTAATCCAAAACATTTGTAGTTGCTGTTGTTTTATTGTTAATATTCAGGGTCTGAACTGTTCTGTTTCTGCTATAAGTTGCATAAATTTAGTGGCTTAAAGCAACACAATTTTATTATCTTCTAGTTCAGTAGGCTACAAGGAGACCCACCACGGGCCTCACTGGGCTAAAATCAAAGTGTGGAAGACTCGGAAGAATCTACTTCCTTGCCTCTTCCAGTTTCTAGAGCCCACCCTGTTCCTTGGCCTCTGCGGGCCACGTCCTCTCAGGTCCCGGCGCTGGCACCTCCTCCCGCAGTCACATCTCTCTGTACTCTTCTCTTCCACCTCCCTATTGCACTTTTGTGGATCCTTGTCTTCACATTGGGCCCACCCAGATAATCCAGGATAATCTCTCAGTTTTAAACTCAGCTGATTACCAACCCTAATTCCATCTCAGCCTTAATGTTCACAAACTCCAGAGATTAAGACATGAACATCTTCAGGGAATGGAAGCATTATACTTCCTGTGCAAGATATTTTTTAAGTTACTATGCTAGATTATTCTATAAACCAAGGAGACTGTTACTGCTTTTTCCTTTCTTCTAACTATATTGCTTAAGGTACATGTTATTCAATCACCTTTTGGATTATATGCTTAATTATAGGCTTTTTTTTTTTTGGTACCGGGGATCAAACTCGGGTCCTTGCGCTTGTGCAGCAGGGGTCGAAACAGATAGGCTTATTTTTTATAAAAGCAGATTGCAGTATTGTTGTAACAAGCATTCTGTATGAGTAGGGTAAATAAGAGTCTGAAAGTAGCTCTGTAGGTGCCTATGGCCCAGAGGAATATACATTTCATGAGTAACCACAAGAAAGAGGGTTCCTTTTGTCTCCACATAACTAAGGAATACTGCATACCCCCCATGGGATCTCTGTACTCATGATAAAAGAACTGGCACTTTACACGTCAGAGGTGTCAAATCTTTAAAGTCAGCCATTTATTTGGGAGGTCCTTCTTGCCACTTTTAAAGAGACAGTAGACCTAGAGATAAGGTTGACCCAGACCCACAGTGGGTCAGCCTCCCTGGAGAACCTCGGCAAACTCTCCACCTGTCAGATGGGCTCGACATCTGATAGATGCCACTGAGCCTCCCATTCAAGGACGGTCCAGTGTCAGCTGGAGACTGTGCAGCATTCTTTTTGATCTTTGCAAAGTTAATTTTCAGCATTTGCTGTAATAAAAGCAAATACTGCACAAAAATCAGTGTGGAACAGTAAATGAGGGTGATGGCGTTCAATCAACTCCAAATTGAGACATTGTACAGTGCCCATCAGATGCACATATTCCATTAGTAAGTAATTGCAGTCATCTAAGAGTGAAATAAAACTATTTCTTTCGGTTTATGCTTATTACTTTGTAAATGGCTACTAAATTGTTAGGGCATATATATTTATTAAATTGTTTGGACCTAACTATATAATTAACAGAATTGGTAGCTATTTCTTTTGGCCTTGGGGGACACCATGAAAAATTGCTAAGACATAAAGAGGCTTTGGAAACCTGTGCTTGTCCCATCGTGCTGGCAGCCCTCTCTTCACTGTGTGCATCGCTTTGCCTGCAAAGCCCAGTCATCCAGTCATGGTCAGTGACTAAAAATATGTGAAAACACTGTGCACTGTTTATTTGCCAGTGTGCCTACATTAGAGTTTTGAACAATTTTGTCAAGTATTCCAGGCTATCATTTGTAAGGAACAGGGGAAGGGGACGTTACCAGAACCTCTGCAGTGAGTCCTGGTCTCCTGCGAGCCACGGCAACACAAGGCAAATTACAGGAAAGGTAGAAAAATGAGACTGAGAAGAAGCTGAGCTTTGGGTCTGATCAGTGCTGCTCTGGGCAGCAAAGAGGAAAGCCCATACCTTACTGCACCTTTTATTCAGTACATCAGGAGAAACAAATGTAACAAATGACTTGCAAAGAGTTCAGTACATCCTGGGTAAACAAGATGTAACAGTCCAAGAACAATGAGGAATTGAGTAGATGTTTGTTCTCCCAGGATGTTTTCAGCTCCCAGGATGCTTCTTGTCCTGGAGAATCACAGCATCACCGGATCATTGAGGTCTCAGTTGTGACTGGAGGCCAAAATGGAGTTATTCTGTAGCTGGGCTGTAGGCAAGAGAACTAGGCTAACCAAATGATTTTACCCTAAAGTTATGTAGCATTGCTCCCGACAATCATTTTTCTCAATCTTATTCTAGTATAATTTTGTAATTTAACAGCTGGACAACATGCTAGCAGAACAGTTTTAGTTTACAACTCTTCTTATCCATGGCATTACACTCAGATTTTTAATGTTACTGTATGTCAAGTACCCATCTGTGAGATTTTCCAAGAACATAGTGATGAGTGCATGAGGAACACATTTCTTTCCCTTGAATTCAGTGTAAAAGATTAATTATAAGGTAGTATATTCATTAAGTTTTAGGTATTTTCTACTTAACATTACAAAATCAGCAGTTTATGTCTGAATAGAAGCATTAGGAATGAATTTAATTTCCTTCCTCTGTTTTTGTCTAGATTTGTATTAACTTTTTTTTTTGGTACCAAGAATGGAACTCAGGACCTTGTGCTTGCCAGGCAGGTACGGTGCCACTGAGCTAAATGCCCCAGTCCTGTCTAGGTTTGTATAGTGAGCATGTTTTACCTTTATAGTTGGAGGGAAAGTATATTTGAAAACTGCGCATCTTTTTAAATCTTAAAAGAAAATTAATGTGATTGACCCTGGTCAAGACTGTTTTCCCAGTCTGTTGTTGAGAATAATTATGATGGACAGAAAGGAAAGCAGAATGCTATATTAAATCAAGGCCAGAATTGAAAGGTTGAGTTTCATGTGACTGACCGTCTTAACAGTCATGAAATTTATAAATTCTACTGTTGTTTCAATTGCAAATCAGCTTTTGAATGTCACTTAGATAATCCCAAAAGATACATTTTTAAGTTATGAATACACTGGGGTTAAAGACTAGATTTCTTCCCATTCCTTCTCTGAAATACATAGCCTTTCTTTCTTCCTTTCTTTCTTTCTTTCTTCTTTTTCTTTCTTTTTCTTTCTTTCCTTATAGTACTTATCCTCTCTACCAGAGTAAATATCTAGAGCATGGACTTTTGCTTTGTAAATTCTGTCCCCAGCTCCCATCCCAGTAGCTAGCATAGGCTGGAAGGAAGGAAGGAAAAGAAAGAGAGAAGGAAAGAAGGAAGGAAGGTAGGTCAGTGTGAGCCTCAGTAGACTTCTGCATGGTAGTCAGCAACCATAGCCACTCTTTATTATTCAGCACTAGCTTTAGGAAGGCAAAAGGGCACATTTTAATGGAACAGTGGAGAATTTGAATAAATCTGTCACATATACTATTACTGCCTTTGTAAAATCTGACCTAATTCCTTATAAGTAAAAGTGGTTTCATGAAAGGGAACTTACTACAAATCTAATTATAGGCAAACCTAGACCTTTGGATTGGCATTTAAAGTCAGTAATGGCAAATTCATGTTTCTTATTTTACTGACCATTCTTATTTTAATCAGGAAATATCTAGTCTTTTTCTTCTTTTCTAGCAAGTATTTCTGTCATGGATTTTTATATATCAGAATAATCTATGTTGAGAGTGTTTGAAATACAATCATGTACAACAAGAGGATGTTTCCATCAAAAACATGACAGTGGTCCCATAAGTTTATTATCACCTAGCACCGTCTTGGCTGTCTTACCTTTGTTTGAGTACATGCTGACGTTTACATGACAAAATGATCAAATGACAAGTTTCTCAGAATGCATCCCCTGTTAAGCAATGCATGGCTGTACATGCATGATTGAAACTGTTGACATACTAAATCCAAAGCTCTTTATTTTGTTCAACCTATGTGTTATAAATGCCACTGCCACCTCATTAAAACCTGCTATTGCAATGTTTCTGGGGTCCACTCATCTTGATATTGTTGTTGCCTTCTCTGCAAAAGAAAACCTAGGTCAGTACATTCTCCCCAAAGACATGCTGCGCTGATACGTGTACTTGCTTGTGTACAGCCTCCTGGAGACTTATCAGCAATGTGCCTTGTTCTTCCTTAGGGAAACTCAGTGTGTAAAATTTCATTATTAATTAATTGGAGTATTTACAGTAGGATAAATAACCTCATGACTAGATAATGTACACTTCAAATCTTGAAGCTTATGCTATGAACAAAATTATGAAAATACATTATTCACCTTCACTGAGAATGAGATGTCTAGTCCTGTTAGCCACAGCTCACACAGTCATTTTTTACTGAACAGAAGAATGTTTGGAAAGTGGCATTTTGAAAAATGTTAGCACTTTCGTGTTGAACTTGCTGAAACAATATAATTTGACTGTTTGACAGAAGTTGCCTTGGGAGAGATTATTCATCTAATTTCATCTAAACTTACTAGAATGATGATGATGCCAGAAACAAATACCAGCTGTGATAAGGAAGCAGCGCTGTTTAGCTAGACAGAGCCCCTTAGTGATAGCTGGCCACAAGGTGACTTCAGGTGATCTTACAGAAGGAAGCTTATGGCATGTGTAGGCTAGAGAATAATACTCTTATTATGTTTTTATTTATTTTGCCTTTATTAAAATATTTCTGTGCCATTTTAAAAGCATATAAAAAAAATCATACACATGTCCCAAAACAGGAGTATTGGAAAATTCAGAAAAGAATAATGAATACATTTAAAGCAATGCATGTTACTTAAATGTGGGACATAGCTCAGTGGCAAGGCAATTGCCTAGCATGCACAAGACCCAGAGTTCAACCCTCAGCACTACAAGGAATAAAAGAAGGGATTTTAAACTTTAAGGAAAGTAAGCTAGAGTGACTTAACTACTTCTTTCAACTACTCTTTCAGCTAACTATTCTTTTCAGCTAACTTCCCTTTTCAACTATTCTTTTAACTATTTTAAAACTGAAAGTGACTGTTACTCACATTTGTAACTGACCACTCAAAAAAAAAAAAAACGAAAAGTAGAATATGGATTAAAAGATGAAAATGGGCTTGTGAAAACACTTACTGTAAGACTCATGGACCTATGAGGAAGATCATGTAATGTTTATGCATGGAGATTTTTCAAGAAGAGAAATGTCCTCAGGCAGAATCTGGGTTTCTTGTAGGTAGAGAGGCTCGATCCGGTAATTGGACAATTCTGCATGATTTAAGAGTGTGCTGCCTCCTTCAGAACCATAAATAATTCTTTGGGAGCTGGAAAGTTACTGATAAACCTATACTGATGATATCTGACTTCACAACCAGTCTCTACTGAGCCCACACTTTGAAGGGATTATTAGTTGTGCTTCATACCTTCAAGATAATTACTTTTCCTTCTAGCTGTAAGGGACTCTAAACATAACAGTCAACCTTTATAAAACTCAAGTATGCCAGTGAGGAGGCTGAAACAAGGAATACCTAAAAGTTAATAACACAGAAAGAAAATTATAGACATTAAGAAATATTGTGGCAAAATATGCCCCATCCTCTTTTGGAACCACTGTTTTAGGAACTGTATATTTTAGTTGGCAGTAGATTATGAAGGCCACAGCAATCACATTTCAGAAGACACAACTCAGTGATATAGAAATGCATATCTGTGTGTACATGTGTATTATTCATCATCTGATGTAAATTGTATCAGATTGAATAAATTATTAGTCAGTAAATGAATCTCATCAGTAACATTCCAGACATATGTTCATCTCACTCAATTTGAATACCTCCCACAAAGGAAGATTTTACCTATATTGTTGGTCAGCTCTAGGCCCTGGAAAATCCTTCCTCCCAGTGAGTTATTGATTTGGAGCAACAAGCTCCCAGAAAGCTAGTCATTTCCTTCCCTCCTACACTGATGGCTCTCGAAATGTTTGAAGACACATGTCCTAGTCTGTTCTTAGCTGCTCACCTAAGCACCTCCAGCTTAACAGCCGTTCCTCATCTAATGTGGATTCCACCTGCTGCCCAACCTGTCCCCCTCTCCTAAGCCTCCCCTAATGTGGCAGGGTCCTCCTTAGAACAGATCCCTAGAACTAGCCTACTTCCTGTCATGTTCAGCATTGGAGCCAGAAGCTATTGCTGCTCATGATTTAGCGTGCCTTTTTTTAAGAGAATAGAATGTAATTATTTTCTTAATACTGTCCACCCAAGTGGCTGCTGAGCCAGTAGGTACCTGTCGTACTCCTTCTGAGTGGCAGTGATCTCAGGGTAGTGTCTGTCTACTCCTCCAGCCTCATGGCTTATGTGTAATAAACGTCTGACAAATGGTTTGGAAGAAAGGCTCAAGCTAAGCTTTCCCATAGATACTTAAGCAATAATTTTCAACCCATTTTGCATACTTCATGATTAAAATTCATGTTTTTATTTGTAACCTTTCAATGCTCTCTATTTTGTATTCTGTCATCTGTCTTATGTGCAATCATTTCCAGCTTTTGTGTTGAATACAGATTTCAAGAGCATGCCATTTGTGTCAATACTGTTGAATCAAAGGATACCAAGCATTTGTTGGTTGTTTTTCAATCTGGCACTGCAGCTTAGTAGAAAAGAGTCTATAGGCCTTAATTACATAATTATTAGTGCCACTAATTTACATTATATCTAAATAAGTTGTTTTCACTTTCAGAAGTCAGTGACATTAACTGTAAAATAATTTACCTGCCTCAGGGATTTGATAGGATGGTCAAATATGATAATATTTGTTTTTCATTTGTTTGTTTTTGTGTTTTTGGTACCGGGGATCGAACTCGGGACCTTGCACTTGCACAGCAGGCGCTGGAACCACTGAGCTAAATCCTCGGCTATGATAATATTTGTAAAAGCAGTTTTGAAAATGTTTTTTAAAATTATATAAATCCAACATTATCAAGTTGTTTTTGTTGACATTTTGGATAATTCATTAGATGTTAGGTGGAACAGTTAATATTATCTGAAATTTTGTCATTTGTTTTATAACTGTCAATCACCTAAGATGTTATAGTTAACAAAAATGTATTCATATAGTTTCTTTCTCTAAAGTTTAATAGTTTGGTTTGTAATAGAATCAGGTACTTACAGGGGTATAAGCCAATTCATGTACTTGAAGTATATCTATTGTAACTATTTTGTGCTACACAGGACTTTGTTTTTTGCAATTTAAATTGTGAACCCATGCAATTTTATTGGCTTCTTTGAAAAAAAATGTGCATCAGCATTTCCATTGTATTTATTCTACTAAATTACCTTGACTCCTTAATTGAAAGGCAGTTTATTTTAATTTTAGTATCACTGTTACTGAAAGTCATGGAAATATTTAATGATCATGTAGCTTGAACCTCTCTGACGAGCAGGAAATTATCTTGTCTGCCTGACTTTCAATAGATGACATTCACCCACTGGATATATCAGACTCTAAACTAAAAATTCAAATGGAAGTCAAATTCAGACTTGTAAAAATCAGCTTCTACTTTATTCGTGGCTTAGCACACTGGGGAATGTATTAAATCAGTCCTGACACAGCTGTCTTCTCATTCTGATAGGAAGATCTTCATTTAACCCCTATCTGTGTAAATGATTTTGATTTTTTGGTTTCTGCAGTAACAAGTGATGCCAGTATATCCATCCAGTGTTTCAAAAAACTTTCTCACTCATCACTTACATAGTGATAGAACAAGCAAACACTGACATTGAGACAGCTGAATGAATTTTTTTTTTTTTGTACTGAGGATAGAATGCAGGGCCTCACCCATCTTGGGCAAGTGCTCTACCATTGAGCTACATCGCCAGCCCTTTTTTATTTTTTATTTTGAGACAGGATGTCACTAAATTGCCCAGGCTGCCTTCGAATTTTAATCCTCCCTCCACACCCTCCCAAATAATTGGGATTCCAGGTATTTGCCACTGAACATGCCAATACTTTATTAGTCTGAAGGTATATTTATCCTAATTATATCCTAATTATCCCATATAAAATAGCTCATTTACCCTGGATATTATAAGAATTCTAATAAATGAAGTAGGAATGTTTATGCCAAGGTTTCTGCACCAAGCCTGGCTTTCAAGGCTACCAGGTATAGATAGCAACTCTATGGTCAACTCACTGGTGATAAATCTGAATCAATAAGTGACTCTACATGAAGTAGAGTCAGGTGAGTTGTCAGTGCATTAGTTTACTTTGAAATATCTCTTATTACTTTGTTAAATAGGTAAGAAAGACACATAGTAAAAAGTCACATTCAGATAGTTAAAAAAAATACAGAGTGACAAGATTTTATTCTCCTGTGGCCCTAAACTTCCCTCTAGAAATAACCCTGATTGCCAATTTCTTCTGCACTCTCCTACATAATTCTTCACATTTACAAGTACTATACAGTGTATGTATCCTTCTTGGAAAATATAACATACTTTTTAGCATCTTTTTCACTTACTTTACATTACTGCTGATATAGTTTTCTCATTTTTAGTGGTTGTATAACATACCTTTGAATGTTTTATGAATTTTTTTTATCAGTTAACTCCTGTTCCTGGGAAATTGTTTTTAATCTTTTCATGCTACAAACAGTATTTGGGTGTGTGTTCCCTGAATACCTGTACTCACATAGCTGTAGGATAATTCCTATAAATAGAACCGGAGAGTCAGATAATGTGCATTTGTTTTGATAGACATTTCCAAATCACCCACCAGAAGATGAACTATTTACATTTCCTATTTACAATTTTATCTTTCCAGTGCCCATTATTTATGGCCCTCCAAGTCACAGAATGTTAGATACCAAGGAACCTGAACCTGGAAGATTCTTAATGAGCATGAAATGAGAGCTGAGGTAGCTGCACAACCCAAAGGGTTTTCAGACTGCTCTGGCTCACCAGGGCTCACCAGCCCAGGCCTCTTCTTTTTTTTTTTTTTTTTAATTAGTACATGTTTGCAGTACATGCAGTTTACAGTCATCTTGGGGAGTGGGAACAGGTACATACTAGAGCCTGATTTTTTAATCCCTTTCCCTCCCACCTCCCTCCTTCCTCCTCTAAATCCCCTTTTTCCATTTTCGTTCTTGTTGATATTATTAATCTTCTCTCATGTTTATGACATGTAATGTTTACATTCATTGAGATCATTAGGTTCCTGTACATAGCTTATCTTTGTTCTACTTATTTCCCCTCCCCTCTTCCTCTCCCCTTGCCCTCAGTCTCCTGATCTCTTCCCATATGCAAGAGATCTATCCTCTTGTCTCCTTCTATCCATCCTTTACAGTGCTTTGTTTGTACTTTGCCTTATTCAAATGAGAGTGTTTATCTTGTATGTCTGCTTTTTAACCAACCATAATTAAAATCAATACACAATACAATTGAATCTTTCGAGACCCTATTAATAGCTCCTTTTAGCATGTCCTTATCATTATATTTTATTCTATCACATACAATTATATATAGATTATTCAATTGTATACAGATTGTTTTCAGTTATTACATTTTAGTTTTCTTGCTTACAGTTACATGTAGAAGTATAGTTGCTTCAGGAATAAAAACATAGAAAGAATTACTGCTAACCATGTTTTCTAAAAACAGCTAATTCCATTAGTAGTTTGGGAGTGTACTCAGAAGTAGCTCTTGTTGGTTTAAGAGCTTGGCTTTTCATTTATTTATTTCAATACTTTTCTTGTTTTAAATTCCTAGGCTCATCTGTGTTTAAGTCAATAGTCCTCTCTACCCTGATTACCTCTGGCTGATCAATAAATTATTGTAAAGTATTTTAGAAATAGAACACTCAATATAAGCTATCAGTAATTGTCCATTTCTAGATTTTGTAAGGTACCACTAATGAGTCATGTGTTAGAAGAATATATTGACTTATATGATCAACAGCTAGCAAATATTAGTGTGAAGTGTTGGGTTGCACTTTTGTTTTTAATTTTTTTAATTATTTTTCTTTTTTTGGTTGTTTGAGACATGGTCTCACTATGTAGTCCAGGCTGGCCTCAAATTCATGGTGATCCTCTTGCCTCTGAGTGCTGGGATTACAGGCATGCGCCACCATGCCCAGCTCTGTGCTTTGTTTTTAAAATCTCTTGACCCTGTGGTGGCATAGGCCTATAATCCCAGCACTGTGGGAGGCTGAGGCAGGAGGACTGAAAACTCTAACCCAGTGATGGCAACCTTTTAGCACTTGCAATGATACAAACAGCCCCCTGCAACACATGTGCTATAGGTTCACCACCACTATTCTAGCCCAGCCTGGGCAACTTAGTGACTTAGTGAGACCCTGTCTCAAAAAAAAAGGAACACTAGGGAAGTACTCAGTGTAAAGGTCCTGGATTCAGTCCCCAGTGCTGAAAGGGAAAAAAAAGCAACCTCTTGAGAAATTATGTTGTTTTGAATGGTTTTTATTGTAGCTGACACTTTCATGTGATTCTGTAATTTGATCACAGCAGTCTGTTCTTTATTTGCTAAGTCATTCTTTTTGTTCTCTGTTTTTATATCTATTTTCTATTCAATGAAATAAAAAGAAGTCAAAGTAATTACCAACTATTTGCATTATTAGACTATAATAAATATTTTATAATTCTGGAAGGCCAGTGTAATTGGAGGGTACACAGCAATGAGGTTAGAGAAATGCTGTTAGAAATCAGTGGGCACTTACTTTTTTACTCCTTTGACAATGTCATAAATAGGAATATAATGACTGTAGTCAGTTATGGTAAATTCCAAAGATTTGATGTATTCTGTGAATCTATGAATAATACATAACAGATTTAATATAATTGCCTTACTCTCCACAATTCCAAAACAGAAGTGTTTTCTTAGTAAATGTTTTTATTAAAAATATTCTCCAAGGGCTGCAGGTGTGGCTTGCCTATGCACAAGGCCCTGGGTTTGATCCCCAACACCAAAAGAAAAAAAAATATTTTCCTTGTAACCTTAATCTGAGAGTGAAGTCTACTCATTATTATGAGTGGGTATAATATATTTATTAGGGCCTAGGTACACATTTTATGTTTCTGAATAAAGTATCACCCTCCTCCATTGCTTCTCTTCACTTTCAAATTAAAATTAGTGAAGGTTTGTAGGCAGACAGTAGTGATGATAAACTTAGAATGGAATACATTTCCCTAAACATTCTTATAAGAATAAAAATAACATCCCTACACTTTTTAATGGACTAATCTAGGATTATACCACTACTCACTTATATTTTTCTGGGTGAAAATTTTCCTTATTTAAAAAGAAACTGTTGGCACAAAACTCATCCCAAAATTGAAAACTGATTCTATTGTAAGTATTTCTCTAGGACCTGCATAATGAATAATATTTATTTTATACTTCCAAGGTATTATGAACCAATTTCCTTAAATATGTAATTTTTAGTAACATTTAATATTTCTTTTGTTTATTCTTAGGTTTTAAATTCTCTTTAAAATCATAAAATGAATCTAAATTTTGAAGTAAGTTACTGCATTTTACCTCCCCCATTTGCCAAGCACATGATCAAATGAGAAGAATCCTTTTAATTATATTGTAGTGGCAAAATGTTTTTGTGCTTTGGAATAATCCACCAGAAAGGTAACGCAAAATAAACTTGTAATCATTCAACAGCAAAACCTTTTCATACTCTAGAAAATCTGCACAAAGAGCTGACAGATGGATGATGTTTGTCAAACTTTACCAGCTACCACTGAAAAGAGATGAAATTCTAGAGTTGGTACTTAGGAAAGAGAACACCCAGAAGAGCTGTCTGCTGTGACTCATTGCTGCTGCCATGTAACTAAAATGTTTGTGTTTTTATTTCAGTGACATTATACGCCTCCTGTATTCTCCTGGGAGTGTTCTTGAATAGCAGTGTACCTATATTTTTTGAGCTTTTTGTGGAAACTGTCTACCCAGTTCCAGAAGGAATTACTTGTGGAGTTGTCACTTTTTTAAGTAATATGTTCATGGGAGTACTTTTATTTTTTCTCACATTTTATCATACAGGTAAGAAATTTGATTTCTGTTTTACTATATAAATGTGTTATAAGAGAAATTTATGGTATTGATGTATAGGGAATTTATATGGAGAATTCTCACTAAAGCAAATTACTTTGAGTGTTCACACGTCAACAAAAACAATATTCACAATTGTTTTTCTTGAAATGTATTCTAGCGCATGTGCATCCTCACTCCCAAAGATTTCAAATTAACCTGGGCTGGGACCTAGTATTTGCATTTTTAAAAGCCTCTGCCAAACCCATTCCTTAGCCAAGTGATTCTAATATTCATGTAAATTTTTAAAAATACTTCAAGTCTTCTGTCTTAACACAGAGAGTAAGTCAGTAATGCCAGAGGTGTATATGTAGTTTAAAGCCATGGGGATGAATAAGAGAAGGTTATGCAATGTAGGAAGTACTCTAATGTAACACTCTGAGAAGCCATATTGTTTATAGGGAACTTTCTGACAGGCTTATGATTGAAATAATAACTGTGTGAACCTCCTTGACTGGAAAACAAATTTTCAAAACTTTGAAAGCAATGAAACAATCATCCTTGGATTTTGGACAACTTCAGGCATAGGACTTTCTTTTAGCTACAAAATGTGTCATCCAGATGATAGACTAATTTCTTAATATAACTAGCAACAAACTAGATTGTCTCCATCAATAAGTAACACAGGTAAAGCAGGTCTTGGCTGTGTCAGCCTTGCTGTGAGTCTAGCCTGTCCTTGAAGGAGCACACACTCAGGCAGGCAGACCCACTCTTGCAGTCCTCCCAGAAGCACGGATGTTGGAGTAGAACCTTTGCTTTCAATTTGTTTTCTAAACAGACTGGTACAACAATTATTACAGATCAGCTCTAATCCACTTCAGTTGTGTCAAAATGGAAATTAAGAGGCTTATGGCCTCCCTTTTCCTGCTAAAGCTTCAGAGATGCTGTGATGCCCCCTAGCATGATAGAAACAATTTTCCAGCTGAGAGCCGCAGATTTGTTAAGTGGTCTGTGCAGCCTAACATGGTTTTCCTTGCCAGCTACAAGGAGTTTTGTCCTCAGTATTTAAAAACACCAGGAGATGCCAGATAATGTCATCCCCCAACAAATATCTTGCTGTGGGCTCTATTATAGAAAAAGCACATTTATTGACAGGTTTAAGGCAGGGAATACATGGGCAACTATTTGTATTGGTTTTCTGTTACTGTAACAAAATACCTAGAGCTGAATACTTTATAAAGAAAAGAGGTTCCTTTGGCTCAATTTTAGATATTAAAAGGCTTCTGTCCACATGGTGCCTTCAGCAGCTCAACTTTAGTGAGGACCCTGTGTGGCACAAGACATCACAGTGGCAGAGAGCACATGTGATAGGGAGAGATTATGTGGCAAAACAGTAAACCAGACAGAGAAAGACCAGCAGCCTCCCTCAAGGCCCCGCCTCTTAAAGGGCCCACCCCCTCTTAACATTGCCAAGCTTCCAACACATGAGCCTTTGGGGAACTCACTGTCCTGATATTCAAACCATAGCACTGCCTTACTACAGAAGAGCTCAGTGCACCCTGAGCCTTTGCTAGGCCAGCAGAGTATGTCAGTCTCCTAGGACTGCTCCAACTTGGGATTTGTTCAACAGAGATTAGATCCTGGCATGATTTACCTGGACCTGACTTCAGTGCCCAGTCCTCATCTTGCAGTCACAGGGACCAAATACTGCATGCAGTTACTTTTGTTTCTTTGGCATATGTGGCAGAAGAAACTTTGCGCCATTTCTGGTAATTACCATCTTCCTGATACAGCCAAGGATTGATCTGACTAGGAGAAGAAAGTTGCCCTCATTTTGGTTGGTTTCTGATCACTTGCTCTTATGTACATCTGTATAGATGTTAAAACGTTTCTGCCCAAACGCTGTGACAACTGTGACCAAATAGAGCTTGAAATAATTACAGTCCACCAAGGTGATTTCAGAGAGGAAAGTCTCGGTATATTTGGGATTTTAGATAGCTGATGAGAAGGTAAAGGAAAAGAGCATCTATTTTGAAGGCACAGCTGGCACTCACCAAGTTTTGTTTGTTTGGTTTTCTTCTAGATAAGTATAGTCACTGAATGATGTCAGAAATTTAAAGATCTAGCTTGGATTTCAAAGAAGTGTTTTCATGTATTTGTGAGTGTGTATATGAATACACACAAACATACTCTACATCTCTCAAAGACTAAGGTTCCCAGAATTATGAAATCTGTTTTGAAATTCTTTTCACACACAATCGATTGATCCTGCCTTAAACATCCTGCAGCAGACACTCAGTTCTTTATCCACTGTATGATAATACATAAATTGCAAATATGAAAATTCTGTAAAATGGTTTCCTAAAATCAGCTTCTAGTTTTGCAGCCTAGGACACTGAACACTTTATGTAACAAATTGAATTTCCTTCCATTACAGCCAGTGTTCAAATGTCATAATTTGGATAACTTTAAAACTTTAAAAACTCACTATTACAGCTGAAAATTCAACTGTTAGATGATTAGAAAGCTTGTTTTGTTTTTGGGGTTTTTTTTTTCTTTTTTTGGTTTTTGAAGAATCCCTAGGTTTCTTTGCTGTTGTTTTTGTTTGTTTGTTTGCTTGTTGAAATATGGTCTCACTGTAAGTTCAGGCTGAGCTTGAACTCACTATGTAGCACAGGTTGGCCTCGAACTCATGGCAATCCTCCTATCTTAGCTTCCTGAGTGCTGGCATTACAGGTGTGCGCTATCACACCCGGCTCCTTGCTGTTGCTTTTAAGACATAAGTCTCACAGTGTTGCCCAGGCTGGTCTGGAACTTCTGAGCTTAAGTGATCCTCCTACATCAGCCTCCCAAGTAGCTGGGACTGGACAGGAGTGTGCCACCAAACTAGGAAAGAAGTCCTGATTTCTAACCACCATCACAAGTGGTTTTTAGGTCACTTCTGAAGGAAGTACTAACACCCACAGTGTGCTATCTAGTAGGCGACTCCATCAGATAATTCTTCAGGGCTTTCTAGCTGCCCCCAAAGTGACCACATCAGAATGCCTTGCCCAACAAAACAGGCTCTGCTGGTGATTTGTTTGAAGATTAGGGCCACTTGTCCCCTGGGGACAAGTGTTATTCAGGCTTCAGTACCAATGCCATCGGCTCATGTGGAGCCCTGGGCCACATCCTGTTTCATTTCTACTTTGAGTACCTGGAACCATATTGAAAGTTTCTTAGAATTTTTCTAATGTGGATTTTTCAAGGTCACTTTCAAAGTAACAAAGCTCCTTGCTTCCTAATATGAGCGTATTTGTAAAACTAGTTGGTTATCAGGAGAACAAAGGGCAGGTTCAACAGATGTAGACTAGAGAGAAGTAATTTTATGTCTAAGAAGTAAAATAATCCAGTGTAGTGGTTAATATATACTTACGGGGCATCAAACTGGAGAGTCGTGGAATCAGCTGGCTGCTCACCTTGAGTGAGAATGCCGGCAATTTTGTTAAATCACTATAAAAGAAAGTAGAAGGTTGGTTCTAGAAGGTGGTAGCTGGAAACAGACTAGTACTTTAGATAGTCAAAACCAAAAGCAATGCTTCTGGAAAGAAAAGCTTTTTAAAAGGATGAACAAAGCCCCAATTGGCTCAGTCCCAACATAGCATCACTTGGTGCAAAAAAGCACACTTCACTGAGTAAAATATAGCACTTGTCTAACTGCAGATTGGCAAAGAGGACTCAACCAAAGTGTAGTTAATGATAGAGAACCAGCAGAAGTATGGGGTAAACTGGGTAGTCCTGCCTTTGAGTATGGGTTTCGATTTCCTCCAGTGAGCAGCAAAGGGAAGGGATGCTAGAAAACTGTAAAAGGGGTAAAAATACGAATGTTGCTTTCAGTGGATCAAGATTTTTGTTAGTTCACTCATGTCATGACATTGAGTTCAGAAAGTACATCTGCTTCACAAATTAAATGTTTAAGCAAGCATTCCCTGCTTATTAGCGCACTTGAGATTTTCAGAAGGAAAAAGTACCTGTTCCCCCGTCTCTGGCCTACTGCTTTCTGAAAAGGCAAATAATTTAAAGAACACTTGCCGCTGATTGAGCCAAGTGAATTTGCTGAAAGGTGGATTTGATTTTCAGAGAGAGGAACCCAGTAAAAACCAATCAACAAACTATCACTGAAGAGCAATTATCTAGCATTTTTAGTGATTTCATCTGAACTTGGGTAGAAGGAAGAATTTTACAACTATGATGAAATAGTCTACTTTGACAATATTTGACAAGTTCCTCAGTTTAAAGAGAGTAAGGACAAGTTGATGATTGCTACGTGTATGTTGCTCTAGCTCTACAAATTACAGGCACTAAGATTTTTTAAATGTCACTGTTGTAGACCATGTTGTCAGGTATCATACTTTCTTTTATCTGTTGCTTAAAATGTAGCCTTAACACCAGAGTAGTCTCTTTTAATACAAATAGCATGCTTTTGTCTATGTTTTACCACTTTTTTTTTACTGCTTCATATTCTCTAGTAAAATTCATCAGAAATCCAGGTTATATGGTGAATGTAAGAGCAAAACATGCCCATTGTGTCATCTCAGGGAATATCAGAGAAAGGACACGGCCCTAGAGGTCACAGCTTTTCAGAGTATTTATATGCAATCCAAGTAAATCACAGAAAAGAGCTTTGTATAAAAGTGTCGTTTGGATATACGTCTTTGTTTCATGCGGTAGAATAACATGTCTGGCTTTTAAAATGTAGTAATTGAGAGGTGAGGAAGCTGTTGTGTGAGCATACTGTAGGAAAAAAGGCATTGCCATTCAATTTCTAATTTCTATTCCTGAGCATAAATTGCTCTTTGGAGCGGCATGAATTATGGATTAAACTAAAGCAGCAGTGTAGAAATCTTTAGGTTGATTTTTGAAGATTAAGAGAATATTAGCATTCTGTCGAGAGACAAAGGGGAAAAATAAACCTATAGAAGTGACCAGAAAAAAAGAAAGAAAGAAAGAAAGAAAGAAAGAAAGAAAGAAAGAAAGAAAGAAAGAAAGAAAGAAAGAAAGAAAGAAACTTGTTTCCCTGTTTATTCTCATAGGAACTGATAAAGTGGATGTTAAGCTACAGAAGTTGTCCCCAGCCACCACCAACCTCAAGGAGCTACAGTACTTGCTTCAAAGCTTTAGGATTGACAGGCAGATGGGCTTGGGGAGAGGCAGGCTGACCAGATGCAGCTGCTCAGCTCAAGGGTTCCTGGCCAGTAGTGTGATGTTGCAGCAAGTAGCCGGCACTGTCATGTTAAAGAGCGCCTGAGAGAATATTTTTGAAGCAGCCGATTCTTGATACCTCTAAATCAGATAACAGAATGGCCTGTTTAAATGACTTCTACAGGTTTTCCAGTAACTGTCATAATACATAACCATTCATGCTAGCAGAAAAAAAGACTAGAAAGATATAATCCAAAATACAGTAGTCTCTTTAGAGGTGGTGTTTCTTTTATGTTTTACTTTATTTTTCCATGTATTTTCTCTGTTTTACAGTGATTACTACTGAACATTTTTACTGAAAAATACAGATTTTTATCCAAAAAAATATAGTTATCTTGAAATTCAGGTGATTTTCCTCTTTGTCCCTTTAACCCATCAGGTGTTTCTAAACAAAGTAAGACTGATGGTGATAGAGGACACTTAAAAAACAATTAACAAACTTAACACTTAAAGGCAATCAGTTTTTTCTTTGAAGTAATAGATTGAATTTGCAACTGAAGTCAAGGTGGATTAAATTGATGAAATGTCATTAACAATATTGATTTAAAATATTCCACGTGAAAGCCATATAATACATTACACCTATCACTTAGTCTCCATATTGTCACTGTTTATTGAAAGCCAGTTTCCTGGCCGTCTCATTTATTGTGAATGCTTTTGACTGCGGAGCAGATTCCTCTGGGCACACAGGTGGTGTTCTGCTAGTGCTACATGAATGCCTAAAACTGCATACTGTATTTTTGTCTTACAGAGTTGTCTTGGTTCAACTGGTGCCTTCCTGGGTCATGTTTGCTTAGTCTCCTCCTCATTCTGTGCTTCAGGGAATCCTATGACAGACTGTATCTTGATGTGGTTGTCTCAGTGTAATACCACAGACTTGAAGGAGTTTAAAAGGAGACTGGAAATCAATACTGCACACTGCACATTTGCTTGGAGTTGCACATCTAACAGAAAACAAAAAGGAGAAGAAAGAAACTTCATCCAGAGGTTTTGTTAGGTTACAGGTTATCACATTAATTTAATTACTACTAGTAATAATGCAAGACTTACTTGTGTGGTAATAGGGAATTTTAAAATTCTACAATTGGTGGACCTGTGCCTGATTCCAGGGGCTGGAAGTCTGATGTCTTACATGTGAAGCGCTACCTACCATAGGTAATCCCCTCTGTGTTCTGTGCCAGTGCTAAACTACTGAGCCACAGTAATTAGGAAAAGAAAGGGCATTTGTCACATGAAGATAACTCCTCCTGAAGTCACACAACAGAATAGGAAGAAATGCCACTAACTTCTAAGGAAGTTCAAACCCTATATTGTATCAGATTTTAATTGCAAAATAGCCAAGTGATATACCGATGATAGAAATTAGCCACATGTACACTACATGTTTTTCTAATAAAGCCATTTCTTATACGAGTCCTTATTTTTAATCAGGTCAGAACCCTCTGGCCTCCTTGTTATGGTGATGAGTGCTTTCCAGAGACTTCAGAACTTAGGTGCCTTGTGTGCATCTCAGCTTGCCCTTGTTTCTGTGAATACAGTTTCATCTAGGAAGCCCTTAGATGATTGTAGCAAGGGTGACTAAATGTTTAATAGTCACACTAATTATTGTGTGAGGAGTGTAATCCTGTTATGATTTGGCACTTTGTTAAAAGAAATAACCACGTAGCATGTTTGTCTTCAACCTACACAAGGTGGCAGGAGTTGTAAAGCCCAGCACTATTACTTACTAGGATTAGATTTTATTAAATGACACTTGTTTGAACAATTGAGAACACTGAAACTTTCAAAACTTTATACGTGATTTGTGAGTTGTAGCCTTGTATCTGAGTTTAGGATGTAAAATACCCAATTCTGTTTGAATTCAGGGTATTTGACAGGGCAGCATTTTGCCAGTACCTGTTTTCCTTCTATGAATGATATTTTTAAAACTAAGAGTTCTTCTTTGTTTTGTTTTTTTTGTTACCAGGGATAGAACTCGGGTCCTTGCGCTTGTGCAGCAGGCGGCGAAACCACTGAGCTAAATTCTTGGCTCAAGAGTTCCTCTTTGAAGGGTCTCAGACATACATTGCACCATGACAGGAAGGGCACTGCAGTGCGAGTGTAATATTCCCCCAAAAGATCAAGAGTAACATTTTACCTTGATCATTCTCTGCTTCTTCCAGCCCCTCTTGTTTTTTCCTCTCTTGAAATTGTAACTCGTTGTCAGCCAGGTATGTATTTTCTTTGCCTTGTCCTGGTCCAAGGGGGAAAGCAAAGTAAAGGAGAGGAGGAAAGTGCTCATGTCCGCTGTCGCTGCGCATGCGCTCACCCAAACCCCACCCCAGCACCTTCTGGTTCTTTAGCAAGCTCATGGCTGTGCTCATGGCTGGAAGGTTCCAGGACTCCCTGGCATTTTCTAAGACCTTTCTTTCCAATTGTGAAACTTGGAATGTATGAAAACCCACGAATATAACACTCAACTTCAGTCACCTTTGAACCATCTCCCTTTCTAACCACCTTGCTCACTTGGGAGCAAAAATGGAACTAAAGAACTTGCTAAGGAGAAGAGGTCTGTGAAAGCTAGACTTAGTTCCATAACTCATTCTCCCTACATAAGTAAAAGTGAAATAAAAAGAAGGCAGAATTCTTGAACATGATCGAAAGCCACCGACTTAGGATATCAGCAGGCCATGACCCAGATGCTAAATAACCACCACCCTTTCCGGTTTAGAGAGGAGATAGAAGGGAGAGAGAAGAAGTATGGAGTGTTTGGCCTTAGCCACAGCTGTTGTGTTTGAGAACATTGCTGTATAAAATCCTGCTATAAGACTTCTGATGTAGAAAATTGTAATTAAGTTCATTCTACTTTTAACACAAAATACAGAGTTCTGTGTAAAAAATACTGCCTAAATGACCAATTTAGTTCAAAGACATCCCAAGTGGGAGTGATTAGCAATTCTTGCGTTGTGCCTGGCACCAATTCTGTTGTTCAGTTTACATGAGATGAGAGAAAGTACCTATCTCCTCTGTGTTGGCCTTCCCCTCTGGAACATATGTTCTAATCACAAACTGAAAGTGTCTTAAGTGTTCAAAATTTCATCTGCCAAAACTGATCGAAAGGTTACCTGGGGTTGGGAGAGACTATATATTATTTATCTGAATATTGCAAATCATGTTTTCTTTGTGTTTTTATTTCTAGCCAGCATCAAATTAGACAAACTGTTATCTTCATACTTTCTAAACAACCTAAATGACCTTTTATAAATGGAAGAAATCTTAACCCTCCACTAATCCAAGCCCTCATTTTAGAATTCCACAGAACCTATCCTTAGAGAGGTAAAGTACCTAATAGCCAGAGTACTAGTTTTGGCCTTCCCTTGGTGTCTTTGGGATTGATTCCAAGATCCCTAGCAAATACCAAAATCCTTCGGTACTCAAGTCTTTGATATAAAATGGGTATTTATCACTGATGTCATTCTCCCATATACCTTATGTACCCAACACTCAGCCCTTGGCCCTCATGCAACCCTGGGCAGCTAGATCATAAACTGTGATTATTATGTGATGTTTAGTGATATGAATGGCCGTGTAGGGGAGGGTGCAATCCAGTGCTCACTTTACTTTCTAAGTTCATCACACACAGTCGAATGGAAACCAATATATGTCAGATGTTACATGCACTTGTGTGACCTGGTGAGTAAAATTCAGTGACTACTGATAATAGTATTTCAGCCTACCTACATGCTTGTGTGCCTGTGAAGATAAGTGGGTTTTTATGGGTTTTTTGAGGGGTTTTGGGGGGTTTGGGGGGTTTGGTTGTTCTTTCCAGTACTGGGGATTGAAGCCAGGGCCTTCATTCTGATCTACATCTTCAGCCTGACTAGGTCATTGTTTTGAAACAGGTTCTCACTGAGTTGCCCAGGCTGGGCTTGAGCTTTTGTTCCCCTGCCTCAGCATCCCAGAGTGCTGGAATTTGAGGTGTGTGCCACCAGGCCCTGCAAGACAGGCATTTATTGTTATTTAGACAGGCAATTCATTTTCACTCATTGTAGTCAGAAGTTGGATTCTTATGCCTCAAGTCATCTCTAGATCACTTATAATACCTAGTAGAGTCCTTCAGTTACAGTCTACCTGATATGTTATATGTTTAAGAAATAGTAAGAAAAATCTGTACATGTTCAGTACGGATGCATTTCTTCCCAAATATTTTTGATCTGCAATGAGTTGAATCAATAGATTTGGAACCTGTGGATATGGAGGGCCACTACAGGGGTAAAAGTAGAACTAAGATCTATATTTTCTGATTCCTAAATTAGTTTATTTCTCTCACCTTTCAGAGGTGCAGTTTGCTGTAGACCATTTGGGGTGTTCGTGAACATTCTTCCATGTCCAGAAATGATGGGGTTATGAGCAAACTGCCGTACTGAGTATGCAATGTTCAGGGAGTAAACTGAGATGGTTGTTTGGTTTACAAGTAAAATTTCTATGTAAATCATTCTCCTATAGGGGCTCTAATGTCTCATAAGTCTTAGCTTTCAGTGACATTATATAAAAGATTCTGATGAATAATTCAGTTCTCATAAACCCAGCCAACAGCATTATTAATTGGTAAGGATATGTTATAGTGTTAGTTCCCTGTGGCTTATCAATTAATATTTCACACTTTATGGGAAGAAGTATTTTTTTTAATATGATCTATGGTGGAAGTATAGTAACAAGATAATTGCACAAATGCATTTCACTGGAAGATGGAGCTAATAAAACAACAAGAGGGACTCAAGTATGCATTTAATTTTGTATATTTAAACATATATGACCTAAGGGCCAGGTTTTATCATGGATCATATATTCATATTTAATTATTGAGAATGTTTATAGCTTGTTTTTATGAAGTCCTGCTAATGAGGGATCCAAGCTAAGGGATTTTAATTTGAAGAGATGAAATCCCCATCTACTTATCTTTTAATTAGGTCTTTTTAAACTCTTATTTTTACTGAAATCCAGGGATTCATCTTGCAGTCTGCCTGAATACATGCTTCATTTTAAATTCAAGATCAAATAAAAATTCATAGCAAATTTGCTTTCAATTAATGTTAAAAGTCACATTAATTTCACATTTGTCCCTGAAATAGTAAGTACAGGCATTGCTATGATCATGCTGCATTACCAAGCAAGTGTGAAAGCTGTGATATGTGGCTTTGGGTGTTGCTCAGTAAGAGTGCTTGCCTAGCATGCACAAGGCCCCGAGTTCATTCCCCAGGACCACAAAGAATAAATGGATGAAAGCTGTAATATGAAATTATATGACATTAAGAAGTATAGAAAACTATGAGAACATTTGACCATGTCTGTTTTATAAATATATGTGAAAAGACACTTCCACTTTAATTTGAATGATCATACAGAAGGGGACAAGATAAGCAGTACTCAGGGGACAGTGCTGGACCATCCTAGCGTAGACTTCGGGTCGGGAGTGCAGTTTTAAGAGCATGCATGCACAGTGATTGCTGTTCACCAGCTGACATCTTGACTCTCCTGTATTCCACACAGTATCCTCCTGTCTCTGCTGGAGCCTCAAACTTAAGAAATGGCCCTAGGAACAAATATCAAGGCCATTGGGAGACCCTTAAGAGTGTCACCCCTGGCTAGGAAATGGGAGCAAGAGAGGCCAAGAGCAGAGAAAGCAGACAGAGTCCTAAGTCTCTCTGACTTAAACTCAGTCTTGGTTGAGTCTGAAACAGCAACACCCTCATTTTTCTATAGTTTCCCAAGGCGCTGGCTTGTCCTCCTGGCCTACCATCCCTCAGCTTCCTTAACTCTTGCAGGAATCAGAACTCAGCTCCTGCCAGAGACACCCTGGCTATGCTTCTCCCACAGCCCCTCCCCAGGCTTCCAGGAGAAAGCTGTCTCATCCAGAGGGGTGAGCAGGGCCACACCCTCTCTGCCGGACAGGATGCTGGCATGAGCAAAACCTAAGTAAGTACAGGGAAAAGATGAAACAGTTCTCATATCTGGGTCTTCCAAATTAGAATATTTCCCTAAAATGGGAATTTCAAAGATCTTTAAAAGTGTATGATGATTATTCACTGCATTCTTAAAATATGAGCTAATTGCTTTATGAGGTCCTTCCATTGTTATCTTATTACCTGGTGGCCTCAAACAATAGCCTTTCATTTCAGCCTACTTAAAAAAAAAGCACAAGTTGCCCTAGCTGTTCTGTTCATTCAGTGAGGTTTAATTTAAAATTTTTTAAACGTAGCTAAAAAAATGAAACAAAGCATGGAGTTGATATCAGCAACTTTGATAGTGATAAGAGGACATTAAACCATTCTAGTTCTAAACATGCTGAACCTGGTACATTGGGAGGCTTGGGCCTCCGAGAGGTGACTGGAAAATGAACTCAACACTGCATTCTTCTTAAGGTTGCTGCCGGTCTTCTAATTTATACTGGAAGCTTCTGCAGTCTTGAACAAAACAGCAAGGGTAACTGAGAGACACTTTCCATTCACCCAGTGGTAGAAAGTGATATTTCTTAAGCCACTACAGTACAGCATTTCACTTAGATTAGCTTTCCTCCCTTTTACTCAGAAGGATTATAGAATGAGAGAAATGATCTAATTCAACCACCTCACTGTACACATAGGTAAACAGACAGCCTCGGGTTAGATGAGACAGCTAGGTTTTAGCATGTCCCCACACCCCTAGTCCAGCCTTCTTTCCATAACTGACTAATGTATTAGCCAAAAATAATTCTTTTAAAGTAAATATTCTTTCAATTTTCAAATTTTGAAAAATATATGCAAGTGTAACCAATATAAAATCCCTCAGACCAGACTCAGACAGAGTGAAGTCGTCCTCCACAGAAACATGTGTTGACTAATCTTCTCTTCTCCAGAGGGATTCACGATGGACCCTCTCGTCTTCAGCATTTACATAGATATATATAAAAACTTAGATGTCACTTTAAATTGAGTCATCTAGGGAGCTATTTCTTGGACCATATTGGCATAAAGCTTAGGGGCAGAATCAGGAATTTCCGAGGTCCTTATTTATCTCCCAGATGAATCTTAATCAAATGGAGCAGTGGTTAATACAGGGATTTCATAGACCTAGCTATATATAACATCAAGCTCCATCACAGTCTGATGTCAAAAGTGAACTCCAGTATGCAGTTTTCTTATTGGAAAGATAGTCTATACCAACTATAGTTGGTATAAACAGAAGCACAGTGAAAGAAGAAAATGAATGACCCACCCCCAAATCTAAATAGACTTTCTTGGCATGGCTTTCTTGGCACCTCCCCCATCTGTACAGAGTCACGCAGTATTGTAGAGAACAGAAAGGTAATAGAATAAGCTCATGCCATTTCATGGTCTAAAAGTAAGAAAGCTCATGGAGACTCTACTAATTCTTACTATTTTATGGTCAACTTCCTTAGCTATCCTACCTTTCAAGCAATAGGCAGAACCAATAAACCAGAGCACAGCAAGAACCTGGCTTCATTTGGTCACTTCTTCCTTTCCTGCCCTCCTGTCTATCCAGCCTTCTTCCTGGCTATTTCTTCCTGTTTCTGATCATGCTTGAGAACAAGCTGTGTGGAGCCCAGTTTGTGTGAGTTTCCAGAAGTGGAGAAGAGAGCTGAGAGAGATTCCTCATGGACTGGGCCAGAGAGGGTGTGGAGAGCCAGCACTGACTTAGGGGTCCCAGGGCCTGGCTCTTAATCCCAGGCTGGCAACTTCACCTGTTTGACCTTGAACAAGTAACATCATTTCTCATTTATGCACATCTCTAAAATGAGCGAGTGAACAGTGATGTTCCCTTAGGTTTCTTCCAGGTAAGAAATTCCAGTCCATGCTTATTTCAGGGTTAGAAAATGATTTCCAATAGCAAATCACCTGCAATCTAAGACTAAAGAGCTGCCCAGCACTTTCATGTTCCATTTGTGCAGTAGCCCCCCCTCATGTGAACACATGAAAAATTATGTTGCATACACTTTGAACAAGAAGAAATAGCTTTTTCAGTGTCTGTGGTAGGAGATAAGCTGCAGCTGTGTTTATTTTCCCAAAGGATTTTATATATGAAATGTGAGGTTTATTAAATTTCTCAAATGAATTAAGAGAAAAATCTGTCATTTGATGTTGAGATAGCATTCTAGGAACCAGGTGGGAGTGCAGCATTTGTTCACTGGAGTCAGACCAAACCAGATACCTGTCCTCTGGTTTGGTTTGATTCATGTGAGGTGCCCTGGGTCTGCAGCTATAGAAATCAAAGTGACAGTTCAGATAGTAAGGCTGATTCTTGAACTTATGTCTCTAGAGTCATAACACCAAAGCATTATAAGTTGCTTTGCAGCAATGCCACATTCTTTCCACAGAGCCATCCAGACATCTTAGAGCAGAGGTATAGCATGTCAGGGTATGGTGTGTACACAGGTGTCAGTAAACACAGCTTCCCCATGATTCTGATGTAGGCACACATGCTATCGGAAAGAAATGAGCCCAAAGATCAGCCCAGCATGGAAGAGGCCTGAATAAGTGACCCCCTTCTTTCTGGACTTTTGCCCCCTCACCTCTAAATGGGAGATCTGTAGTAGATGTCCCTTTCAGCTGAAAAATTTTATAGTTTTCTGATCTACACCTATTAGTCACACACAACAGAAAGTAGAAAACCATGTGAGTGCAATTGTCTTTTTACCGATACTCCCATCTTAAATGTTATCTTTTCCCTAAGCCAGGAAGAAGGCCCTGTTGGTTGTGTTAGAGGTGCCAGGCAGATACCATGTTCATTTCTTCCTTTATTCATTTATGCTTTTATTCACTCAAGATACAGTGTGTACAGTGTATACCCATGAAAGAATCAGAAAAACAAAAGATGTTTCTACCCTCTGGGATCTTTTAGAAAGATTAAAAAGAAACTCTCCTGTACTAACAATTATAAAAAATCATTATACTTTCCCACGTACTTAATCATGCATGGCCTGGGCCCACCTATTTTCTCATATCATCATTAGCCACAAATGATTTCAAGAAAAGGATATTCTGTTCCACTGAAATTTCCATCACAAATAGGACCCAGTTCTGTCCTGGGGCATAGAATCAATGTTGGCAGGAGGAACCCAAACCTTACCGTCATTCCATGGCTAGGGAGCTGGATTATCTTTCCTTTGGGAAGTTGGGGATGCCGACACTCTTACACACTGAGATACACATACTCCTAAGGCTTTGTGGTCCACCTTTCCAATAAGAATTGAATTTTACTGAAGAAAAAATACTCAACACCAAAAGCAACCATTTCTAATGATGAATTTGGGACATCAGCCAGATAAAGAGAGCCTTCTTTGGGTGCTGGAGGTTGTAGAAGTCCACAGGTCTCTGCCTGTGAGTGAACATTACCAAGCCACACCTGACACATCTCAGGTTTGTCCTGCCTCCTAAGCATTGGTGAAATCCAAAGAATGCTCCCGTTCCAGAAAGAAGGTTTAATTCCAGGGCTGTGGATTTAGCTCAGTGGTTCCGCCACCTGCCTCACAAGCGCAAGGTCCCGAGTTTGATCCCCTGTACCAAAAAAAAGGTTTAATTCCTGAAGATGATTTTAATTACTACAAATGTGTCCAATTCCAAATTGACTTCCTTCCCCACCAGAAATGTATCCTTTTGGAAGTTTATGAAAATTAAGTATCAGGAAAACTGTGCCACAGTTGCACGCACAAGTCCGAAACAAAATCAGTCATGGCCTACATCCATCACTACTTATTTCTCTGACTATTTTAGTTCTGTGACTCAGAGAAAATTCCTGGAAGAAATAGGGCTGACTGAGCCTGTTTCCCTTGGCAGGGGCAGAATAGGCCCTCCCCAGTGGAATACAACTACGGTTGGAGCTGTGTATCCACGGCAGGCAGTTTCAGTCCTTCCCTGAACTCAGTAGTTCACACTGCACTGCTCTTCCTAGCCCGTAAGTTACTGCTGAGAAAACCGTGTTAGAAGTAATGCAGACATCACCAATGGAGCTGGCCCTCCCTCCATACCCTGCTATTCTTGGGACCGATGCCTTAGGATCCTTGGTCCATGTCCTGAAGAACCCTAACCCCCAGCCCTCCCCTCTTCTTTTATAAATGCACTTACCCTTTTCAGAGAAGGAAAAAGCTCAATTTTCATCTTAGTCCTTACATTTCCCCACCTTCCTTCTATTCTGGCTCAGAATAGAGAAGGCCCTCCATATTTTTCCTTATTTTACTCAAGCTTAATGTAGACCCCAGGCAGGACTCTGTTCTGCTACCTGGAGTTGTCCTTCCCTCCATCTGACTGGGGGAAAGATTACACTAGTGAACTGGATGCTGACTCCCTTAGCTACTCACTCCTCTTTGCTGAATATTCCTTCACTAGTTCTTTATTATGTAGATGCTGAAATTTATCTTTTTTTAAACTTTAATATTTCTTACACAAACTTCTCTCCTCTTAAAGCAGAGTATGATCTTTCTCCTTCTACTTTATAATACAATTTGAACATAATAAAATACTCTAAAGTCAGGCCTGGCTTTTATCCTAGCCAGTATGAAATGCTGGAAGGAGCAGATTATATAAAAACCCTTAGAAGAAGGGAAAGAACCAGGATGGAGAAATCTGTATCCAATAATTCCATCAGCATCTTCTGGGCTCCTGCTGGATGCTGGATGCTGGATGCTGGGCTAGACACTCAGACTACAGAAATAAA
This sequence comes from Heterocephalus glaber, assembly GCF_000247695.1. The sequence continues at coordinate 1,219,554 of NW_004624912.1, forward strand.
TAAGACAGATTCTGGCCCTCAGATTTGCATTCCAATGAGCCTATTCATTAAAAAAAAAACCCTATAATTCAAAGCCAGCAACCACAACCAAAGTGTTGTTGGAAGCTTTGAAGCTCATCTGTACAGCTGTCTTGGTTTCTGTATGGGATCTAACTCTCTTGGGAAAATATATTCTAAATCCTATTTTCTTGAGCCATTAAAAATCCATGGTTGTCCCTAATCAGTGTATAGTTATGTGTGACCTTCGCAGTGTAAAAAAATGCCCCTGGACAGCCTTTGAAGGGAAAGGCAGAGAAATCTGTTTTGATGGGTTGAAAATAAGTGGAAAGGTTTTTAGGGAAATAACAAGCTTCCAAAGATTTCAGATGTACCAGTGTTCATTCAGGCATGGGATTAGGCCAAGAGAGGAGCCTCCTAGTGACTGGGAGGAAAGGACCGTGTAAGGAGATCTGGGAGACCACCCTGGAAGAGTTATTGGACTATAATGCAGCCCCTCAAGGGCTGGGGATGTAGCTTAGTGGTAGAGCACGTGCTTAGCATATGCAAGTCTGTAGGTTCGTCCCCAGCACCATCAAGAATGAATAAACTGTAAGCCAGCCCTGTAGACATGCCGTTAAAGTGTCTGCTGAGCTGAATTAGAGGAGGTTTGGAGGTGTGGAGTTGTGGTGGAAGCAGGCTCTGGAAAGCAGAACCAGAAACTGGCTTCTTCTCCCTGAGTCATCTGGCCCAGGCTCCTGCCTCCAAGCACACCCTGCCGGCAGTGTCTCTATCTGGCCAACTGCTTTCTCAGCTCTCCAGGGATGGAGATTCCACAGCCTCTCTCTGTTGTCTGTTCCAGAGCCACTCCCCTTAGTTCTTAGAAGTTCTTGCTTTCAAAGAATGGGAGTGTCGAGAAACAGAAAGGAGACAAGAGGAGCAGAACAAATTAGGGCAAAGGACCCCAGCAGGAAGAGGAGTTGCTGAAGGTGGGGAACAGCATCCACATTTCACACTTCCTTCTCTGACTTCAATCAGTGTAAGCAATTGGCCCCCAGACATGTGTGGACGGAGGAAGGTAGAACCAGCCATCTGGGGACCCTGTCCTCCCACATCCCCTGACTGGCACAGGGGAGTCCATTCTGCTCTGAGAAAGCAGTGTGCATCCAGACATCCAGAACTGCCCTGGAGGAGCTGTGTTTTATTCAAAAGCCTGTAACTTTAGCAATCTCCCCTTCAAAGGAATGTTCTGTAATTGAAGGCATGCTCCATACCCACTCTATTGTGTTTCACGCACTCTGCCAAAATAATTACTTTTCACACCAACTCTTGGATATAGATAAACCTTGGGTAGTCCAAGGAGGATAGAGCCAAGGAAAGTTATCACCTCTTGCTCCATGAGACTTTTCCATCAGCTTCCAGCCTCTCAGTCACATACCCAGAAGCAAGCCAAAAAATCCACCCACCCCAAAACATACCCCAAAGCCCAGGCTCCTTGTTCCTGCTCGGTACTCAAGCCATAGGGTATCTGACCTATCTTACACCACTAGTTATCTGGCTGTCACAGCTCCACAGAACATCACAGTAGGAGCAGCAAGGTGGGCAGGACTGGGTGGCAGGTGGGAGGAAGAATAGGAGGGGTGGCTGCAGAAACAGAGCAGGGATGGCAGCTGGCAGGGAGCCTGCCTCAGGCCTGCCATTGCCACTCCTCACTGAGGGCCTAGCATGCCCAAAGGGTTCCCCCACCCACCTGCCCCCTATTCCATACCACCTTAGTCCTCCCTTGAGCCTTGACTCCCTTTCCAAGCTGGCTTCCCACTCCCATTTCCTTCGGGTGGCCTCAAGCTGCACTGAGGTTCAGACTGCCTCCCAGCTTAGAGGAAGAGTCCTTTCCTGTCAGAATCCAGGTCTGTGCTGGTGATGGCTTTTGGCTGAGGTGATCGCAGTGGAGCTCTGAGCGCCACTGTGAAATTGTACTCCAGCCAGCTGCAATAGACTCCCTGCCTCTGGGAATCTAAGAAAGGAGAAGCCCAGGACTTTCCCAGAGGATGGGGGCCAGCTCTTGAGATTCCTCTTAGCACCAGGACCTGATTTTAACATGGCCACACCAAGATACAGGTTCTCTGCAGGTGCCTTGAAGGCAAGGGCTTCTGCCCCTCTTGTGTCAGCCCTGTTCCCAGGTGGACTTTCCTCTCCCAGCAGAGATGGTGCAGTAAGAATGGGTGAGGGGCAGCTCCAACCCTGCCCCACAGACACTTGATGGGGCGGGGGGGTGTACAGGATCTTGGGTGGGTGACAAATTGCCCTTGCAACACGTCACACTTCTGAAGTGTCCTGTGCATTTTTAATAATTCTTAACCATGAAAAACTTGTACTACACTTTAATAAAAAATTTTTGTTTGCATTTTACTTTTGTAGTATTTGGGGTTTTATAGATTTTTTTAATTTTATGGCCAAGTATACTTTTGTAAGGAAATGTTGAAGTCTTGAGTATTTTTATCCTTTTAGAAAACTACAGTTAATGTCAGCTGTAAGCACTGATAAATATTATCCATGTACAATTTTTCTTCCTTTCATTCGGGACTTTTTAAGAAACTGTGTTTTGGCATCGTGTTTTATTTAAAACGCTGCTTCATTTTACACATTGTGAACACTGAAGATTCTGAAAAATAAGGATGCATTTAAAATCTCTGTGCTCTTACGTTGTAGAAATGGTAATGTGCATTGCTTTGCCAAATTGGTAATTAAATACTTAATGGTTTAGAACTCCTAGTTCAGAATAGGGGTTCTCGGCATCACTCGCAGAGCAGAGCTTCCAAACGAGCCTCCATCTCTCTGGAAAATGGACTTCAGGATGGTGATCTCCTGCTCAGTTAGGAAATATGGCTGTGTTGACTTTACGGTTGTCGTGCTTGTGGTTTTGCAATAAATGTGTATTGGAAGCACTTGTGATAACGTGGTCCGTATTTTGTTTTTAATCAAACTCCAAATGGCAGAAAAAGTGGAGCCAAAGCTTCCTGAGCGTTCAGGCAGCAAAAAGTGGTGGGAAAAACAAGAGCTTGGAAACAGAGGCAGCTGGGCCAGTCCAGCTCTTCCACTAACAAGCTCTGAGAACTTGAGATTCTTTTATTTATTTTGGAGACCTGGTGTTCTCATCCACTAAAAAAAAAATAATACTGATTAAAATCAAGAAGGGAAATAATTACATTTACCTCATGTGTGTGAAAGTTATCAGATCAAAATGGAGTCACTGTGGCAAACCCTGACAAATGGAGCAGGGAAGGCCAGAGGAAGGTTCTCAGGGACACTGCCTGATAACAAAGACTAACACAAAAGACTCTGCCAAGGAGACTGGGGATGTAGCTCAGTGGTGGAGCACTTCCCTAGCATGCACAAAGCCCTGGTCTCCATCCCAACACTGCAACAAAAGAGAGAGAGAGACAGAGAGAGACAGAGAAAAAGCAACCTGTATCACAAAATCACACTTATCCAAAGATATTTGTCCATTAACTGTCCAGCCTTGAATTGGTGACTCCTTTCTCAGCCATCCTCATAGCCAAGGACGATTGTTCCAAAATGACCTATGTAACCACCCCCATTCTCCTTTTAAAAACTTTCCCCTGCCTCACAAGCACAAGGTCCCGAGTTCGATCCCTGGTACCAAAAAACCCCAAAACTTTCCCCTGCCTCAACCTCCTCAAATACACTCATAGTTTCACTATGGCACACATGGTCCCACTGCAATGTCCACTCCTGAGGAAATTTGTTATCCTTCTCTGTTTGTTATTTATACAGCACACATGGATTTTTGTGATGATGGAAAAAAGTGATGAACATGAAATGCCCTGGAAAACTTAGCTGCCCAATAGAGATTGTTTGCCTACTTCCTTTCCATCCCTCTTGTATCCTTCTCAGAGCCTTCAGCATAGAATACATATCGTATTTATGTCCTTAATATGATATCCTGAATATTTTCCCAGGACAAGGGAAACTTTTATAATTTAAAATAATATATTCTATTGTTGGATAGAAGGTTGTCCCTGAGGAGATATAGCCCAGGGAATACATTGTTGTGTATTTTTCTTTGTTCTAGTTCTTAATGATTTTCTTAGAAAAGATACCTAGAAGGCAGTTACTTAGCTCAGGATATGAAGACTTTAGCTAGCTCCTGACATTTGTCTGCAGATTAATTTCTTCCCAGCCCTATGAGGCTCCCCCAGCAACTGAGTTAACCCTGAGCCAGGGGTTTGATCGGGTGGAGAAGGTGACAGGAGGGAAATCACGCTGGCCTCTCCTTCCCTTTCCTTTTTCCCTCTTTTTTCCTAAACCACACACCCGCTGCCTGGACAGGCCTGATTTACCCTTTAATTCTTTCTTATATTAAAATACTGGAGCAATTAAAATTCTTTTAAGATTGTATTCAATTCAGAATTCTAGCTATAAAAAGCAGAAAGGGGACAATGTAGGAAGAGATGGAGGGAAGGAGGAAAATTCTCAGGTTTGGATACATGGAGATAGATCCTTTATGGAGACTCATTGTTTCCTAGCGGTGTCTTAGCTGTTTCATGAATAATTTACTGGATGGGTATCATTTGTTCCCCAAAGGAAGTGAGGACGTATTTTGAAATTTGTCAATGATGCAAATTTCCAGTGTGCTGTTCTATGCACTTTCCAGGCTTCAGCCCTCACAGCAAACCCAGAGTAGTTTCTATTATTAGCTCCATTTTGCAGAAGAGGAACAACTGCCCAAGGTCACATAGCTGGTAAGCAGAGGAGCTGGACTAAAGCCTGAACTCCAACCAGGAAGCGGTAGGTACTGGGTTACCCTTCACCAAGCAAATAAGGATCCATGTATTTGCATTGGCCAGACTGTGCTACTGTTCTATAATCGATTTACTCTTCACAAAACCCTTGTGCGAGTAAATGGTGGGGCTGGTACTCAAAAGTCCTGGGTCATTCCTCTGTGTCAGGGTCCCTGGGATTGCGCACAAGGATGCAAGAGTATGAGAGATTTAAGGACACCAGGAACTGCCTTTCCCAGCACCCGTCTGAGATGATCCCCTGACAAGAGGTCATGGCTGCTTTCTCCTCCCCACTTCTTCACTCACGTTTTCCTCCCCCACTTCATTAAGCAGACATGTTTCTCACACTAAGCAGTAGGGCTGTGGAGGTCCTGGGATGTAATAACTTCGCTGCCCAGAACAGCGGGAGAGGACAATCAAAAATACAGGTCTAGGGCCGGGGATTTAGTTCAGTGGTTCCGCCGCCTGCTGTGCAAGCTTAAGGACCCAAGTTCGATCCCCGGTACCAAAAAAAAAAAAAAAAAATACAGGTCTACAGGGCATCTTCTAACAAGTGAGCAAGCACAGGTCCAGGGGAGGGTTCATGTCTATCCCCTTCATATCCATGCTCCTAGGATGAGCACTGTGGCTTCATGGATGGGTGCTCTGATTCCATGGAAATGTTCAGAACTCAGATGAATTATAGGGTGGGGAGCAAGAAGGATGCCAACTATTGTTTGATAACCTTGCCTCTTCCATTCCCTAACTGCTGGGAAAAAATCGCCAAACTCAAAAGATCAAGGGCAAGTTGCAAGAAAGCAAAGCAAGAACACCACAGAACAACAATGAAGGCAGCAGAAGCTTATTTCTTCCATGTTGCACACTCACATCGAGGCTGCTAGCCTTGCCTAGCATCTGGGCTGAAGAAGCGTGCTGATAAGGACTCATCCTTGCTGCCTCTGTGCTGCTGTCAGTAGTGAGGAAGACCTCGAAAAGTCCTCTCCTTCTTCACCTTCACCTTGGACAGTGTCCAGGGGCAGAACTGAGAGCATTGCAGAGAGGGAGGCGGAGTTGCGTATTTGTTTGACAGAGGACTGGTACAACTGCAAGTAAAAAGGACCTTGTATAAGGTCAGGTAGTATTGGGCATTTTCCTGGACATTAATTCCATTAATTTTAAACAGCATAGAGCTGACATACAGTTAACTTCACGTAACACCCACGCCCACCACAAACTTATCCATAGCCCCTTTTAGATTCCTCCTCCCTTCTCCCTTCCTGTCTCCCCACCCCATTCTCAAGCAGTCACCATAGGCTTCCTGTCACTATAGATTGGTTTTCAACAGGAAGATACTGTACACCCTCCTGTAAACAGTTCATTTAACAATGATCAATTAATACATGATTTGTAAATCCTGAACTTTGTGGTATACTAAGGTGCTTGCACACTCTCTTGTTATCTCCCCCCTCCATTAATTTTTTTCATTCTAGAAATAACTCACATTCTACACCCCTATTCTCTAAACTTTGGCTTTAGGGCAGGGATTTAGCTCAGTGGTGCCACCGCCTACCTCGCAAGTGCGCAAGGTCCAGATTTCGATCCCCGGTACCCCCCCCAAATAAATAAATAAATAAAATTTGGCTTTGTATTTAATAATTGTCAAAGTTTAACTATTTCTGCAATGTTTGATATCAATGATAATCATGATATTTCAATACAAAGTAAAATTTTGACAGATATTACAGTCAGGACATTTTTAAAAATGTTTTTGGAGTTCTAGGGAAAAATTAAAATAACTCAAACATATTTTAGTTTCAGAGAAACAGGATAGAGTGAGCAACAAAATGCTTTCAAGCTTCAAAATATATTACATTAGAATAAAATTTTATGGGGGAAATAGAATGGTATACAAGTTTAAAGAACTACAGAAACAATATATATATTTCCAATTGTTAAAGAACACTTCCTGTACTTTTTTAAATGCCTTGCTTTTTAGGTTCTATTTGCTACATTTAAAAGAATAGTTTTATTTTGTAAATGTCAGTATTTACAGTATGCCAGAAATTATATCTTTTGCAGCTCTTTAAACTGGATGAAAAATTCTGGATGTCAATGTGAAAATGGTGAGGGTGTAACCAAATTATTCAAAATCCTTTCAGAAAATATGTGGTAAAAAAATATGTAATACTAATAGCCACTGCTCTACCCACCAGCACCTCACATAAAAAGTGAGGAAGAAAATGCCTGGTGCCAGTTAACAGGGGCAGGTGTGCTGTTCAGGGAACTGGTTTTATTTTACCTCAGCACTGTAGACTCTTTCTGGCTCAGGCAGGCAAACACACATGTGTCAAACTCTTCTGTGAAAGGGATTTAAAGATGAAGCTCCTCAGCCCAGCTAATCTTACATCTTCCTGTCAGGGTACTTGGGTAGAGGCAGAAGTTGGAAGAGAAACATGGGCCAGGAGAGTTAGTGCTGAACGACACCTGTGGGTACCCAAGAGCTGGTGAGCTCCTATGGCTGCAAGAACCTGAGTCAGCCTGTTCAGGAAGAAAGCAAAATGGCTGAATATCCAGAGGAGAAGGCTCCTCTCTCACCCCTCCCCTCCCCCTCCCCCTTTCCCCTTCCTCTCCCTTCCCCCATCCCTTCCTGTTCCCTCTCCTCCTCTCTTTATTCTTCTCAGCAGTCCAGCCTCTTACCTGTGGAGTCTTTGTGTGTCTGCTCTCTTCATCTATCACTGGTGACCAATTTTATTTTCATTTTTCAACCCAAATTATGCAGAAAACCAATCCAGTTGATGAAACTGGTTTGCATTTGGGCTTTTGGGTAGAGTCCTTACATGCCTGCTTGGGCAGAGTCCTTCATTTATGAGTTATAATTGTGTCGGATGGAGGAGGCTCAGAGAAGGCAGGTGGTGGTGGAAAGACTGTTTTCAGAAATTTGTGAATGTTAGACTTGACAGGATGGAAACTGAGACATTCACCTGTCGTTGTCTCAGGTTGAATGGCTATCTGGTCATCCTTGTGTCCCTCTCATAAATCATGTAGAAATAGCAACTTGGATATCACCATTCAGGGTTCTTGTTCCCATGCAGACATTAAAATGAAGCTCAAGAGAGCATAGGTGCTTTCTGTGTCCCAAAAGATGCTGTACACAGGAGCAGTGATCCTACCCTTTACAGAAAACAGGTGCTGGCAGAGGCTCCAAGGGAGCCAGGGAGGAACTCCAGGAACCCTTCGCTTTTTCCCCAATATCTGAGTCAGAGAAAGGAACGGAGAAGGGATAATTGTAGTTTCCCAGGCAGCTTTGATGTTGAGGGCTTGAGAATCATGTCCAAAATGTCTGTCTTGCCTGCCGGATTCAGTTCCCCAGCACTGACTTTCTTCTTTGAGGTCAGCCCCTGAAAGCCATTATGATGGTGATGATGATGTATTATTATTTTGAGACGGGGTCTCATTATGTAGTTCAGGCTAGCCTTGAACTCACTATGTAGCCCAGGCTGGCCTTGAACTTGCTTTAATCCTCCTGCCTCAGCCTCCCAAGTGCCACCACACTCAGTGAAAATCCTTATAATTCACTGTTAACCAGTCACTTTAGCTAGAATCTGCTTATCTCATTGTTTTTGTTTTGTTGGCAATGGGCATTGAACTCAGGGCCTTCATTCTGAGCTAAGGGCCAGAAGGCCCTTTCAAAAAAATTTTATTTTGATAAAGGGTCTCTCTAAATTGCCCACCCATACTGGACTCAAATTTGCTATCTTCCTGTCTCAGCCTCTAAGAGTGCTGAGATTACAGGCATATGCCACCACACCCAGCTTGATTGATATTTTTCTTTCTTTCTTTTTTCTTTTCTTTTCTTTTTTGTGGTACCAGGGATCCAACTCATGACCTTGCACTTTCCAGGCAGGCATAGCACCACTGAGCTATGTCCCCAGCCCTCAATTGGTATTTTAAAGAAAAGAGACCCAGGAAACCTAGGACATCAAAACAGACAAGATTTTATGGCAAAAGAAGGAGGAAGAGGGGGAGAGAAGCAGATGAGGATGGAAGGGGGAGGAGTTGGGAGGGTCCTCAAGGGCTGTATGATCTGGAGCCTGGGGGTCCAGAGACCAATGAGGAAGAAGTGAGTTCCTGGTGAGGGAGGGAAGTCACCTCAGCTGAATTCCTTGTTCTCCTAGAATTCGCCCTGCCACTAAAACTGGAGAATCACTTCTAAGGAGACACCATCTGATGTTCCTGTAAATTGGACACAATTTTAACTATATATACACTTTGATCAATCTTATTTCTCAGAATTCTCCTACCATGATAGTTATGCACGTATAAGGATAGTCGTTGCAACATTGTAATGCAAGGCTGAAAACTTCCTAAAAGCCAGTTATTGGGTGTTTGGTTAAACAAATGAAAGGGCAATCCTCAGGGAAAGACCGGCACAGAAAGCCCTTGAGGACCTACTGGGGAGTGAAGGAAGCTGGGGTGGTGGCCGTGTCTGTCACTCAGAATGCGCTCCTGGGCAAATGGTAAAATCAGTGTCAGGTTAAAGTGCAGGCCAAAGCCAAAGAGTACCATGTCAGCATGAAACTTCCAGAATGCAAGAATGAATCTGAAATTTCATCCAAAGTGCAGAATGTAATTGCTCTTGTAATTTTGCTATTATGATTGCTAAGGGTCAAATTTTAAGGTTACCATTACTGCACAGTGGCAGAACTTGCTTGGCATGGTCAGCTGCAAGACGCTCTGGTGGTTCTTGATTGCTGCTTTACCATAAGGAAACTGATGCCCATTTCTGCTGAGCCTGGTGAAGAAGCCAAGTATTTTTGATATTAGTCTTCCTGTGCTTTTCTTTATTCTTTGAATATTTCTTCTGATGTCTGGCTCAAAGATGATTTAATCATGGATATTGTACATTATTAGGTAATTTTTTCTGCTTATGAGATGTTCAAGTAGAAAAGCTGACATTCTTTTTTTAAAAAATTCATTTTGATACAATGTGCATTCCCAAATACAATTTATTCTTGAAAGACTCGTAACCTAAATGGAATTAAATTCCAAAAATCAAACATAATTCTTAAAGATTATTTTATTGAACATAATGAATGTGAAATAGACACCAAACCAGCTGACAAATATTAGAATTATTATTTAATCAAATCTCTATTATTCTGCTTTGGATTATTAAAAATTGTTTAGTATATATTGGCTTATTGTGATTATAATGTTCCTTTTAAAGTTACCGAGTTAACATTCTCAAAATTCTTTTTAACTCAGCCTTTTCCTAATTTATTTGCTATTTGAAATATTTGAATATAAAATTAGTACACAATCATTAGTTATGGTGGCATTTATATCTTACAATATTAAATCTAATCTATATATAGTTTAACTAATTGATAGTATTTTAACATATGAAGTATAAAAGATTTTTCCTACAAGATTCATCTAAACACTTATACTGAATAATCAATAAATCTAAATGGCATGCCTTGTGCATATGCTAATATGATATACTGATTAGATACAATGATAACATTACCCATGACTGTGGATCTGGCACAAGCTCAGGGTAGTAAAAGTGATGATGAGTAATAAGCATTCAGCTATTTAAACTTCCAAAAGCTGAAGTCAAAGGCCAGTTAACAGATTGGGGCTGATGATTACCAAGGCTGAAGCCAGACTGTGGTACATTTTATATGCACGTGTACATAAACAGAGATAGTCCTTCTACTTGGGATGTTTGGACTTAACCACTTTTTGACTTTATGTGATAGGAAAGCAATATATATTCAATAGAAACCACACTTTGAATTTTGAACTTTGATTTTTCTTTTCCTGGCTGGGATTCACACTATGATATTCTCTTACAATACTGAGCATAGGCAACAAGCTGCAACTCCCAGTCAGTGATGAGAGATTTTTCAAGTCTTCATTAAAAATAGTCTTCATTAGCTAGGCGTGGTGGTACACACCTATAATCCCAGCACTCGGGAAGCTGAGGCAGGAGGATCACTGTGAGTTCAGGGCCAGTCTGGGTTACATAGTGAGTTTAGGGCCAGCCTGAACTACAAAGGGAGACCCTTCCTCAACCCTCTCCCAAAATAGTCTTTGTGTGAGATGATATAGCTCAACTGTAGGCTAATGTAAGTATTCTAAGCATGTTTAATACAGGCTAAGCTATGGTACTGTGTACAGTAGGTTAGGTGCTGTCTTGGTTAAGTTTTCTTGTTGCTGAGACAAAATACCTGACACCTAAAGTTAAAGGAGGAAAAGTTTATTTTAGCTCACAGTTTGTAGAGGTTTCAGTCCATAGTCAGTTGGTTCCAAGGCAAGGCAGCATGGCAGAGGGGTGTCACAGAGGAGAAACAGTCCATGGTGTGGGAAGCAGAAGACAGTAAGCAGCAAGCAGCAGCAGCAAGCTGGCTTTCCCTCTCTCCCTTTATATCCCATTCAGGCTATAAGCCTATTGATTGGGGCTTCCATTATCCACACCTAGAATGATGCTAATTCCATTCAGTGGACTAATTTAGTACCACGCAACCTTAGTCCCAGTATCACACACTCTAGATCCAGCCAGCTGTGAAAAGCCCCACCTAAGAGCACATGAGACTGGGGGGACATCTAAACACAAGCTGTAACAAGTTCAATAGACATATTTTTGACTTACATAATTTTCAATTTACCCTGCAGTTTATAGGGATATTAGTCCAGCATAACTCAAGAAACATCTATGTACATACAACTGTATGCATGTGTATGTGTGTGTGCCCCTAGCTGCCTCAAAGAAGGGAACTTGGAAAGAGGGAGTCAAGAACTGTAGACTCATATCACAATAATGTATCATGTACCTTTTAAAAAATAGAAGAAAGGATTTTGAATATTTTCATGATAAAGAAATGATAAATGTTTGAGAAGCTCAATACATTTACCTGGATTTGAACACTCACAAGACATGCATGTATTTTAATATCACCTAGTACACCATAAATATGTACAACTTTTATATATCAGTTAATATTTCTTTAAAACTAGGCATAGTGTGCACACCTGTAATCCCAGCACTCAGGAGACTGAAGCAGGAGGATCATGCCAGCCTGGACTATATAACAAGATTCTGACTCAAAACAAAACAAAAAAATATATATATAATACTACCAATTTTAAAACATTTTTAATACCAAGGGCTGATCAGACCCTCAGCTACCTTTTGGGGGGAGTGATGAGGAATAGAAAGAAAAAGATAGGGCCAGAGATTTAGATCAGTGGCACCATGCCTGCCTGCCTTGAAAGCGCAAGGTCCTGAGTTCAATCCCTGGTACCAAAAAAAAAAGAAAGAAAAAGAAAAAGACAGACACAATTTTCAAGATACAAAGGGGGAATTGGGAGGAGACCTGCCTTTAGCAGACAGACTCAAATAAAACTCTGCAGTTGGCCCACTATTATTAGCCAGTGAGAAGCATAGGGGGAGGGGTAGCATGCATTTCATGGAACAGGAACTATAGAGAATGGGTGAATAAGGACTAAATTAGTGAGGAAACAGATTTTCTCTACACCCAAAATGTCTGCATATTGACAACTGTCCTCAGCAGATGCTGTCTTGCCTCAAGAGTGCCTGATTATCACCATTCTGCCCATAGCCAGTGGGCATGCATATACTTCCCTGTTCCTGAGGCAAGATAACACGGACCTTGAGACTGTGAGATCTGAGTTAGTAGCCTAGTCCCCAACATTTTAAAAAGGGAACTCATTTCTTACTGTACATCATTTTGATCTTTTAATGCTATGCATGTATTCCTTATAAATGCATACCCACTGCACTCATTTAAGAGATTAAAATAGTATGTATTGAAGAAAAGCTGTGAACACACATTTGGGGAAGGCAATGTTCAAGAGTGCAGGTGGGTAAGCAGGAATTGGATGTGACCTGGTCACATTTAGGAGAGCTGTGAGCGACAAGCCTGTACCCCTGGGAGTCTCCTGGGGGAGACCTTCTTGGTGGGGAGTGGGCCCCTTTGGTTGGAGAGTGCTTGGTGCCAGCTGCTTAAGAAATTTCCAAGTACAGACAGGGTGATTATGTTCTGCCAGCCCTGCACACTAGTACATCCTAGGGAAAGTGAGCTCTTTTAGGGTATTTGGAAGGATCTTATGGAGAGGGATGAATTTTCCAACAAATTTCAAGCCCCCTCTTGTCAACATGGCCAAGAACTAAGTGAGGGCACATTGGCAGCTCAGGGAGGCTCTACTAGGAGGGTCCATATTGGTCTGGCTTGCAGGAGTCCTTCAGTGAACATCAGGGTTGATGGAGAAATGCAGATGAAGGCTCAGGGTGACCTGAGCCACAGGCCAGGCTGGGACATAGCAGCAGGGACCCGTGAGGAGGCCCAGGGCCACAGAGAGCATTGGTGTGGTTGCCCTGTAGTTGAAAGATTCCTTCTTCAGAACTGCACCAGATCTCAGGAATCCTGAGGTCTTGGCCAAAGTGAGTGACCAAGATTGGTATCAATAGCTGGGTGGCTGTTCTCTGCTGGAAGCTCTCCTTCTGAAATGGTGGAACTCGGGCAGACATCTCATCCAGGAGGCTCTTCCAGGAGAATGTCCCCAGGTCCCTGTTTGATGTTGACAGGTCCGCAGTGCTTGATTTCTTTAGAGGACCCAGCCCTGAGTAGTACAACTTCTTCAATGACCAAAACTCTCTTCAGAGAATTGAGACCTCCCAGTAGCAGAGTATTTTCATTTCATTATTTCTAACCCTAATAGCTAACACTCATGAGTGCTTATTGCCTACTAGCCTTTACCTCTGAGACTTTATCCTAACAGCATGTAAGAAGAAGCTTCATAATGGTGGAGGGTTTTTTTGGGGGGGGGGTAACTGAAATTTTGAAACAACTGAGTGACTTAAATAAACGATGATAAATTTATAGAGAATGTTTTATTTATATAATAGAGAAGAATAAATGTATATGCTAGAATGGATTCTCCCGTCAATCATTATGCAAACTTTTTTCAAAGTACTCTCACTCAGTGGGGTAAATAAATGAAATATAAACAAGTAGAACTTTCACTGAACTGGTGGATGGGATATATTGGTACTTTCCAGGCTTTGCAAACAAGGCCCTCTCTCCCCTTCCTACCCACTCCTCAGGCAGCCACTAACTGAGGCTTGAAGACTCATTTTAAAAATGTAAGGAAACGAGTCACGTGGAACATGTTGAATCAGCCCGCTGCAGACAGGCAGCCACCTGGTTCCACACTACAAAGACGAAGAGGACACTGGACCACCAGACCACGGTACTGAGTCCCGCCACTCCCGGCCCAGAGGTAGGGGCTTCTGAGCCACCGTCCCACTGCTCCTGGTCCAGAGGAAAGGGCTGTTGGGCCACCTTCTGTCCCACTGCTCCTGGCCCAGAGGAAGGGGCTTCTGGGCCACCATCCCTCCTGCCGCTCCCAGCCCAGAGGTAGGAGCTTCTGAGCCACCATCCCACTACTCCTAGTACAGAG